>CM076578.1:679422717-680022717 GCA_034641835.2 Pinus albicaulis
CGGTTCAGATGGCCGAAAGAAAAACTGCTTGATGGAGGATAGACCGGCGAGGGAGCTGAGGAAGGGGTTTTACCGCCACAGTCCGCTTTAAATTTACCTGCAAATAAGTAGAGAGCACGTTATTCAATACATCCCCAATGCCCATTGCAGCATCCATTGATTAAACTATCATGCTTACAGTTGGGTATAACGCAGGGAAGGAACGAGAGCGTAACCGGGAAGTCATTTGAGGGCTGCTACCATCCTGGGTCGCTTTCGCACCCAGGAACGAAACCGAGATACTTATCTGAAGAAGACTCGTTGCAGGTACCCTTCCAGCAATTGATTTCTCGGCACAATTCTGTGGTTAACGGGAATCGAACATGGCATCTTACACTCTGCACAAATTCAAACAAAAAAACAAAGAAAAGAGATCCGGTGATACCAAAGTCTTCGTCCGCAGCAGCTGTGTGAAGTATAATGAATACCAGAATTGCAGAACTCAGACACTTGCTTCTCATTCCCAACTCCATGTCTGTGGGATCGTCAGTGTGCTGTGTCACTGCTAAACTCAGTAGTAACTTGTTCCATGCTGCTGTTAATAGATAGATCAAAGGTGTGTAGAGGTAGACCATTAATATGAATAGAAAATTCTTAGCGCTGCTGCTCAATTCTTGCTATTAATGGCTGTGAGTCAAACCTTTATCTTCACACAGGCTTGCTATTAATACTAGAGGATGGCCATTAATATAAATAGGAAAATTTCCATTAATATAAATAGGAAAATTCTTGGCGTGGTAGATCACTTCTTGCTATTAATGGCTGCCAGTCAAACATTTATCTTTAAACAGACTTGCTATTAATATTGAAGTTGGTGAAATATGGCCCTCCTCTAAGCGTAGCAAGAATTGGGATTAGGTTTTTTTTAAGAAGTTCAAAATTTTACCACCGATGAGATATGATGGCAAATAGGAATGGTGGGAAAGTATAATGTTTGGGCCTTTTATTTATATATTATTTTAAAATTTTAAAAACAATGATAAAAGTTGGAAGATATTTATGGTATGATTTATATGTATTGTGTCTATGCATAGTAATATCTTTATTATTGGCTTAATAGGTTAAATGTTGAAATTAAATCTGTTTAGAAGGATTAGAATATTTTTTCTCACTGTCAACAATATAATTTGATTATATTAGATCTGAGATTTTTGTAATCTAGTAAATGTTTTTTTTAATCAAAATAGTAATGATATGATTAATTCGAAAAGATATTTATCTAATATAATTATATATTAAAAATATATTATATTTTTTTAATTTTAAATTATTTTATAATTTAAATATTTTTATATTATTTTTTAATTTTATCTTAATTTTAGTTTTTTGTAATTTATAATAATAATAAGATTATCTTTTGGATTAATGACATTGTTAAAATTTGATGATTTTTTTGAATTATCTAATATGATTCACCTTTATCTTCATGATAAACCACAAAAAATAATTAACCAAATTTTAATTTCTTTTTTTTAATTAAAAAATAAATCTTTTAAACAATTCAAAATATATAAAAATAACCATCAACCTCTAATTTAATAATATTAATTTATTATAAAATAATACAAAATAAAATTAATTATGAAAAATATTAATTACACATGTGCATTAGCTTTGGTAAAACTTCCAACTATAACCCAAGAGTCTAGTCTTTTGTTTTCCAAAGCATAATCCAATTTTCGATCATCCCATGCCATTATCCAATTTCATAAATCATTTTGCAATTTGATAAAAAAAAAAAATTCTGAATAAGGCTACTTCTATATTGATACAAAATAGTGTTACATAGAGGCCGAAGCCTCGAGAATTCCAGCCCATTGATGCAGCATTCTAGCTTTGCTAACCGGACATTGAGCATCACAAAAATTTAGAAGAGGACTCTGTAAACTTTGTAGAACAGTTCGACTGTCTGTTACTGACAAGTATTGGACTTCTATGACCGAAATTAGAACAGACCTGGAAAATAATACCCCTGTGGAGTAGGCCTTAGTAGCCAGTTTTTTACAATTTCGTGTCATAATTTAACAAAAAAAAGACTGTATCAACCTGTGACTAAAATCTTGACCTGGACATATAACAGAGTGGACATATAAAAGCAAGTAGTTCCCACGCAGGGGAGACCATTCATAAATCAAAAGGAAACCCATAAGAGCAGTAGCAGAAATAGACATTGACAAAGCGCTGAAGAAAGACACCTTCGAGAAGACGAGAGCCAAAATGAAGTAGCGCCACGCTGGAACCACATTACTGTTCAGTGGGAGGATCTTCCTCTACAATAAGACATCCAAATTTGTAGGGGTCCTCATCAGCAGGAGGTGGAGCATCATGGCGCTCTTGGTCCTCATCAGGTGGAGCCGAAGGGTTGGCCTCGTCGTCCAAGTTGACAGCTTTGTCCAGAGTAGAAGCATTCTGCAGAGAATCCGCCTGAAGATTGCTTTGCTTTGTCCCCACAATGGGTTCCAGAGTAGCCACCGAGGCGGCGCGAAGCTGGTTCGAAGTATCCTGATCAGAGGGGGCAGCCCGAATGTCAATGGTGACTGTAGCCAAGAGAGAAGTGTTGTTGACGCTGCAAGGGAAGTGGAAGCGCGCATGGTGGGAATGAGCCCGAGAGGATAGACGGAAGTGCCCTGCAGGATTGAATCGATTCCGGCCTCTGCCACGGCCTCTGCGCGGAGCAGGAATGCACATAGGGCCAAATTCTGAAGAATACGAAGAGGAATCGGAATTGGAAGATGAAGACCTGTTTATGGCACGCCCCACTACCCCCGCGCGCCTGCAACACATCCGTGGTCGTAATCGAGGCATGGGGTGAGCAATAAGGACTTGCTGCTGACAGGAGTCGATGGAGGGCGAGCACAGAAGTTTGCAGGTGGCGTTGTTCGTGAAATGGTAGCCAGGTAAGATGTCAATACAACAGTTGATTACGCAGCGAACCCCCTGTGCTGGTGCGTGAGCAGCGCTCAGCTGCAGCAGAGGAACAGCTAGCTCGGATGGGCGGAACACACAAACAAATTCCAGAATCCTCCATCGTTGAAGTTGAATTGCTCGGGTATCGGGGATGGAGCTCCCCTGCTTCTTCATTTAATGGTCGGACAGAGTCATTTAAGTTTCTATGCATGCGAGGGTGGGTGGCGGTGGTGGTGAGCCACGCGCCGACCCATGTGCCCCCCTGTGCACCATTAATCACCCAATCCACCCGCATCCGGGAGCAATTTGATAAAATTATATACAATAAAAATACAATATAAAATCTAATTTGTTTATTAATATTTTTGCAAATTTAACATACAAAAATAATAAAATTATATAAAAATAAATAAAAATATAATATTTCTACGTAATATTAAATTAATAGTTAAATATGCACTATTTAACTAAATTATATTGAAAAAAACAAAAATTATAAAATAATATTTATAATATTTATATATATATATATATATATATATATATATATATATATATATATAATCAAAATTTTATTACTTATAATATTTCTGGAATCTAAGCTTCTGTGATCCATAATATAAATTAGTAGAAATTCTTTCGGAAATAATCACATGCAAAAGAATGTGAAATTCTTTAGGTAATAATCACATGCAAAATTTTGCATGTGATTATTACCAAAAAAATTTCTACTAATTTATAATATTTCATTTAAGTTTTATATCTAAATACACTATAACAACCACCAACATTAGAAAAAATTTAAAAAATAATTATCTTACATAATAACACTATTCATCAAAACTATAAATATGGTCACGTCCTCATTTAAACTCTTTCCAAAATAAAATACAATACATAAATTTCACCTAGAAAACAAAAAAAATCATACTTTTATATATATATATATATATATATATATATATATATATATATTTCAAGAATATGTGCCGCCAGCACAGGGTTTTAATCCAATCCATATTTCAGATATTTAGAAATATCTCTAATATTTTTTATTTTATTTTATTTTTATTTATTTTTTTTTTAATTAAAATAGATTTATTAAATTCATTTTATTAATATTTATTTATTTTAAATAATTTTTATTTTATTTTATTTTTAATTAATTAAAATAGATTTTTTAAATTCTTTTAAATTTATTAGGCATTTATTCCATTATGAAAATAAATTTAAAAAAAAAAAAAAAACTAAATGTTTATTAATTTTTATTTTATTTTTATTTTATTTTAATTTAATTTATTTTTAATTAATTAAAATAGATTTATTAAATTCATTTTATTAATATTTATTTATTTTAAATAATTTTTATTTTATTTTATTTTATTTTTAATTATTTAGAATAGATTTTTTAAATTCCTTTAGACATTTATTCCATTATGAAAATAAATAAAAATAAAACTAAATAAATAGTTTAATTATTATTCTAAAAGTATATATATATATATATATATATATATATATATATATATATATATGATAGTAAATATTTATTTATTCTTCTAGAATATATGGAATAATTCTTATTGTATAAAAATTTAAAATAAAAAATAATAATAATAATAATAATATTCAAATTATAAGTTTTAATCATTAAAAAATTATTATTATATATATTTTTGGATTTTTTGGATTTTTTCACTGAGATTGAGTCAAACTAGCCGTTATTTTACAACGACTAGTTGGAGCCTTTCGTATCTATTTAATTAGGTTTCCTGATCAGATTTTTCAACAAGTCTCCCTGATGAACCACACTAACTGGTTCTAAACGCGTCGATCAAATTTATTTAGATGTGATTTTTACCGAAAGATTTTTTATCCAATCCATATTCTTTTGAGTTTGACAAAAATTGCAAAAATTCTATTTTGGAAATTGAAATTCAATATCATTCATTATCAAATTTAACATTTTATCGTTCATTAATTTGAGATATGTGTCATGCATTTATGATATTTCCCTTTAATGTTTTTTTATTTTATAATTTTTTACATACAGATAACTAACTAGAGTTCTTTTTTTGATCCTATGTGTAATAGGCCATTACAATTAATTAATAGTCGTTTAAGGCTCTGTGGAAAGACAGGAATTTTGGTGACGCAAGAGGCAGCCTCCGCGACTTCATTTTATATCGCCAAGACTGTTTCCATTCTTATAGATCTCAAATTTTTTAAGCGTTAAATAGAAAGGAGTTAAATAGAAAGGAGTTGTTTATAGAGGTGGAAAAATTGTTTGGACAGTTAAAAATGATTAGAATTTGGGCAAAAAAAAATAAGAAATTTTGCAATAGCAGTGTTTGAATCACGTTTTTGATAGTGTAAATGGATTCAGCAACATCAAAAACCTATAAAGCACCCAAAATATTAAAGTTTGATAACTATATTCTGAATTTACTAAAATCTTTGCCTAAATTTCTTAAAATCATACCTGAATTTCCATAATTTTCAAGACAAAAAAACAATCTAGTTAAAATCACAATCTTTTTTTAAGGCAAATTCTCTCCCCTATGAAAACCCTTGTGATAGTAATTGTTCGGATATCCAAACCGATTCATTTATTTATGATTTTAATGAATTAATGAAAGCGTTGTATTAATTTGAGTTTTAAAAAAAATAAAATCGTTCTCCAAATTATTAGAAAATACACTGAATATTTAAATGGACAACTTCATTACTCATTTTTTTTGGTGGCTTTCACATCACACGATCATTTAATGAAAAAATGAAAATTATAATTAGATAATGCTCGTGAAGTCTTGGTAGGGGAGGTTCAAATGATAAAATAACGTGTTGATGTAATTTCATCTAGATTAAAAACAAGAGACTCAAACTCACTGATATGAAGTTAATTACTCATTCAATCCTTAGTTGTAACACATTATTTTGAATAATACAATTATTTTTTATAAATTTTAAAAGTTATAATACATTAGTTTGAATAATAATTTGATTTTTACAAATGTTCAATCAATATTTACATTCTTTTTATAATATTGATGATCATTCTTGTGTACTCGTTTTAAGATTTTTTTTCAGTATTTTTAAAATGAATGTAATTAAAAATAACTTAAAAGAAAACGGATTTTCTTATTTTTAATTTTCTTTTTATTTGACAGTAATAAAACATATCTCAAGTAACAATTTTTTCCTTAAAAATTTTAATATATCAACTAATAAAATACAAATAAATTTTAGTATATCAACCTAATAAAATACATAATAAATTTTAGTATATCAACTTAATAAAATACATTCTACCTTAAACACCTTTTATAAACCTAGTCTTTCAAAAAAACTAACAATATAAAACAAATTTATTTTAAAAATAATAACAATAATAATAAAATATCTCAAAATATTACTTGTTCTTTCATATCCATTTTATAATTCCATTTAATTCCTCTTTAAATCATTTATCCAATTCATTCATTACGCTCCTAGGTGAAAATTCATTAAACTTATCGTGATCCTTATAAAAGGCCAAATTGGAATATTTGCATGAGGCAAATAAGGACATTGATATAAGATCGTATCATGTTTGACATTATTTACCATTAACTCAAAGCGCTTATGCGAAACGGCTTCAATAATAATTGAGTGGGTTTTCACGTGTGGTTCATGTATTTCATCTTCATAAACATGAGTATGTGTAATTGCTTACTTTATTATCCCTGCCCCTAGGCACAGCATTAAACATTGGGGTTTTAAGTTGATTCGTTATTATTTAGTTAAATGCATCAAATATTTTTGAATTTTACAGTAATTTTATTTATATTATTATATATATTTTTTAAATTTATTTTTAATTTTTTTAGAAATAATTTTATTTATATTTATATGTAATTTAATTGGCTATTAATTTGCTGATTTTATTGCAAAATGTCTTATTTTCTACAAACTAGTAATTGTTTGTCATCATGACTAGATTACATCCTTCATACCACCACCACCTCATAGCAAACTTAGAACCAATGTTGAATCCAACCTTCATGAATCATGGTATTATTCAGTTTTAAGCTAGTAAATTATGGATATTTATTTGCTTGGCCCTACCTCCATCTCAATGCACTTGAGCAACATTAATGCCCATACTCACTGTAGTACTGTGCAATTGAAAAAATAAGAGTGATCTTAAATGTGCATGAAAGCAAGGTAGTAATTTATAAGTTTGGTATTTTTTATTAAAGTTGTCAATTTTGAAATCTTAATATGCCCTGTTGAGCCATGTTTTTCTTTTAAAATATCAAAGGTATTTTAATGCTCTATGTATTCCATATTTTTCTTTTGAAAGTAGTAACATTGACTCACCTTGGGATCCAAATTCCATTAAAGATAATACAATTTGAAGTATTAACAAATTCAAATTACTGTATGCTTTAAAATTAAGTGGTAATTTAATTAGTAAAGATTTCATTATTCATATTTATTTATGGTTTCAAATTTAATATGATTTTATATATATATATATATATTATTATTATTATTATTATTATTATTATTATTATTATCCCATAAGAGGTATAATATATTGGGTAAATCATTGACTGATTAATTAGTGGCTATCAATACAACTTGAATATTTGTTTATTAGATGTATATTTGTTGGGACATATTAACTTGTATATTTTTCTTGTCCTTAACCAAGATTACTCTTACTAGGTGTTTATTTTTTCTTATCCACCATGTTTAAATATCGAACAATTTTTTATTAATGTGTGCAACTCTTTCTATCTAATTTAACCAAAGGACAAGGAATAGCTACTATGTAACACTTGTTTCATATTCCAAAAATATGTATTTCACAATGAATAAATAAATATGTCCATATCTTTTTTTTGGTCCATATCTTTTTCTTATTTCATATTAGTAATATAATTTTACTATAACTAATTTATATTTTTTTCATAAATATATATGCTATATATAAATAAATGCATCATCAATTTCTTTTCTTTTTTTAATATTTTTCATATCTTATTCTATTTCCATTTCATATTGAATGTTTAATAATAATTAAAATATTAAAAAAATAAAATTAAAAACCTTCATTATATGCATTGTTTTGAATTAATTAATTCAAACTCAAAACCTATTTGGCAAGGATAACATTTCTCTTACTATTTAATTAATTTTTATTTTCAATCCTACTTTATTATAAAAGGTTGTCTTCATTGTTTAAATTCTTTTATGATTTATTTATTTATTTAAAAATCAATATTTCTTAGTTAAAGTTTTAATATTTTCCTATTTGTTTTTAGTAAATAGATAAGTTGTTATATTTTTTTATATGTGGATATTATTTTTAATATTATATATAATATTTACTAGAATGTTTAAAGGAGATAAATAATGTTATATAAAGAAATACTAGTAATTCAATGAGATGTTTTGTGAAGTTATTTATAATAAGAGCTTTATTCAATTGGAGGTTTTCTTTTTGAAGATAATTTTATATTACTTCTAAAAATAAGGATAATATGTCTATTTAGTTGCTTATTTCAACAAGTTTTAGTTGTTTTTGCCTTACATGCATTGATTGCTTTAGCACTTTCATAAACAAAAGCAATTAATCTTATTTAGTAATTTTTATTTCTTCCATTTATAAATATATTGATTGCATGTTAATGGATGACCTTCTTTCTCTAATATTTCTTCTAAACATTTATATTTATATTTATATTAATTATATATAGCAATTTTTATATGTTCCATTTACATGATTTTCTTTCTCTAATCTTTCTTCGAAACATTTGTATGTATATTGTTTATACCAAAATTATTTGACAAGTCAATTAATTAACCAAACCAGTGATTTTATTTTTAGAATTTATGTTCTCCAACACTTGGTATTAGATAATTCGATACCCATTGCACGTTAATCCACAACCAATAACAAATACAATATTATAATTTGATTACTCAATAAAATTTCATAATTATTACACTAACACAATCACATTAATAAAAATTTCATAATTGTTACACTAACACAATCACATTAATAAATGTGATTAATATACATCTTAAGCCACAATTTAGTATACTCTATAATATTAATTAGATATATATTCCTCAATAAATATTAAAAATATTTCTCAATAAACTTTTTGAGCATTAAAAAAAATTTGACATATACATTTTTCATATACCAACAAAATAGATTGAGTACTTCAGCTCTATTTTTCATATACCAACAAAATAGATTAAGTACTTCATCTCTATTTTAACTGTTGCATTCCACTGTTGTTTTCAAGTATAAACCAAAGAGCTGTGGCATAAATTCCGTCCTTCATTTGTATCTGGTCTACTTTTCCCAGCAAAGTGGCATCCCACCTTCCTGTATTTCAGGGTAAACCAAAAAGGGCCCATGTAATTAGAAATTTCACACTGAAGTCAGTATTATGTAATTACAGTATAAAATCAAAAGAGGCAGATATAACGCCAAAAACACAATCAACATGAACAACTAAGCCTCCGAAAATGCGGTAGGTAACAGAGATCAAATATGGTTCTGTATGAAAATAACAACTACCTAATCCCCAACAGTACTTGTTTATCCCAAGAAAAATAAGAAGGATATGCTCAATGCCATTGCCATGGTGATCAAAAAAGGAATATCTTCCACAAAACCTGCAGATACAAACAGAAGAAGGTGCAGACACATTAGGAGTAAGCACATTAGTGCATTTTAGTTTTCTAGTGAGGTGCGCAGGCAGAGATATTAAGAATAGTGACAGAGCATATGTATATCTGTACCTTTGGATGTGGCTGTTTCAGACTGGGGGACTGCCGTCAGCTTCCATTCCACCCAAACTGCAGACTGAGACTTGTTGCAGGTACCCTCCCCGCAATTTATTACTTGCACAGTTCTGCGTGGTTAACGGGAATCAAACATGGCATCTTACGCTCTGCAACAAATCCACACAAAATAAAACAAGAAAAGCAGAGATACAGTGCAACCTAAGTCACCGTTCGCAGTGGCCGTTGCAAAAGCCAAACAGAGGCTTCTCATCCCCAACTCCATGTCCATGGGATCGTATCCCATAGGATGTTTGAGATAATGGTTTGAGCCTTGGAAGGAATTTTAAGGTGGAGTTATATCTTACAAAGATGTTTATTTATGTATTATATTAATAAGTTTTGAAAACAACCATAAAAGTTGGAATATATTTTTGGTATGGTGTGTATATGTTTTGTGCTTAGGGATAATTCCACGATGTTTGGGATAATGGTTTGTGCCATGGAAGGAATTTTAAGGTGGAGTTATATCTTACAAAGATGTTTAGTGTTGGACTTAAAAAAAAGAGTGTGATATGGGTTTTTCAACTGCAATTTTTGGAAGTTGTAGATGATTATAGAGCATGAGATTTTAGAGCATGTTGAGAAAGAAAGTGTAAGAATTATTAATATGGAGTTGTTTTCACTTATAATAAGGAAGGGGTAATGGAAATAAATTATTTTTTAGTTTATGAAGGATCACTTCATTGTTCATATTGCACACACTTTTACCAATAAAAAGATATTTGAAGCTTTCATTAATTTGTTTCAAAATTATTATATTTCTTAACACATTCTCTCATGAAATAAGCTTTCAACCCTCCATTTGAGCAAGCCCAATAGTGTGGTGAGAAACATGACCAAGATCATAGAGTTAAGAGACTAATGGAGTGCTACTAGGATGAAGGTGGCAAAGAAGGTATTGGTGTCCATTCCATTTGAATGAACTTTTACCATATTGAAGACCTTTTATTAGGTGTTTGTGCTTGGGAGACATAGCTAACATTTAAAAGGCTCTAGGATGACCTTATATAGGGGGATATTAAGTTGTAGTCGCATTCAATATAACAAGAGGAAGTAGAAGATATTGTTCTTATCAAGAGAATGAAGAAGGGTAGAAAGAAAAGTACAAGAAGAAGGAAGGATCACAGGTAAGGAAGAATAATTTGTGTAAGGAAATGTGCTTTTGATGTCATGAGATGGGACATTATGCCAACTACTTTTTGAAAAATAAGAAGACATACACATTTATTATAGCCGGTAATGTTATAGGTGCAGATGAGTATTCATATTACTTTGATACTACTTTCTCAACGATTTGTATATTTTCTCAATAATGGAAATATTTCTTGACCTCATTGATTTGTATGCAATTTCAATGAAATCCATTTCAATCCTTTTAAACTTAATCATATCAAAAATTTACTAGTGTTTCACATTTATTCTCATAGAGCACAATGAGATCCACATGTATTTCTTTTGAAAAATTATTTAGAATCATGTCACTAACTTCACATTTTATTGAATTGAAGATCAAGTTGTAGAAATATTCATAAAACCCTCAATAGAACCCAACTTCAACTTTGAGCTTTGTTAAGTGTTATTAATGGTTTGAAAATGTCTACTAATAATAACAAGGGCAGATGACACAATGACATATCCTAATTAGACCCACTCCAATTTAATGTAGTGATTTCCACTGGAATATGGGCTTGCTTGCCACCAAAAAGGGTTTAAATTAACTAAAAATTTATCTGATTAACTACCATATTTTAAAACTAAGATAAAATCAACTAAACTAATATAAACTAATCAAGCTATCCGTGGGGGAAGGAGGATAGGGTTTGATGGGGGCAGGGTTTTCAGGTTGCACAAGCCGCTAACAACTTCAGATGAAGGCTTCGAGGAAGTTACAATATGCAGGGGATAGTATCATAGGCGGTTGCTTCAAAAATTTCTAGGAATGGGCGTTTTTTACTAGGGTGACCATTTACGTTGGGGTTTTCTCTATTTTTAATCTCATTATCCTAACTTTTACCTATCATTTTTTGAGCATCGGAAATCCTCTATTAGTTGAGGTGGCATTCGGGGTTTGAGGTGGAAATCTATGGATTTAGAGGATTTAGTAGATTTTGAGATGGAAATCCTCGAAGAGGGGTCTATTTTTACCTCACCCACATAATTTGGCTTTGTAAGGGCTGATAAGGCAGGCAGTCAAGGTAGGATCCAACATATATGATCACAACAGGAGCCTATTGCCATATCTACCATGCATGTGATAGAATACTTGGTGGAGGCAGATGGGGTCCAAAAAAGGGAGGTGGATATCTAATCATTAGAAAATTTTGAAAACTCCTTCACTATAGGTCCTCCTCAACACCTGATTCATTATATTATTTTACATAGGCTGAAGCTAGGGGTTGAAGAGACCAGGAATGAATGAGATTCAAGACCTAAACCCTTCTCTCCTTTAGGGTTCCTTAAAGCACCACGAGGGGGGGACCTGATTGACATTTTCGGCTCAAAGAATATGGGAATAGAAGAGTCAACCAAGGGTAACACTAGGGGGAAGAGGAGGGAACCAGTCTCAATGTCACCCATGGGATCTCAAATGAAAAACTTTTCCTTCTTTTGGAGCCAAATACGAGTGGGATACCGAAGATGTTGGTAAAAAATTTAGCATAGGAAAATCTTGAGGCTACTCCTACAGAAGGAATTCTGGGAGAGGGGGGGAAAGAAAATCATAGAGAAAAGGAAGTACGGGTAAATTCGACACAAGGAAGAGGGAGAAGTAAAGGCATGAAAAAAAGAAGAAGAAGAGGAGGATTTTGAATAGTGAGAGTAGAGAACTTCAATATAGCCTCTGTTTATGAGACGACATGGAGATGTATGAAGTGACAACACTTGCGGAGAAATCTATAGGTTGGAGGGTACATAGTAGGGTTTTCAATGTGGAAACCCTTGAAACCTAGAGGGACCAAAATATTTCTAGCAAAGTGTTTATTGTGCCGAAGGTTATACAATTGGCAAAAGGGTGGTTCCATCTGATATTCCAATCTTAGGAAGATGCATCCAATATAATTAAAAAGGTATGGCTTATAGACTCCAGCCCTATGTTTTTTAAGGCCTGGACTCCCTTATTTGATGCGCACAAGGAGAGATTGGATGGTATGCCTATTTGGGTCCAAACATAGGGTCTACCGGTACACATGTGGAACACTCAGAGCTTCACAAACATAGGCAATATTGTGGGTAATTTTCGTAGTGCAAACTACTCATTTAAGGAATCAAAGGATTGGTCAGTGGATATAATTCTAGTTAGTTTGGACCTAGGAGCAAAATTGTATCAATCGATGAAAATTGGGAAGGAAAAGGAATGGTTGGTGAACCTAGACTATGAAGGGATTTCGTGCCATGTTTTTATTGGATAGTTGAACTATAATTGGCATGGCATGTGAAGTAATGTTACACAATACATAATCAAAAAGTTTTTAAAACTTAAGTTTTGGATGGTTTCAATCTACATTTGGCACATGTGATATAATGTTAAATGTTTTTATTGGATAGTTGAACTACAATTGGATGGCATGTCAAGTAATTTGTGATATAATCAAAAAGTTTTTAAAACTCAAGTTTTGGATGGCTGAAGTACATTAGGCATGTGAAGTAATGTTGTGATATAATCAAAAAGTTTTTAAAACTAAGTTTTGGATACCATTTCAATCTACATTTGGCATGTGATATAATGTTAAATGTTTAATGTTTTTATTGGATAGTTGAACTACAATTGGCATGACATGTGAAGTAATTTTTTTTGATATAATCAAAAAGTTTTTAAAATTCAAGTTTTGGATGGTTGAAGTACATTTGGTAAGTTTTTAAATTTTTTTTCACTCAAACAATAGTATGTAGTATGTAAAGATAAAAAAAAATCTTAAGATTACTTTTAAGTATGATCAAGTGTTCTTGAAACATTTTCCCACATGATGATACCTTCATTGACCTATGAACTAAAGTATTTCATAGTCTATATGTTCTGCCTCTTTCCCATATAAATCTCTTTAATTTTGATTGGAAATATAAGAAGTAGATATATGTTTATTGAATTGGGGTCAATGTCATTAATGAACTCAACTAGGTAGCCTTGTTGATTTATAAATTGGTAAATTGATGGTCCATTCAGTTTTAATTGCATTCTAGAATATATATATATATTCAATACGTGAAACATTTTTCATCAATGCACATGGGAAAACTACTTGAACAATTGATTTCATTCTAGAACATATATATATATATATATGTGTGTGTGTGTGTGTGTGTGTGTGTGTGTGTGCACAACATTTTTCATCAATGCACATAGAACATATTTGACCATTGGACAGACAAATTTTGTACTAGATTTTCAATCAGGAATAGAGATGTGGGTCAAATCCCACAAAAAGTCGAAGAAGTGCTCTGAGTCTCTTGTCTGAAAGGAATCTTCGTACAAAATTATACTATGGATGATTTATTTACATTGTGGATACTTTTTACAAAAAAATCCCACAAGAAAAACTGGGCATGCATTGAGTTCGTGTATATATCCAGTACATGCAACATTTTTCATCAACGCACATAGAAAAACTAATTTCAATTAATTGCATTCTAGAACATATATATTGAGTACGTGAAACATTTTTCATCAATGCACATAGTAAAACTACTTGAAAAGTTAATTGCATTACTATATATATATATATATCCAATATGTATGCAACATTTTTCATCAATGCATGTATAAAAAAGCTACATTCAATTGATACTAGAGTGTGTATGTACCAAAACAATTTGTACATGTGAAAACACTTACACAGATAACATAACAAGGCATCTCAATTTTTAATTGAATACTGGAAGTTCTAGAACATATAATCCAAAGAGAATAAATTGTTGGGCAGTTCAATCAAAAAAATTCCAATGGAATGTCATCTTCAATAATCCGTTCATGATCGGATTTTTACATTTTCCATTTCTTAATATTCATTTTTTCTTTGATTGAACCTCGCTCAACTTTGTGCGTGTTGCACACACCAAGTGACTATATTGACAACTTATGAAATCAGGTTCATAGTCTTCAAAGTAAACAAAATTCCCACTTTGATTAGTTTGTCTGAAAAAATAACCTTTCAGTATAATAGATCCTCTTTCATATGGAAATTCGTGATCATTATAGTCTTATAATAATTTCATTTTTTGATCAGTGTAACACATCAAATAATACTTCACATTTTCATCATTGTCAGTAGGTGCAATTATAGCAAAATCATCTCCTGCACAATAAAACAAACTTGACAAAATTATACATATTCAAATTTATTTCTATATCTTTATCATTAGAAAGCAATTCAAATGTTACCTTCTCTAACAAGATCATAAACTCTATCACCATCGGATGATATTGTAGTCTCCTCTATTTGCATTTCTTCAAACATTGCAATGGACATTTTTCCCTTTGTATTTAGCTCTGTATGTTTCCAATATCTTATATACATTTTGTTTTCACAAACGTCATTGGATTTTGTGTTGTCTATGCAAAGAGGACAAAAACAAGAATATTTTATTTTATCCAATGCAAACACATTTCTAGACGACTTTGTTTTAATTGAATGCAATTTTCGAGTCCCTTTTATTGTTTCAACGTCATTTCCAATTGATCTATCTACGTCTTCGATCCCAATATGCCAAAAAAACCTTTATATGGAAAATTTAAAGAAGAATGTAAATATGATATCAAAATAAAATCAAAGATAATCATTGTGATAAATTTACATTGTTTATTTAATTAGATATCCAATAAAAATTAAATTGAATGTACCTTCGCACTTCCCTTGATCGGTTAGTCTCATGGCTTAGAGCAGCGATGCACCATTGAACAACTTCTTTCACGTCCACAAGTCAACTTGCAGAGGGGTTCATTTGATATCTTCGAAGTGCTCGTTTTATGCATGCCCCTGCACCGTCATGTTCTCCTTTTCCATTGCCAGTCTCAAATAAATTCCAACAATGTTTAATGAAAGTTTTCTTATGAAGACAACATAGCCAAAAGAATGATCATGCAGATTTGAATTGTCCTGTGCATCCGTCTGACCATATCCAATGTTCATTGAATGTTATTCCATGATTTTTCAAGGAATCATAAATTTTTCCAAAACAATGTTGTACAAAATATGTATCATGTGTACGATTGTCACTGATATAAAAGTGATATTCTTTAATAATATGTCGATTTTCACTGGTGCTTTCTATATGATCAGCGTTTTATTCAGCATGTCTATATAGAATATGGACGAGCTTGGAGACTTGGTTAGAATGATAGTATTCACTCTGAATTTATTTTTGTGGAACAAATGTGTAGTTTTCTGCAAAATCAATTACTGACAAAACGGTTCCTGGTGGAGAAAATTCACGGGATTTTTTGAATTGCAAGTCTTGCCATCGAGCTTTATGGGAATGCTTAGTGTATTTGTAAATTTTTTCCTCAAACTTTCCCAAAAATTCTATCACAAAAATTTCTTCTTCTCGTAATTCAATTCTTTTAACACTATTTGCAACTTGAATCGATGTATCGATATATTCATATCTCTTCCATTTCGCTTTCATGTTGGACAATGATTGATCATTTATATCAGTACGATATTTGTTTTGAAATCTAGTCAAATTTCCACAATCATCGCATTTTTTACCACTAACACATTTCTTTTCATAAAATAGTTCATTTCTTTCTCTTTCACATAGAATTTGAGATATGAAATCACGAATAGTGGAAGGAGGAGGTGAATCCTTCCAAAATGTTCTATCAAAATCAAGGAATGTGTCATAATATAACTCAAATTCCACATGATAACGGCAACAAGAAGTGTCGCGTATGGTGATAGGTTTTACATACCATGGTTTTTGTTGAACAAAAGCACTAATTGAAACATGAATTTCACGATTCTCTTCTTTGAACTTGTTGAACAACTCTATCTGAGTGGTTTCCAAGAAATATGTTTCATGTTCTTCGTACTGATTTTGTGATATTCTTCTTCGCATCACATACCTTGCAGTTGGTGAAACACGCGAATTGTTCTTCCAATATTCATATATTATTTTTTTAACATTTTCTCCAAGTCTATCTTTGTATGGTTGCCTACAAATAGCTCTCCAACAAGCAAGTTTATCATTTACATCTATTTGCCACCGAAATTTCCGATGTTTGTGCAAAGTTTTTCACGAGGTTCCTAATGCTCGTGCCATAGATTTTACCAAGCGATTCTCTTTAGTACTTGATGAAACCACTGCCATATGTATTGCTCTACGTACAACTGAAACATTTTTCTGTCTAGATCTTTTAATTGAATTTATAGTACTATTTAGATTTTGTATCACATTTTCCTTCAATTTTTTTTTATCTTTGGTTGATTTTCGAATACCCAATAAAGTCGTAGCTTCTTTTAATTTCCTTAATGATAGGAGACCTTTCAACATTTGGGCTTGAACTGTCACATTTTCCTTTATGAAATACTTCTCAAAAATGCGGTTAACACGACATCGTATATAATGGTCAGTTTTTTTATCTCCATCTGTGTGAGTGTCAACATTTTCTAACATCTCGTCATCGACATTGATTTCATCTGTACATATTTAAATGAATAGTACATAATAAGTTTACATATTCAATAAATAACTAAATTAATAAATATATGTATAATTTCAATAATAGGTGCATGTGTTCAACATATATATATATATATATATATATATACCTTGTGATTCAATTTCTTCACTTGAATTTCTTTCATCATTTTCACCATCTTCAATCATTGGTTCAATATCTCTTTCACTTTATCTTTCAAAATTTTGTATCTCATCATCAATGTTTTGAGGAATATCTCTCTCTGTTTACATTGCAAAATATTTTTCAAATTAGTTCATCAAATAAAAATTAAGCTTCACATTTTACACTAGGAAAATTTTAAATATATCAAAATCATAATATTTATATTTACATACCTATTCAAATTCTAGTTGAGGTTGATTTTCCCCTTCAATATTTGAGAGCGCTTCTATCTTTCTTTAGCGAGATTGTCTCGTCTCTTCTCTACGTTCCTTAGGGTCTCTTTTTCGATCATATTTTCTCGTACAATTTCTTCGATTTCCCATGATAATAGAGTATGAAGTTCAAAAAATTTCCTTCAAAGATTTAGACAAAAACTCAATTAAAAAAAAACATCACAAAATATTTAAATTTAAAAAAAAAAAAAAAAAAAAAAATAAAAAACTCATTTTAAAATTTTTGCAAAAAATACATAGTCCAATCCAAAACACTTAATTTAAAAAATTCAAGAAAAAAATGTCTTATATAAAAATGAAATGAAGTTCAAAATATTTCCTTCCAAGTCCTACAAAAAATTTCATTTAAAAAGTTACACAAAAACTCATTTTAAAAAATCATTATAAAATATTTACTTCAACCCAAAACCAAAAAATATCCTTTCAAAATTAAGCCCAAATTCATACTTTCAAAAAAAATGGAGCCCAAAAAACTGTATCACATACCTCCAAGAAATGCCTTTTGAATGTACCTCCAAGAAAATTCTTTAAACCCAAAAAAATTCCTAGCTAAATCAGATCAAATGTACGAAAATAATGTGTCTCAAAGAAAATTCCTTTGAATGTACTTCCAAGAAAAGTCCTTAAACCAAAAAAAAATCTTTGCAAAATTAGATCAAGACTTTTGTAAAATTAGACCAAATGTGCGAAAATATGTGAAAATAATGAATGGTTTCGCGACAATTTATATTGTCGCGAAATGTTTTTTTGGAGGGGCTCGGCAGTACTTTCCGGTCGACAGAAAGATAAGTAAAATTTCAGCCGAACTACTTTGTCGTTTGATTTAACGTGTCGTCGGTGCAAAAAACATTTCATCCGAACTTTGTTTAAGAGTTCAGCCGAACTAACGCGTCACCAGTTACGCAAAGCCAAGCCCTGAATACGTTTCTCCAACTTTGGACTTATTAAACTCCATCAAACATTCTCAAGTAACTGCCGGAACCAAGACACGCATTTTCAGAATTGAATCTAATTTTAGGAAATATAACTTTCATGTAATTTCATAAATATTTACTAATTTTAATTAATTTTGTAATAAAACGGATGCAAACAATTTCTGAAGGTCATTGTGATTCAGTGAAATCAAAATTTTGTATCTTCAAAAATACATTGTAAAAAAATTAGAAAAAATCATCGTACATTACATTGGTTCGTTGTCTCTCACGGGTAGCTTTTAGATTTTTATTTTATAACTTATATGTTAACAAATTTCTTGCGTCGCGAAACATATTCAAAATATGTAGTTTTTCATATTGGACCAGTTCAAAAAAATCTAGTAATTATGATATGCATCCATTGGCTTTGTAAATATGACGAAACCGAAGTAGACTCTGTCTAGATTGTTGTAACACATTTTGTTTCTCAAAAACACAAATTTTGAAAGAATACAACATTGTGTTTTAACATGACTTCTTATGAATCCGTTGATTGTTAAAAAACACACACTCAAAGAAACGCTAAGTTGACATAACAAATGTGTATAAAAAAATTCCAAAAAATAATTAATAGAAAGCTAACAAAATTTCTGACAACTTTTATTTTTATCGCAAAATGAAATTCTAAACAAAAAAATTGTTAAAGCTTGCAAAAATTTGAAGAACTGAAAAAAATGAAAGTTTTTTCTCAAAAAAGGGCAAAAAGTGTAACCCAACTTCACATTTTCACCCAAATTTTACCTTGAAGGGAGTGGCACCTCCAAAGTAGTTTCCGGATGAAGATGTGTCGCCTGTGAGAATTCACCGAAGGATCTGGGAAAAATTATCCAACATCGCATTCCTCTGTCTCTCGATGGCTTCTTCGACCAATATTTTCAAAGGATCTCCTGCTCCCTCACCTTTATTTTCTTCTGCTATGGGAGGCCATTGGGGTTTGCGAGGTTGGTATTGCAAAGGTTCAACTACTTCAATCCCTAACTCATATCCTAACCATAATGGGGACATGCATATAAAAATAGAGAAAGAGCATACCGCACTAATACCACTAATCCAAAATTATGCAGGAACACAACAGAATTCAAATATGAACATACTGTTACTTTGACATCCCCATATTTGAAAGCCAGATAGATGCAAACATTGTAGATAGATGGGTAAATTTGTGGGAATGATATTTTGTGGTTCATGATTTTCCAATAGGGAAAATATAACTTTTTCACTCTTCAAAGTTGCCTCCCCATGTCAAGGATTGGTGGGAAACCTACTTTGAGCAGAGGGACAAGAGAGAACCCTCTCTATTTTCAGCCGCACCCACTTGGAATTCTTTCCGGGACGTCATCACTGAACAATATTACCCCATGGGGAGATATGAGGACAAGTACATAGAATGGACTAGACTACAACAGCAAAGGGATCGAGATGTGCATGAGCTGATGAATCTTTTCCATACCCTACAAAGTTAGGTATCAAATATTATGAGAAACATATGGTGCTAAAGTACTGCAGTTGTTTACACAAATACATTCAGGAGGAAATGGATTTCCTAGAAATCTCCTCGCTTGGTGCAGCATACTGATATGCTGCGAAGATTGAGCAGATTTTTAAAACAAATATGCGATACTTTGTATTTGTGAATCTAAAGTAAGGGAATGGTGCCCCCAAACCACAAAACAAAGGACAAATACAATGCGGGGTGACGCATGACAACCTGTCGAAGCCGAAAGAAAATAAAAACACCATGAAGACGAAGGACATAGGAAAATGGTGTGATTTCCATAAGAGACCCACTCACAACACAATTGACTGTGAAGCCAAGAATTCACTGGTGGCTGGGCTGAAGGCTTCCAAGTCATATGCATGTTTTGACTTTGAGTGAGAACCCAACAAGAGGAATGACAAAGGGAATCATATTATTGATGCGGAACCCAATGCCATTATGGCTACCACCAAGATCCATAAGGTTGATCCCAAAGATCCAGAAGAGGGGGAGCGTCTCTTCCACTCATAGATGTGGCTGAAGGGTTCCTTGTTGTAGTTCATTATCGACATAAGGAGCCAAAAGAACCTCATTTCAATAGAGGCCATGAAGGGGTTGGGCCTACCAACTACACCAAACCAACATCCATACACCATTAGGTGGAAACACTAAGGATGATATCTCTGTGTCAGCCAATAATGTCACCTTCTTTATAGCATCAAGCCCTTCATGGATGAGGTACAGTGTGATGTTTCTCCTCTTGAAGTTTGTGATGTATTATTAGGCCAATCATACTTGTGGAAGCATCATGTTATGTATGATTCTAGGCTCTCTCTGTTATTATTACTTTGGACTATAACTTATATAGGATACCAGAGGTAGCATCGCCTACTACCATCTCTTTGATCTCTGCTAAGCAATTGAGTAATATCATTTCCTAGACCAAGAAAATTTTATTCCTTATGATTCATCCTCAACGAAAGAATAATATTGTGGCCACCTCCACAACCTCTAGACAACGCTCCTCTAGATAGAAGTAGAAAATGGACAAGGTTGTGGAGGAGTACAGGGGCATCTTCACCTCACCCACATAAGTACCCCTAAACTGTTAGGTCAAGCACTCCATCAATCTGACCTTGGGCGTGATGCTTCCTTATGGACTGATATACTGACACTTTGCTTTGGAGAATGATGAAATCAAGAGTTAAACTCAGGAGTTGTTGTAGAAAGGGCACATCAAGCCAAGTTCAACACCTGTGGGAGCCCAACCGTGTTAGTACAGAAGAAGGAAGTAACCTAGAGGCTTTGTATTGATTATCAGGCTCTAAATAATATCACTTTCTGAAATAGGTATCCAATCCCATGAATTGATGACCTTTGGACTAGCTCAAGGGGTCCAAATATTTCAAAAACATTGACTTAAAGTTTGGTTATCACCAAGTACTGATTGAACCCTCTGATGTGTGGAAGACTACCCTCAAATCCAATGAGGGCCTTTTTGAATGGCTTGTTATGAATTTTGGGTTTACTAATACCCCTCCCAACTTTCATACGGATGATGGACGACATATTGTGACCCTTCACCAGCTCATTCATGGTAGTGAACCTGGACAAGATCATGATCTTCAACCAGAGTTGTTAAGAGAAAATACATCATATTCGACAAGTCATCCAAACCCCATGACAAAAAAAAATGTTTGCCAATTTGGAGAAATTTACTTTTGGTATGACCCAAGTTAAATATATGGGGTGTATCATTGATGAGCGAGGAGTGCATGTGGACCCAGCCAAGATACAAGTTATTCGGGATTAGCCATCCCCAACCACTCTAACATATCTCAACAACTTTTTTGATCTTAGGTTCGTGTTGGTATTCTCTCATATCACTTGGCCTTTGAGTCAACTCACCAAGGGCGGAGCAAAAGAAAATTTATTTTGGCATGAATCCCAACATAAGGCGTATGTCGAGTTGAAGCATCGCCTCTGCTCTGCACTAGTGCTCACATTACCATACCTGCAAAAACCATTTGAAATTAAGAAAAATTCCTTCGACTACGCCATTGGTGCAGTCCTTACCCAATAGGGGCATCAAATGGCATATCATAGTGAGACACTTTCCGATATAGTCCAAAAGTATCCCATATATGACAAGGAGATGTATTCCATTGTGAAATATTTTCGACAATGGAAACATTACATTATGGGGAAGGAAACAATCATCCACATAGACCACTAACCCTTGGATTTCATACAAACACAAGGAAAGTTTCAGAATGATCACCATCAGAAATGGTCCACATATCTGCAACAATTCCATTTGAACAATAAATACAAGAAGGGAAGCACCAATTATGTTGCAGACTACCTTAGCCGACCGTTGGTTATGGCGCTGACCACTGTGCTTGACACTTGTAGACACGAGACTTTGGGGTGGCCACATCTATACTAGAGTGATCCAGAATTTGACCGCAGATACCAGATGCTCCTAGAAGGTAAGCAAGTTCCATACTTTCACCTCCATGAAACATTGTTATGCAACCTAGGACACCTTTGTGTTCGTTCAAGTGAGCATGTCAAAATGATTTGGGAGGTGCACTATAGTTGTTGAGATTCAACAAGAAGATCCTAGTGAAAATTAAGCACCTACACTAGGATGGAGCCTCAGGCTATTTTTAGGTGGAAGTCTATTTTTAGAATGCATGAGAAAATTATATTTATAGATGATTTCTATTTATATATGGTGAGCAAATTCTATTTATATATGATGTTCTATTTTTAGATGTATGTGTGAGTTCTATTTATAGTCTGCATGTCTATTTATAGATGCATGTCAACTATTATCATCCCTTAATAATAGTTGGACAATAAACATTAATCTATTCTCGATGAGAACTTGGAAATATTTAACTAAAGTGGCAAATCAGTTAGCTATAGGAAATTTGAGTTCAAAGGTTGGTTGGTGGGACATGCAAGTGGACTTAGTTGTAACTGAGTGATTCGAAGTTGTGACAAAGTTGGACGTGTATTTATGTGAGTTGTAAAGTAGTTTAACTCAGTTAAGTGAGTTAAAATAAATTGTGCTATTTGTAAATAAACATACACTAGTGAGAGATCAATGAATTAATTATTTAATTAATTCACAATCAGTGGTCTCACATGCAACTGAAGATTTACTACTGTTAACTACATGCATGTCAGATCCAGTGGAGACCCAATTGAGAGATAGGTGAAAGGGACAGTTTGACTATCACTTGTGACATTAGTGGGTGCACTCATGCAACCACACACACATTGGATGTGCCCATGAGGATTGTACAGTAAAGGCAAGTGGGATTCCATTCTTTCAGGGATTGCACAGTGGAGGCAAGCTATCAGGAGGCAGCAAAATGGCGCATGTATTTAGAAATTTTTTTATGACAGTGTGAGATGATTTTATATTATACTGAGAGCTCTTGGATTAGAGTTTTGTATGAGATTGTTTCATGATCCATAATATATACATAATATATGATAGTGGGGTTTTTAGGTTTATGCTTTCCTAGTAAAAACATATGTGTTATGTGTGATTGATCTTCCTTCTTGATATTTCAATTGGTGATCGTGTTTTAAATTCTTCAAGAAAATTTTGTAGAGGTGATTTTGTATTTAAAAATGGCAGATAATTGTTAGATCAGGAGAATCCAGGCAATACATAATCGTTTTAAAATTTCTACATGGTATCGGAGCACAGAAAATTGCAATTTTGAAGCAGGAGCTGAGTTTGTTGGTGGAAACAATTCGAATTTGCTGCAAGATTTTCTTGGTGCTACAATTGAGTAAACATCGAAATGGCTTTCAATGGCTTGCGGCTATAGTGGTGCTTCCTTCCAAATGACGGGAGATAAGGAGCTTTTCAATGACTTGGACGAGAAAGATCTCCAAATGCATATAGAGATGGGAGATGATGGATGATACAGTGCAACTAGAATTGGTACCATTACCTTTGAGAGGAGTCAGGTAAACCATTTCAATTGAAATATGTTATGCATGTTCCAGGTCTGAAGAAAAACTTGGTATCAGTCACAATGTTGGAGGACAGAGGCTATGATGTTGTTTTCAATGATGGAAAAGCTTTCCTGTGACATAAAACAACGGGTAAAGCCAAGAGGATAGGGATTCGAGTTAAGAATCTGTACAAGCTGGAGGTAGATGGCAGCGCTACCATGATTGGCAAGGCAGAAAAAGTGGTGAGCCGAGATGAGGGTGAATTATGACACAAGATATTGGGCCATTTTCATCATGGAGCCTTGAAAGTCATGCAATAAATATCTATTGGACTTCCAATGGGAACACTTGCTTAGTTAGATCAGTGCAAGGCTTGCACCATGGGGAAGTATGTAAAGTCCACCTTTCATGAAAAGGAGAACTGTGCTTCGGTGATCCTGGAGAGAGTTCACCCAGATGTGTGTGGACCATTCTCAGTTTCTTCAACAATAAAACATAGGTATTATGTTATTTTTGTTGACGACTTTCTCATAAATTTTGGATCTTCTTCATGCAGAAGAAGGATCAAACATTCTCAAAGTTCTGTGAGTTTAAGGCATTGGTGGAGAAAGAGTCGGGGAAGCAAGTGAAGGCTCTGAGGAGCGATAATGCTGGAGAATACATCTATAACAAATTCAAAGACTTCTGCAGCAAAGAAGGAATTCAAAGAGAACTCATAGTGCCTCATAACCCACAGAAAAATTGGGTCACGGAGAGGAAGAATAGAAAGATCGTGGGTGAAGCACGAGCGATGTTGCATGATCAGGGCCTACCAATACATTTGTGGGCGGAAGCATGAAACACTGCGGTTTATGTGCAAAACCATTGTCCTCATAGAGTACTTGGCATGAGAACACTTGAAGAAGCTTTCACTGGTAAGAAACCAGATGTTTCTCACTTTAAAATTTTTGGCTCATCTGTTTATGTGCATGTGACCAAGAACACCAGGAAAAAGTTGGAGTCGACTGTTGAAGTTGTGATATTTTTGGGGTACACATAAACTCCCCATAATTATTGTGTGTATTTGCCTAACAGTAATATGATTTTTATGCGACAGGATATAAAATTCGATAAGGGGAAAACCATGCAATTGTCGCTTGAGAGGGAGATAGACTTGCATACGGAGGAGTAACTATTGGTTCCCAAATATGAGTCTCTAGATGTGGATCAACCACAGGAGGATGTTCATGGAGTGGAGGAGTCCACTCATGCAGAGCCAAACATCAGAATAGGAAAAAGGCATACCACATAGGTTGATAGGCTGAGACTTGATGATGCACAGAATGTAGCAGCCCATACTTCACAACACAGACAAAGACAGTCTCTTGGCCGATTTACTGGATACATGGATCTCATGAGAAAATGTATTGTGTCTAAGCCATTTACTTTTCAGGAAGCAATTCAAGAGCCCACATGGGTAGATGCAATGGTGGAGTATGACTCCATTGTCAGAAACAGTGCCTGGGAAATTCTTCCAAGGCCAGTTGATAAATCACTGGTAGGTTCGAGATGGATCTACAAGGCAAAGCAAGCTGCTGATGGGAGTTTTGAGAAATACAAGGCTAGATTTGTGGCCCAGGGCTTCTCACAGATCAATGGGATTGATTATGAAGAAACCTTTGCACCTATCACATGGTATTCTTCCATAAGGAAAATCCTTGCTCTCTTAGCGCATATGGGTTGGCACATTCATCAGATGGATGTGAAGACTGTGTTTCTCAATGGGATCATTGAGGAAGAGGTGTACATAGAGCAGCATAGAGGATTTGAGATCTTCAACAACGAGTCAAATGTGTGTCGACTCAAAAGAGCATTGTATGGGCTGAAGAAAGCACCCCGTGCTTGGTAAACTTGGATAAACAACTATTTTACCTGACTTGGCTTCACCAAAAGTGAGGCAGATGAAAACCTATACCAAATTGTGGTGGAGGGTAAGCTTTTAATCATTTTTCTTTATTTTGATGATTTAATATTGACTGGTGATGAGCAGCTGATACACTCATGAAAGGAGGACCTTGCAAAGGAGTTTGAGATGAAGGATATGGGTCTCCTTCATTATTTTCTTGGATTGGAAATATGGAAGCAAGATGGTGGAATTTTTGGGTCTCAAGGCAAGTATGCAAGGGAGATACCTGGAAAGTTTCACAAGGAAAGATGCAAACCCATGGATACTCCTCTTCTAGGAAAATAGAGGAAAGAGGACGCTACATCTGGAGAGGTAGTGGATGCTACTGTCTATCAACAGTTAGTGGGTTCGCTAATGTATTTAGTGAATACGAGACCAGCCATATGCTATGCGGTTAATCAGCTAAGTCAAGCGATGGTTAAGCCTACCAAAATATTTTGGAAGGTGGGCAAGCATGTCCTAAGATACCTGAGGGGCACCTCTGATTATGGATTATGGTACAGACATATGGATGAGGGGGAGTTGCATGGTTTCACGGATGCAGATTGGGCGGGCAGCCCAACAGACTGAAAGAGCACATCAGGGGGGATCTTTAGTATCGAATCTACAACTATTTCTTCGTAAAACAGCAAAAAAAATATAGTATCATCATATCAGAGATTGTGTGCAGCGAAAGATCATGTTGCTTCAGTACATTCCTACGGAAGATCAGGATGCAGATATTCTGACAAAGGCACTCACCAGGAGAAAATTCGAATACCATAGAGACAAGATCAATGTGAAGGATAATCCCTTTCTTGTTGAGAGGGAGTGTTTAGATTCAACAAGAAGATCTTAGTGAAAATTAAGCACCTACACTAAGATGGAGCCTCGGGCTATTTTTAGGTGGAAGTATATTTTTAGAATGCATGAGTAAATTCTATTTATAGATGATGTCTATTTATAGATGGTGAGAAAATTCTATTTATAGATGATGTTCTATTTTTAGATGTATGTGCGAGTTCTAACTTCGAATCACTCAGTTACAACTCACAGTGGAATCCACTGCCAAACTCTTATTTGAATGAGTATGGGTACACTTTTGTATCCCATAATTCATTATCTCAGATCGGGATAGTTGGTTCCTAATTGAATTCCGGTCAAGCCTCTGGTCTTTGTTGGATACCAAGCTCACTAAGTCCACGACCTTCCACCCCCAAAATTATGGCGAAACAAAGGTCATCAAAAGGATCATTTTGCACATCCTACGCATGTACAACTCAAAGCCCCCATGCACATGGGATGAGAGCCTACCATATATACAAATCTCTCCACAACTCAACTGGTAATAGCCCCTTTCAGGTAGGATTGGGACTCCAGCCACTATGTCCCATTGATGTTTCCATACCATTTGTAGCTACTCAGGCATATTTGACTCATGTTTAGTTTGAAACTGACAGGACTAACATCTTCATTGAGTGCATTAATCACATCCTAGAGTAGGTCCATGCCATATTGGACACAGAAAATGTTAAGTACAAACAATGTCTTGATCAACATCACGTGCCACACAAGTTCCAAGTGGGAAAAAAAATTTGGTTACATTTGCAAAAGGAGCGCCTCGTTGGGGCCCACCGCAAGCTTTGCATGATCCGATATGGGCTATTGGGTCAATTTACTGGGTAAATTAACATGAGCATTTAACTATCAATCCGGGTTTGTAGAACTTAGAAGCATCTCCAAAATATATGGATTTCAACTATAGTCAAGTTTAGAAGATGAATTATTAAAAAGGAAATGCATATTACAATATAAATCTAACTTAAATAATTTATAAATTCAAGTGTAATTAGAAATCAAAGTACTTAACTAAGTAATAGATTAAGATATATGAAGTAATAATTGAAGAGGCTCTTCATTGAAAGAGGTCCTGGTTGTCCTTCATCATATATTTCATTTATCATCAATGCTATTGTGAAAACAAGAATTCAAAAAAGCAGGAAAGATGAATCTTAGTTTTGATCTCTTAATCAGACATAAGAAGTATTTAACTTAAATATTGGTTTGTCTCTTCGTATGCAGAATACAAACAAGATTAAGATCCATCAGCAATCAAAGCATGTTAAGGCATATAAATATGAATTCTAACTAAAAATCTTGATTAGATAGAAAGTGTGCTTAACTTAAACACTTGTTTGTCCTTTCATATGCAGGTTAAGAATAATCATTAGATTCATCAATACTTGAAAATAATCAACATAAACAAATTAAACATAAGCAAACTAATTCAGAAATTGCAGCTACGAAATAAACTAAGAAGTTTACTTAGCTCGGTTTGGGGACACTCCAACCTTGCCTCGTACACTGAGAGTACTTTCAGCTAATAAAACTTATTCAATGCACAAGAAAATGATAAATTATGTCTTCAATTAACTTCAGAAAATAAGAATATCAAAGTCTCAAGTTTCTCCTACTATCTTCCCCTTCCTTCTACTCTATTCTATATTCCTCTCCCATTTGGAGAAATAGCACTCCTATTTATACATGAGTGCTTTGAAAACAAGATAAGAAACTCATAATTACAAATCCACTTTTCTCTCAACCAATATCCCTATAATTACAAAATATGATCCCTTCAAATCTTCACTCATCTCTCACAAATCTTTGATAAAATATGTTATCCAAATCTCCATGATCTTCTCCTTGGAATCTTCCATGATCTTCTCCTTGAAATCTCTATGATCTTCTCCTTAGAATAAGCTCGAACAATTATCCTTTGAATTATTGAAATGGTGGAGGAAATATTCAAGAGGATTTTGAATAATTCTTCCAAATTTTCCTACACATTACAATGCTCATCCACATTTGAGATATTAGTGAAATATGTCAATTTTCCAATAATTAATCATACATTTTCTTGTAATATTAAAAAAAAATAAGTTGGAAAATAGTGAGGTGAACCCATGAAAATGGTATGATTAATGGATAATGAAGTGATGGAATGTGAGGAATGGCAAGGAAAAAAATGATGAAAATGTGACAATTACGAGACCCAACATACCCCTAAACTGAACTTGTTGCATGTCCTCATGCAACCTTGCATGGATAAAAACTTTTGGCTTTGCATGATTATGGTTTCTAACAATGTATCATTCCAGGATGTAAAATACATGTACTGCAACTGATATTTTCTATGGTTGGTTCTTGTGCTAAAAACCATGAATATAACAAATGTTGGTTCTTGTGTTAACAACATTTATTTTTTCTTTCTTCTCTTTTATAACACATGTACTGAAAATGATAAGTCATGTACTGGAAATGACAAGTCATTAATATGCATAAGAAAACCTTTTCTCATATTTTTGAATCATGCCAAAAAAGATATCAATGTATTTGAATCAATTGCAACGAAGTGTAGTTTGGAAGAGTCATGTTGGTCGACAATATGTGAGATGATGAATGGAATGAAATGGTTATGAATATTCCCCCCCGCACCCCCCCAAACTGAAGATGTGTTATGTTTACGAAAAGGTGAAAGAGATGTAATATGGTGAGGGAATTTTCGAAGTTCATTTATTTTCAACATGTAAGAAATTGTTTGATTAAAAATTAGAAAATAACATACCTTCACTTACCCAAACAATTGATGAACTATGCAATATGAATGTAGCTGCTGCCACTTCTAGATTTGGAAAATGTCATGCTGATTTGCATGAGAGAATATGTCGTGCTGCTAGATGAGGAAAATATCATGGTGTTGGATCATGTGAATATCATGCTGTTGGATGAAGTGAAGGAATTTGAAGTGTTGTTGCTAGATAAAGTGAAGGAATTTGTACTGCTGCTTAATTGTATGAATTTGAAGATGATGTCTGAAATTGGAATTGTTGTACTCTCATATGGTTGAAGGAATGTTGTCACAACTGCTGATGGAGTCATGAAAAATATATAGTCTTCACCCGCTTCAAAAATGAGATGGTACAATTCTAATCATGCAAATGAATGTGTCGGTGTCGAGCATGAAAATAAGTCATTGGATTACCGACCATTAATGGATGTCGTTAACCAATGCGAGGAAAACTCACCATTGATGTCAATGAGTGCCAAGGTACCCTAGTACATCTTGCGAAGTGCGAATAAATGATCTGATGTCGAGCCACTTTCAAGATCCAACGATCAAGGGACATTGATGTATTCCCATGATTGTCGGCGAGAGAACCTGTCATTAGGCCATACAAGCCTCAAGGTACTAATGATGACTCTAGTCTTTATCCTAGATAAAGTACTGATGTCGATGGGTCGATACTTGTTGAAAGGTGAGCCTTAAGGGATCCCACATCAGTCAACACGAGTTTGTACAAATGATTGGTACGACTATAGATGAAAAGATCTCAGAATCAGGCAGTATATATGGTAGGGCAATGTAATCATGGAAAGAGAGCTTGGGATTTTTATTTGACAAGGAAAAATGAACTGAAAAATAGGAAGGAGATGATGTATGTTGTTCAGAAAAAATAGGCATATATGAAGTCATAAAGGATAAGGAAATGGAAGATGGGCTGCAACATAGGGATGATTAAGGCGCTTGGAAGGAAAAATGTGAGTAAACATATCATGACGCAAAAGGGTTTTTGTGTAATGGTAAATGTCACGAAATTTGTAATGAAGCCCATGTGGTGTAGAATAGTCGGTGATGGGGTGCACTGTTAAGGCACTCCGTTCTGTAAGGTCACCGGTTCGAAACCCGTGGGTGGGATGGGAGGAGAAAAAATGAAAAGATTAGGATTAGTCTAAACGAGAAAAAAAAAAAAAAAAAAATGTCACGAAATTTTAGAATAAGTTTAATGTACTTTATTTCTTTTATATTTGATGCATGCCGTGATCTCTAGAGATCTTGCCATGATCATATCTCATTCTTTTATATTTAAAAAAAAAAAAAAATTGTCGCCTTTGTGTGCCATCTCCGCTGACATAATTCCCCGTATGAAGTGACTCAAACAAATTAGCTCATTTTCAACAAAACTCATGAAATGTCCATTTATTATTTTTTTTTTTTTTGAAATTACACCAATCATGAAATGAAAATGGTGCCGTGATCGTAATAAGTCGTTGAGGCTTTTTGCATAAGCTTTCTTTGACCTACACGTAACACCAATCTTATTTCATTTTGTTAGATATTATATATGCATCCACCAATAAAATCTTTACACTCCACACTTTTATTACCTCAATCTTTCTAAAGCTGTTGCATGTTTTCATGCAATTTAATCGTAAATGAATGCATTTTTTTTTTTTTGAAGAGAAAAATAAAAACATAATTTTTTTTATTATGTTACATTTTTTTTTTTTAAAAATAAATTCAAATTAAAGAAAATATTTTATTTTGTCATTTATGGTTATTAGATTAAGAATGTTTGGTTTGTTTGTTTTGTTTTGTTTTTAGCTCCTGGTTTTTTCTTTTTTTGAATTTAACAAAATAAAAACAATTTTTTTTTGTTTTTTTTAATTTACTATTTATGTTGGTTTTTTGCCGTGCCGCGACTGAGTTTCTCGTTGAGAGTTTGACCCGCAGGTTGAACCAATGAGGAGGCCATTACGAGAAAGTTTTGATCAGTTTCCCATGGCTGTTGGAAGGCGCACCGCTGCCATTGCTGTTATAGTGTTCAAAAGTCTCTGCGTTTTCACCATTTCTCTTGTAAAAGAGAAGATTTGTTTAAAGAAGCAGCAACTGTAAGGCCAAGGCCGGAGCAGTGGCTTGAATTTGAAACTGAAACTAAGTGCTTTTTGAATTGGTTGCGCGCTCCAGTTGAGACTTTCATCACTATTTTTAATGCAATGTTTGTTTTATATGATTCCGGATTTTTAATACTTTATTGATTCAAAGTATTCTGTCTTGGTTTTTAATGCTCCGTCCCACCCTTCATGGATTTATTGGGTGGTTTTGTTTTTATATATTCTGTCATGGTTTTTTATTTTTTGTGTTTGTTATTTTTTAGTTTTCTTTGTTTTTGTTTTCGTTTGCTCTTTTGTGCTTTCTTTTTCAAGGTTTGTTTTTATTATATAGGTTTTGTTTTTTTGTTTGTGTGTTTTGTTTGTTTCAATTTTTATTTTTTTAATGTGTTGATTTGCTCGCGCTAGCTTTATTATTTTGTTTTGGTTTGTGTTTGCTTTATTTATTTATTATTGTTTTTATTTTTATTTGTTTTTTTTGTTTTGTTAAATTTTTTTTGTTTTATTGTTTTATTTTTATTTTGAATGAGTTCTGTTTGTGTTTTTTTTTTTTTTTAACTAAAATTTAAAAAACATGAATTGAATCATATCTTAAAAATTTGTTAGTTTTCAAAAGCAATTATATATATATATATTATTTTGAAATTTTTTTTTTTTTTTAACTGGGAAATTTAGAAAGAAAACTAAAATTTTATTAAATTCCTAAACTTATAAAATTTTATTGAAAAGTGGATACAAAGTAATCTACAGACTCTAAAGATGTCTTTGATTAAGCATATTGTGAAACTTCTAAAATATTCATTCTTGAAAATGTTTATCAACATCTACTTTAACTTCGAGATCAGGTAAAAATGCAGGAGATGAGCATACTTATTCAAAATTGGTATGAATAATATCCTACCTCATCATTATGTGGTGTCAAATTATTCTTTTCAAGTATAGGAAAATTTCCAATGCATCCATTTGTTGGAAATATTATAATGAAATCTACACTCATTTTAAAAAAGACACTTTAATAACGCTGAACATGTTGAAAATTTATCTAATCATAAGGATTTGACAGAGAAAGAACATTGAAAAATAGAGTGGTATTGTGACCAAGATTTAAGATGATCTTTGTTTGCTTGGCGTCATTAGTTGTCATGTCATGTACCCTTTCAAGTGTCACATTTGTTCAAAATTTGAAATGCACGGTAGGGGATCTGTGGATATGTACATGTTGCAACCTTTCAATTTTAGGTTCTTGTTTGTTTGACTGCCACCGCAGGTGATCCATGACTCATTCATCTCTTCGCTAAAAGAAGATTCTAAGTTTTCTTCTTGGTGTGATCCTTCATCGACGTTTATTCATCTTTCCAACTTCGACTGAAGATTCATCCTTTAGGATCACTTAAATCGTGGGACAAGGATTTAAGAAGATCTCATTATGATGGATACCTCCAAATGGCTTCTCTTTAACATCATGTCGTTTTAGATCTGTTGGGCAAATGGATTTTTTTTTTATTTTTTTTTTTTATTTTTTTTTTTTGAATGAGTCTACTTCTTCTAATCTCTATTCTAGGCATAAGAAAAACTTAACCTAAATAAATACATTGTGTGTTTTTGTCAGTTTTTTATATGTGTTTTCTAAACAATCTTTCTAATTAATTATGTTGTGTTATGCTTCTCCTAATAATGGCTTTTCAGTGTTACTCACTACCTGGTAAATTAACATGAGCATTTAATTATCAATCCTAAGCTATAACTTAGACATCTCCAAAATATATGGATTTCAATCTCAGGTCGAATTTAGAAAGATGAATTATTAAAATAACAAAAGGTTACAAATATAAATCTAACTTAAATAATTTCAAAATTCAAGGTAATTAAAATCAAACCATTTACCCAACACTAGATTATTATATGAAGTAATAATTGAAGAGATCTTCACCGAAATATAAGCCTGGTTGTCCTTCATTATATATTTCATTTATCATCAATGCTATTGTGTAAAAATACAGAATTCAAAAAGCAAAGAAAATGAATCTTAGTTTTGGATCTCTAACCTAGAAGAAGTATTTAACTTTAAATGCTAGTTGTCTTCGTATGTAGAATAGAAACAAGATTAAGATCCATCAACAATCAAAGCACAAAGGTACAAAGATGAATTTAAATCAAAATCTTGATTAGATAAAGTAGTGCTTAACTTAAATACCTATTTGTCCTCATATAAAAGCTAATAGTAATTCCATTATCACTATCATTTCAAAATAATCAACATAAAAATGAAATTAAACATACAACTAATTTAGAAATTAAAAGAAATGTTTTAAATAAACTAAGAAGTGTATTTAGCTCTGATGTGGGGTCCCTCCACCCTCGCCTCATACACTAAGAGTACTAGCTACCTAAAACTTATTCAATGCACGAGAAAAAATGATAAATTTTTATCTTCTAATTAATTTAGAAAATAAGAATCTCGCAGTCTCAAGTTTCTCCTACTATCTTTCCTTCCTTCATTTTATTCTATATTCTCTCCCATTTGAGAAGAGCACTCCCTATTTATACATGAGTTCTTTGAAAACAAGATAAGAAACTCATAATTACAAATCCACTTTTCTCTCAACCAATATCCCTATAATTACAAAATATGATCCCTTCAAATCCCCACTCATTTCTGCCAAATCTTTCGATAAGAATGTTATCCCAAAATCTCCATGATCTTCTCCTTTAAACTTCCATGATCTTCTCCTTAGAATGTTTAATTAAATTATCCTGAATTTATTGGAAAATGGTGAGAAAATATCTGGGAGGCATTTGAATAATGCCTTCCAAAAATAATCCTGCCAGCATTACAAAGCTCATCCACATTCTGAGATATTATAGTGAAATATGTCAATTTTCCAATAATTAATCATACATTCTCTTATAATATTAAAATAAATAAGTTGGAAAATATTTGAGGTGAACCATGAAAATGGTATGATGAATGGTTAAATGAGGTGATGGAATGATAAGGAGGATAAACATGATGAAAATGCACATACCACGAGACCTGACACATGGGCTCTACCTTAACTCATATGTATGACAATTATTTTAGCTCAACATTACATTGTTCCTTGGCCTACACCCAATATTAAATGGTAACTTGATAAAAATGCTAAGTTCTAGAATAAGGTATGTTTTCATCCTATATTCACTAAATAATTATGCACTTTTATGAATTTTTTGCCATCTTTAATTAATGAAGGAAAAAGGAAATTAATGTAAATTCAAAGATAAAATAACTAATGTGTATAAATAAGCTTAACAATAAATTGACTTGTCGGATCTTTATTTATTATAAAATGTTAGCTTGAACTGATGATAACCTAAAGATAATAAAAGGGTCAAACGAGATCATGATGTAATTTACAGGTCGCAGGAAGACAAAAGGTCATCTACCTTTGAATAACTCAAACATGTACCACAAGCAACATAGCAGATCCTGAAGTAGAAAGATCTGCTACTATTACAAATCGCTTAAAAAGGTCAAGGCCAACAAGATAGATAAATCAATAGAGATTTTCCTTTAATAGATGTATCGTGACATAATTGTCCAGTTTGTATAATGTATTAATCTTCATCTTGTTGAATATTTAACAAAAATAGTTAAAGTGGCAATTCAAAAAATACTCATTCCCTTATCCTAGTGAAAAATAATCACCAATCTAGGGTAAATTACTACAGTTATTTTTAGGTGTATGTCTATTTTTAGATATATATATTGTCTAAAATGTAGCAGGAGGCTTATCTAGATGCATGAGAAAAATTATATCTTAGATGAGTTTCTATTTTAGAATATCACAAGTCTATTTGATAGATCACTAATATAAAAATAGAATGCATAAGTGACCATTATTAGTCATAGACAATAACTGCATAACAAAGAATCTTATTCTCTTGGAGCACTTTATTTCAAAGGAATAGATGTGGTATCAAAGGCTAAAGGAATTACGCAATTCAATGGTTATGACTCACATAGAGGACTTTGTTAGTAACTGACAAGATGGTGCCAGAACAAGAGTTGGAATAGTTACAGAATGTTACTAGTTTAGCTCGCTTAAGTGAGTTAAACCTTAATCATGCTAGTTGTAAATAAAGATATTGCTATAGTATTATGAATTAATTATTCAATTAATTCACAAGTAAGCTTACTTTCAACCGAAGAAAATACAAATGGAAGCAATCTGCTTTACATGTCACATCCAAAGGAATTCATGACGATAGGTGAAAGGGTGAGATGGACTATCAACAGACTATAGTAATGAATTCAATGCATCTACACAACACATTGGAGATGCTTATGAGGATTCACAGCAAGGGCAAGCAGTCGAATTCATTCAAGGTTCTTTCTCTTCAAGAAGGATTATGCACGTGGAGGCAAAGCCCACGCTGAGGCAAGAAATTGGTGCATGGAGGTGCACCGCATGACAAAGGTGTGATGATCAGATATTGTACCGAGAGCTCTAAGAGCTGAGATTTGTATGAGATTGTTACATGTTCCATTGATATAGATAATATATTGTAGTTAGGGTTTTTAGCTTTTAAGTTTTCCTGTGAAACATCTTATGAAAGTATTTAATTTTGCTTCATATGTGTTTTGCAATTGGCGATTTAATTTCGCAAAGAATTAAGTGGAAGGATTCTCGTATTTAACCTAAGATTGAATTTGCTAGATCGTGAGAATATGGAAATACATTATTGTGTTTATAAATTTCTAGATGGTATCGAGTGTACACTCAGATTATAAATACTGAAGCTGGCATGTTTTCTAGGTCAGTATTAACTAAATTGCTTAAGAATTTCTTGGTAACAGTTGAGTAAACATTGAAATGGCTTTCAATGGGTTGGTGTTGAAAGAAGGGCACTGAGGGAAGCTCTAACTATGAGGAGCTTGGAAGGACAGGATGGAGGCGGTGCTGAAGATATGGTTCTGAAAGAGTTCATCAATAGCAATGTTCCTAAGCCCACTTCGCTATGATGCTAGCAAGATTAACATGGAAAAGAAAGTAGCAAGGGCGAGGAGGATTCCGTCGGAAGATGTGGGAGAGACCATATTATCTGGCATTCATGGCAAGCCACTCCATATGCTATGTGGAAGACTTCGACATATCTTTTGTAAAGCAGCATGAACTATGAGAAATTAAGGCCAAGGATAAACTCGAAATCAAGATAGAGAAGAACGACACTATTCCAAAGATACTTGATGTTTTTCCAATTTTAATGAGCTTGGGATTGTAGGAGTCATGTTGCGTATGATGACTTGGTGAGCTTGGCTCTTTAAGCCCAAGAGTTATACTAATTATCAATACTCACAATGGACAAGAGAACTGGATTGGGAGTGACTGGTCGGATCAGTGCAAGAGGAGATGAAGGCATCACCAGATGGATTCTTCATCAAAGCATGATGATAAAGAGGATTGTGCTTTTGCTACCAAGGTGAAGAAGCAGAAGAGAAGGGGAATAAATTTGTCCAAAATTGGAGGCCGGTGAAGATGGAAAGGAGCACAACATGTCCAAAGTGAAGTGTTTTTCACTGTCATGAGTATGGACATATTGCCACAAATTGTCCACATAAGAATAAGAACAAAGATGGCTAATAGAGTTTGCAATTTGTCAGAGGCTCTTGCCTCGCAATTCTGAGCTGGACTCCCGCCGATCGCATGCATGGTTTCTAGCATTGGGACTGTGGGTGGTACTGATCATGGTGCCTACTTGCATGACGGAGGATGAGAAATTTTTCTAAAGGACTTGCGGGAGAAAGATCTCCATATGCATGTTGAGTTGGGCTACCATGGCCGAGCACAGCGCACTGGAATTGAAAATTATTGTCTTCGTGAGGGCGCGGCAGACTTTTCATTTAAAAGATTTTAAAAGGGTTCCAAGCTTAAATAAGAATTTAATCTCACGCAATGTTAGAGGATAGAGGCTGATGTTGTTCTCAGTGAAGGAAAGTTTCCTACTGACAGTGCTACCAGGGGTGTTTCAAATAAGGTTGGGTTTCGTGTCTGCATTCACAAACTTGAAGTAGAATAGAATTTCTACATCTTCCTATCGTTAGAAGTGCGAGGAAGACATGCAATTAAATCTTGAGAGGGGAGCAGATTTTCACAGGAAAGAGTGAACCCCCAATATGTGGAGCACTATAAGATGAGGATTATGGAGTGGGGAGAAACCACTCATGCAAAGAAATTTCATGCTGCATGGGCGCAGAGGCATGCAACTATACCGCGAGGTAAGAGGTGGGGTGACATGCATGAGTAATCCCAAGAAGGATTTTACAAGGTGGATTCATTGAGATAAGGTGGTTCTCATGAATTTGTGAACCCGTTACGAGGCGCCACAGAGCAACAGAGGCACAGACTGGCTGCGTGATTGGATGCAATTAGATCAAAGTGACAATGTCGATACTGAATGCATATTAGAGTTAAAAACAAGTGCAGAGTGTGGGCATGGGTGCGGGTGCTCAACAACGGCAGTTGATTCCCGAAGACATCCTATTACAGCTGCTATAACTCGTGAAGACTTTGATAACATATGCATTATATTGATTCGTTGTTTGGAGGCTATTCACTTTCGGAAGGCCAGAAGGTTGTGGTGAATGCATGAGTTGCATGTCGCATGAAAAGACAATCCTTTGCTGAGAGGGAGCGTTAATATTCTGTATGAAATAAAGAAAGTGGTATCCCTAAAACATTTTATCTTTGTGATCTAGTGGAAAAATAATTTTAAACTAGGTGGGGCCCATACGGTTATTTTTAGGTGTATGTCTATTTTTAGATATGGTGATCATATTCTAAAATTAGTGGAGCCTCACCTATATGGGTTACGTATTCTATCTTTAGATGAGTTTTATTTTTAGAAGATAAGGCTAAGTCTAGAATATAAATTGCTAATATAAAAATAGAATGTATATCGATTATTATTAAAAGCCTTTAATAATAATTACATAATAAATATGTCTTATTTTGGAGCATTATTTTAAAATAGAAAACAAGGGTACACTAGAAAATAAAGGAATTACTTAATTCCTAGGGTGGTTGGTGACTATGCATGGGAGGACTTTTATGGTAACTGCAGTGGCATGTTGTAACAGTAGTTGAAGTGTTATGTGAGTTGTTATTTAGTTTACCTCAAATAAGGAGTTAAACTTTAATGCAGTTAGTTGTAACTAAAGACATTAGTAAGATGAGTGAATTTTAAATATTTAATTAATTCACAAGTAGTGTTTTACTTCTGTAACTCAAGAAATACAATAGTTAACTACTATATGTTTATCCATTGGAGACCTGTGAGTAGGATAGTAGGTGAGATGGACTATCAGCTTGTGACTATAGTGACATTAAACAGAATTCATACACATTGGAGATTATTATGAGGATTGCAGAAAAGGGCGGGTAAGGTCGAAATTCATTCAACAAGGTTCTTCTTCAAACAGGATTGTGTAGTGGGAGGCAAATATTTGAGAAGAACAAGGGCATGGAGGCAAATTTCGCATGACAATGGTGTGACACTGTAAGATACCGAGAGCTCATGAGCTGAGATTTTCAGCTAGATATTGTTATTACAAGCCCATTGATATACATAATATATGATAGTTGCATTTTATTTAAGCTTCTCAGAAACATCTTTGTTATGTGCAATTGATTTTGCTTCATATGTGTTTTTCAATCAAAATTTTGTTCTCCCACAAAGAATTAAGTGGAAGGATTATGGTATTTAATTGTTAAGATTAATTTTTTTTAGACTTTAGAGAACTATTAAAATACATTATTGTGTTTATAAATTTCTACACATCTTAATAAAGATTTTGGCCTTTTAACAGCTTTCCATCTCCGCGAATTTTCCTTAGCAACAGCATCAGGCTTTGGGCCCAAATTTCGGGAGCTTTTTCTGCTAACCTCTTTTCTATACATTCACTATAACTTCTGCTTCAATCATCTACTCACTGTAGAGATATTGTCTTTAATTGCTGAATTGTGAACAGAAGATACTATAGCTTTCTTCTTCATTAGGAATAGTTCATCATTGTATGTTTTCCGGCTTACATTCAATGTTTTCATATTCTGCTTAGATGCTTTCTACCATTCCAATGTTTTTACTGTTTAACATTTTTGCATGTATCCATATTCAATTCTGAAAAGAAGTAAATTGGATCTTTTCATTATTATTGCGAGGTGTCTAGTTGATGTTTGATTCGGTAGAGATGTCATCTATTAATTTGGTAAGGGAATTCCATTTGCAAAATTTTAGATAAAATGAACACTTCAATTTATTCCAAGCCATCGTTCAATTTATTAGGATTTTGGTTCAATTTGATCAGTGTAGTTGTCTGCAATCTTAGTTTTCTTTTCCTTCTTAATTTTACTTAGACTAATAATGTTACCCCTATACCCTCTTTACCTACTTCCTGATTGGAACTTCTATAGTTTTAGATATTCTCTCATGACAATTTAGAGCATTTTTTTCCTTGAGTATCACTTGCATAAACTATGCTCACAATCTTGAAATAACAAGCACTTCCAAGTTGATACCTCAATATAAAGCATCGAATTTTTCTCAGAATACCACCTTTATGACCCAAACAACTGCCATACTTTCCCTCTATTTTGGACACATATGATGTTGAGAATCCACTAAATGAGACCTCAACCCAAGTCAGGACAACATGCGCCAACTAATAGGATCATGAAAATCACATATCAAGAACACCAACAACAAGATCTCAAATTTTATATCATGCTGTCAAAGTAGGCCACAACTCTCTGCACTTCATGGCTCACTATAGACCCTTCTAATGAGGTATTGTACGGCCAAACATAGATCATATGACCAAGACCCTGGAAAGATGGATGCCTAAAACTCCAAATTTAGCCCAAAAACTCTTGGCATTCCATCTTTTATGGTTATGTTTTTGGTTTTTTATGGTTTCCCTTTTGTTGTTCAATAACAAAAAGGTCTTTAGCCTCATTGTGACATAATTTAGAGGCATAGAGTTGTCACATCACATTCTCATATGTTACAATCACCCAAGCTAGTTTATTTCCATTATATATGTAAACATTTTTCAATTCTTTGATATTAATGAAATGGATATTTTATTTACATGTACTTATGTGTTTATGTTCATATCTGCATCATACAATTCTTCATAAGTTCTAGGATCAATATAGAAGAAAGGCAAGAACTGAGTGGTCTCATACCAAAGTGTTTTTAGTAAGAAAGGAAAACAAGAAAGCCACACTTGCAAGATGAAAAATCAAAGCGTCAATGAAAAATCAAAGGAAGCAGCAAAACACATGTGGAGTGAAGAAAGCTAAAAGCTGATAATTTATGGTATGAAGTAATAAAAATGGATGTTTAAGTAGTAGCAAAGGTAAGGAGACTTATGAAAGTAAAGTACAAATCAATGCTGAGAAATCACCAAATGATATTACAATTGCAACTAAGAGTGAAAGAATGCTCCTTATACTCCAACAATGCATAGAGCTCAAACCTTTGGACTAGACTCCTTATTCAAGGAGAGTAGGCATGCAATTAAGTGTTAGCCATCAGTATTTTTTGCATATTAGTGATGACTATATCTTCAGCTGAGTTTTCTAGAAACTGATTTCCTTATGTCAATATGTCATCTTAAAAACCTCCCAAAATCCTTTCACTCTATTCAGTCCACCCCTGCAAAACCACAAACCTCCTTGTCAACAATCCTATCTAACTCCTAAATCTTTATTAGCTCCGCCTTCATCACTCTTTAAAAGCAAATCCACACTGCTTCTGGTGTCTCCTCTGTTAGGAAGTTTTTTGCTGCTGGTATTGATTTCACTTGGCAATCATCAAAAAGCCAAAAATCCTCATCCGCAGTTGTACCTACCATGACTGATCTCATTTGCAAATTAGTTGACAACACTGAAAGTCACGCCATCAGAGCCCCAGTCTTATACCGCATGTAGCCCATTCTCAGCCGATTTAGCAGTTTTTCACTGTGTTCTATGGTATTCTACAAAGACAAGAAATATATTTTCCATATCATGGAGTAAAATGTTTGAGCTATGTTAGAGGAAACAACAAGCCAAGTGTATTATGAGCCCGAGATGTAGTCAAATGTAAGTATCATCACAGGGACCCCACAAACATGAAAATCACAAGTAGGGGTGCGGGCTCACTGCCTCAGCTTAAAAGGTAAATTGTCAAGGCTCAGTAACCTCCTTCATTATGCTAGAAAGGGGCGCCTCCTTCATATGCTGGTGAGGGCTAAGCTGCAGTTGATTCAAGGTCGAAAGTCTGTGTTTAATTTTACCTAAACAACAAACAATATTATCTTCAAAGCTTCATGAATGGTAATTGCTTGTACCATACTGTGATTATAGTGGAGATATGATAAGCTCTGAAGGAAAGGGAGTTTGGCCTGATAAAAGAGATCATCTCAACTTTCAAGTCGTGTGTGAATGGTTGAAACTCTAGAAGGCTCATTACCGTGAACTTTCAATACACAGACCCCCGTTTCATCCACAAGATTCAAACAAAATAATGTATATAAAACAATGCCGCTCATACGCGGTGAGAAAGTTCTTGGTTTTTCAAGAAAGCATCATCTTCATAGTCACAAAGAGTTTTGTTAACATAACAGGCTTCTATGAGATGAACAAGCCAAGTGACAAATATCTGCATGGAACCTTAGAATGTTGTCACCGTGCTTAGAGCCTTCAAAAGCACATGATGCTTGCAAATAGTGATGCCCTGAGACCATGTTCAAATGATTTACTTACCACCACATTCGCAGAGAAAGGATGTGTCTGAGCATAGTGGTAAAAGGGGGCTTCGATACTTTACTCCGATTAAGAGCCTCCTCCATATGATGAGCAGAGAGCCAAAATTCAGCCTTGTGCTGTTGAAAACTCGGTAAGTCCAAAAGTATGTGGAAAAGACACAAAGAAGTTGAATGAAGGAAAAGTAAGCATCGTCTATGATATAAATGTATTGATCTCCCTCTTTCAAAAAAAGCCATCTTTAAATGTACCATCCAAGAGAGAGGAGAAAATATTAAATACATTGTATGCTAAGTTAATGCCAAAGGAGCAAAGCATTCTGTACAAGAAATAATTCTCACAGATCACCTATAAATCAAAGGAAATCCTTCCTGAAAACATGAAGTCTAGGGTGAAAAGGATGCAACCTAAAAGGCATGCATACCCGTAAAAAACTTGTGAAACACTCGTATAGAAATTTATCAAATGTTAAAGTACCATGACCAAGGTTGTTTCAAAGAAAATAAGATGATTGCAGAAATGCTATGAATAATAAATACACTTTAACTTGTGTGGTACCAATCACACAAAAAGAAAACTGCTTCCTTGAAGGAGAAAGATCAAGCAACAAGACAATGTCAAATACCAACCGCTGTGCCTTTCAAAATGTTTTAAGTATACAAAGTGAACATATTCAAAGCAGGAAATGGTTCTGTGGGAAAAAAAGAGGTAACACAATGTTCAGAGCGAATAATGACTATATATCAAAAATTCTTGTTTTCATATCGTCCAAGCTTGTCTTTTCATGGAGGAGGCGAGTGGTATTAATCTAATAAATGCAGCAGGAAGTTGAAGGTGATGAATTATCACCATCAGCTATATGTTCAAGGACAAAACCACTTGTTACCATTCCAAAGGAGTGTGTAGCACAAAGATCGGTGGCAAGGACTCGCCACAGACAAGACCTTCTAAAAACTTTTTGTCACCAAGAAGATTCCCCTTTAAATTCATTTTTCACTCGTGTTCCAAAGTTTTTAGCTCCGTGATCTTTGTTGATCGTTTTAAAAGGAAGAAAGCACCACTTTTGTTTGAGGAAAAGAGCACCAGATAATTACCTCCCGCAAACAGAGATTTGAAAACCCACTGCTTAAAAACAAACAGAGTTTAAAGGTGAAGTGTCGAAAATCCCGAATGGGTAAGTAAATCATGAGTTGTGGTGATAGTAGCGAAGGTAATTATGGTGTAAATTTCATTTTCAAAAATCTATGTATCCTATTCGCATCCAAACATCAAACAAGCGAGAAAATTGGGCCAGCACTTCGAATTTGCATTCACTGGGCCGCGCGCGACGGCTCGGGAAAGTGGCGCGACGGCTCGGGCGCTGCCAGCGCCCAACGTCGGCGCGACGGTGCCTGCAGGGGCGGGCGCGACGTGCTCAGGTGGCCGTCGGACCGCACGGCCAACTCCACCCGACACTTTTTCTCCGGCGTACTCGGGTCGGCTCCAAAGGCTGCCGCGCTCAGCTTTGAAGGGTTCCGTCAGTATTTTAGCTCCCCTCCATGATTTCTTCAAAAACTCACAAGGTACTCTATCTCCTACCTTGAAAACTCAAAAAATCAAGTTTATGCAGTTCAGAGACCTCAAGCCAGTTTGAAGACAGTTAAAAGGGAAAGCAAAGTTTGTTGATGAGAAGTCAAGAGGTGGTTGTTGGTGATTAGGCATGTTGTTGATGATCAAGTTTAACATTTAAAGCCGTAAATACACAAGACACCCAGGAGCAAAGATTATCGATGGTTGGGGATTTTGGACATTAAAGGCAGAGGTGCCTTCAAAGTGGTGTTGGCTTTTAAAACTTCAACAAAAATGGCCACCTGTCATAGTGCGTAGTGCTTAGTAATTGCAAGTTTGATATTAAGACAGGTACAGAGTTGGGTGGCTCTCTTAACTTACAAAAAGTAGTGTTTTCAAACCATAGTGCATTGATATATCACCTAGCACGCTCTCGCTTTTCTTCCACCGAATGGTGTCATTTGAAAATCTCTTGCTGTATGTTTAGAGGGAAAGCCATTTTCTAAAGAACAAGGCACCAAAACACCTACTTACAGTGAAGCCTTTTCTTGAACGCCTTTTTCATCGTTTTCACTATTTGAAAACTTATCACCGCAGAGAAGCCTTCAAAAGATGACAAGATAGTAAAAGATGTAGAGGTGGTTGATGTGGTGGTTTTTTAACATCAAAGCCAGGAATATAGATGTGTTGGTGGACTTTTAAACTCACAAAGCAGGATTTGTTTCAACCATCACATCGACTTTTACACCTAAACCAAGCTCTGCTTCGCACTACACTATATCATTCCGAAGTTTGTTGAACAGTTTTCTCTCGTAGGTGAAACAGTTCATTTTCCGTATGCGGTATGCTGTCGATGGGGCATTTTTACAATCAAGTTTACATTGAGGCCGTATGTACAAAGATGATGATTGACTTTCAAATTTCATGAGTAGGATATGTTTTCCTTAACACTCAGGCTAATTTTTCACATAACCACAGGTCTTTTTTCTTTTCCTACCGTGTGGTCTCCACAGAAGTCTCTGCCACTGTGGGCATGTTTCAAGGTAAATGACCTGGCAGAGCGTATTATAATTTTGAAGTTTGTTTCAAAGACAAAATGGCTATGCAAGGTGCCCTTCAGAAAAGTCACTGCAGGGGGACGAGTCAAGACTGTGTACGTAAAATCTACAAGGTGCCAGCCTCGTCATTATACCATTGTTAAGAAGGTTACAGACATTGAAGTGTAACCAAATTTGAAAGATTGTGGTTAATAAGTGCGTAAGAGCTTATTCAAGGAAGCATTGTTGCATTTCTCATCCAAACCACATGACCATATTCTTATCCAAGCAAGGTATTGGCCAGCTTCAATCCAAGAACCTAATATTCTTCATACATTGAAGGCAAGAAGCCTCTTCCAAGCCTCGTTTCAAGTCGAATGCCTCCAAAACGAGATCACAAAGGCGGACAACATAAGAGATAAGAGCTCCTCGTCTCCATGAAAAGAAATCAATGCTCATCTCCTCGCATTTCCTTTTCAATTTCCATGAAGTAGGTTGCTCGGATTTCCGTCAGAGGATAGAGGAAGTCAAGAGTTTCTTTGCCACTTACACATTTGCAAGTGCCTAGAGATTCCATGACAAACACTTCCGCTAAGGTGTCTTGACTTCAAAATCTCTCCAAGGTATGTATCCAAAGCTACCAAGATCCCATATCATGGTGAAAAGTGTTTTAAACAAGCGCATCTTCGTATCCTGAGGATTATAAACCTTTCATCAAGCTCTTAACATAGGGAGACCATCACCGTTATTTTTCCTTTCCTACTTCTCGAAGGTATTATGCTCCACCGAAGAAGGCCACAATGAGATATTTCTACCAGAAGGGAGGTTTTAGCCAAATATTTGCCTATCATGTTCGCTTGTTGATGCATTTACTCGCATGTGCAATTAAACCTTCCATACTTTATTCAAGAGCATAGAGAAATGAAGGAAACACTGTTCAAAGAAAGCTCCACCCCTCAAAGAACTTCCTTCTTTCATCATTCCTTGATCAAAATCATCTTCTTGCACCAAATGGAAAAGAAAGGAATTTCATGGGATCTATTCATTAGCTAAGTGCCGATTTCGCCACCGTCCCTCCTTGCTCATGTGTCTTCCTACTTCCGCCCGTCCATCGCCGCGTCTCTATCTAGTAGGCCTACCCTAAAAACTCAAGATGACCACCGGCGCTGGCAACGAGGGGAGAAGAAGAGGGCATTGAGCCACAGGGAGAACAGAGGTCAAGGGAGCGGTGCCACCGTATTTTGAGGGCGGTGCGAGCTAGCTAGATATCGACGCGAATGAAAGTTGATGAACGTATCACCCGAAGAAGAGGCGCAGGTTGGAGGCTGCAGCTAGCGGCTGTGCAGTGGCGAAAATGAAGAACAGCGTAGTTTGAAGAGCAAAGAAAGTTGAGCAAGCACCGAAACATCTTTTGAGCCACAAGCGTCGACAGATGTTGAGGAAGATGCCAGTCAAGTCGCTCTCGATGGTGACCAGAATCGTCCCATAAAGAGTGCAATGGCTTGGGGACAACCCCTAGGCTTGCCAAGGAGAAAGAGCGCTAGATTGGCCTTCAAAGGCAAGAGCATGAAGTAGAAAAGCGCCAAGCACGTGAGGAATCACCGTCATCCCTATCCCAAGCGATGACAAATGAAGAATATACGTATCCTTGAAAACTCTCATTCAAAAGAAGGGCAAATCGAGGTGTTACAAGAAGACTCAAAAAGCAAGGAATTTTCAATCATTTCTTGGAGGTTGAGAACAAACAAACAGCCTCATGCACGCCCATTCATGAGGCAAGGGCCAAGGCTAAAAAGGAGGAAGAAAAGGCGCAAGTAAGAATTTAAGAGCTATTGGCGAATTTGATGATGAAGAAGAGGGAGGACCCGCCCAGCGGAAGAGTCATAGAACCACGGTTTAGAGCCTTGGAGAAACAAAGAGCACAAGAACGTTTTCAATTCGAAGCTTTTCCTCTCACTACCCTCTTTGGAGTGAAATTGAGGAAAACAAGGAAGCTTGGCTTGAGAGGGCTAACCAAACATTTGGAGACAAAGCGGAGAAGGCAAACAGGGGATCTTGAGCTACAGAGAAAGAGAAACCTTCACTTTCGGAAGCTAAACCACCCGCGAAAGCAAATTGAAGGTGGCACAAGAAAATCAAGAAAATTGAAGGAGAGGCGCCTACACGAAAGAAGCAAAAAGCATATCACTTCATATTTTAGTCAGGCTTCGGAACATGTTCCCATGGGACCCTGAGGGTCATACATGCCACTCCCGGCCTCGTTTAAACTTTGTTTTTCGGCATTTTCGGTTTTCGCCAAAAACTCATGCGCCGATTTCAGTTTGAAGAGTCGTCAAGGGAGTGAGGGTGAATACCAATGGATTCCATAATTTCATGAGCAGCTCTCCAGTGATTTTCAGGGCATTTGAAGATCATTCGCCCCCTCAAATTGGCGAAAAACAGCCTCATTTTGCACATTCTGCCCGCCATATCAGCAGTCTGCTATTTTCTGGGTTTTCGCGCACATGTACAGTTTTGAGGGACTTTCAGAGATCAGATTGAGGTGATTCCACTTGCGCCAGAAAGCAGACACAGAGAGCTTTCCAACGAGCCATCATGAGCCTCATTTTGACATCGGGAAGGCTGCCATTTGCATCCAGCAAGTCAGGGGACCTTTTTCAGGCATAAATATGAAGTATTTTTGTAATTTTTGAACTCCAAAAATCTGCTTTTCCCAAATGTGCGTTAGGCTATTTTTATCATGGGAAAATCATGTAAAGTCAATATAATTTCCATTTTTAGCAGTTTTTTAGATATTTTATTAGATATTTTGTGCCTTGGGCTTTGCAAAGCCTCAGGGACAAGTTTAGATATTTTGACTTGGCCAATGGGATAGCTAGTTGCTCCATGAGGTTTTCCTCCTTCTAGCCTATTTATCCCATGATTCTCATTGTAAATCGGAGGCTGAACTTGAGAGAAGAATTAATGCATTGGTCATATGAGCTTTGAAGAATACACTTGAGTTATGATGTTTGGATTGCCTCTTGGATGCTTTTTAGGAATGTTGAAGGCTTGTTGATGGATTCCTTGACATGGTAGAATGGTATAGTGCTTCTTAATGTTGTTTTGTCTTCTAGTTTTCACTCATATTTCATTTTTCTTGCTGCTATAGATCAGTAAAGATTGATTTCGAGACATGCCCATGGAGGCACCTCAAAATCCCTGAATCTTCATAGCTTGATGTTTTCTTCTCCCTTAGTTATGCTAAAAGAATTCTTAGCTGCTCTTTAGTAACCTAAGGTATTGTTGCTAAGTTTTATTCATCAGTTCCATGTATGTTGAGTAGGATGTATGGTTTTCCCTACCTACCTATCAGCTGCCCATAGTTCTGTCCATAAAACTTTCTCTTTGACTGATTTGTTGATCATTTTGTTGAACCAAAGAGGCCTAGTCCCGATCTAGCCCTTTGCCTAAAACTATGAAAACTTATTTGTCCAAGTACCCAATGACTTAGAGACTATGTTTAGGCGTTCCGGCATAGTTTATGAGTTGTTAGTTTGTCTCATGTGTTTTCCCCAAAGTCTGATAGCTATTTCCCGAAGTTAGAGGGTCTTATACCTCTATGTATGGCTGGAATGTTCGATTTCTATGTATTGATTAGCTTATAGTTATTCCTAGCATGATTAATGGTTTTCTATTACATGTTTATGTCTGCTATTAACTAGTTTGCACTTGAAATCCCTTGTCTTTCACCAACTTATTGTTCATTTAATCCATTTTGCCCAGAGATCCCTTCTATTGTGAATCAAATCGGCCCTACAGCAGCTTTACATCATCACTTCATAGCTTCCTTGACCTGTTTGACCCCATAGCCCAATTTATCTACATCTTGTCATCAAGTTTATGTATTTGATCAGTTTCATCCCTCACAAACTTAAAAACTAAAAAAACTAAAAACACACTTCATAACTAGCCTAATATCAGAACATCGCAAGTAAACACACCGACATCTTCTACACATATAGAGAGAGCCCTCTCTGAGTCCAGGAAGGCTAGGTCCTTGGGCTCCCAAGCTTGGTTTGATGTTACATCTGTTACTTCTGAGCTATTTGTATTTACATCATTAATAAACTCATCAAGGATCTTCATTAAGTAGGTTTCCAACATCTTCATCAAGAGGGTTACCATCAAGGACAACATTTAGCATCATATTGCCAACAACAATGTCTTTTCCATTCTATCATCTTCAAAACATTATAAAGGCTCTTCTTCGATCAAGTCTTTTGACAAGATGCTGTGGTCGACTTTTGAATGGCACCATAGTGATGGTTCTCCTTGAAGTAAAAAGGATTTTTTAAGAAACAACAAACCCCTTCTACTGCCTTTTCACTGTTTCTCATTAAAGAAGAAACTATGTCACTTCTGCCTATTTCTGACTTTTGAAGGAAAAACCTTGCTCAAAGACATATCAATGATTTGTGAGGCATCCTTTGCCATATATTGGAAGGAGATAAATCACCACTCTAAAACTTACTATGACAATTTTTGCTCTCCTAGTGTTTTGATGATAATCATGCCCACTGTGGAGTTAATCAAACTGTCAGGTGCTCTTTGAGATCTTCTTTTAACTGTGGGTGAAAAACCTCATTTGTACTCCCTAGATTTTACCTATACTTGTTTATTAAGGAAAAAATGCCTTTAGAGACCCTTGGGACTCATATTCAACAGCAAGGTCATTTTCACATGTCCATAAAGAGGCCTTTGACTGTGATAGAGGCATGTTTCATTTGCTTTGAGTGTTTTCTCTGAATTTAAAAACACTTGCTATATATTATCTTACACATATTTTCTCTGTGTTGTTTATTTGCAAATTCCCCTTTAGAAACAAGGCCCAGGCTACCTTCTTGTTGATTTTGATGAGTTTTTTAAAAAGATCTTCATAGACAGGAAAAGCAATGTTTCTTTGAATCATCAACACATCACTCCTTGGCCATCTTCTTAACAACATTTTTCCATTCATAATCAACCAATTAGTTTCACACTGTATTTCAATTCTGTGTTTTAACAGTGAAACTCATGTAAGCACCTTTTAAAACACCACTGCTTTCCCTCTGTTTTTAACGTCATTTTTTTGTTCATAAGCCTTCACTTGTCTCCTACTGCACTTAAAATCTACTTTTCAATTAGTGAAACTATATAATCAATCTTTGAAACACACTGATGTGTTAGTGGTTTTCATCTATTGGAGAACAAGGTGTAAAACAAGTTTCTAAGGCTAATTGCAGCATTTTTAGCCTTGTGCCCTTAAATGAAGCCATACCTCTGTTCCTGGCCCTCTGCTTATTAAATGAAGGAGGCCTTTATCACATTTCCAAACCCTCTGCTTGTAAAATGAAGGAGGTTTTAAACTAATGACCTGACCATCTGCTCATACTTGGAGGAGGTTTTACATAGTCATTCAACCCTTTGCTCATGTTTGGAGGAGGTTTTCTCAGTCAATCAACCCTCTGCTCATGTTTGGAGGAGGTTTTCTCAGTCAATCAACCCTCTGCTCATGCTTGGAGGAGGTTTTGACATAGTGATGTCATTTCATCTACTTTCAAGCAGTGTCATCTTTCCTTTCGCTGCCTATTCATAGTTAAGCAAATAAAGTGACAAATTAACAATATGCCATGAGGGGCATTTCTCTGAGACATGTAATTCTGCTGTTAAAAATACCTTTATGTATATTTAAACATCAGAGGCAACCTGACCAGTATCTACAGAGTATTTCTTGTTATTCATAAGTCACTAACCTTTGACTGTGTTTTCAGGAGCTTATTGAAATAACTCTCTATCCTGAAGCTGCATCCCAGGCTCAAAACCACATGAGAAGCAATTTTCTTCTTATGTTAAGTTTAATAATGACTTCTGGAACACTGGTACACTTCTACTCTTAAAAAAGACATTGAAACACTGTAAATCCACCTAATATTAGTTTAACCTATGGCATATGTACTGCTGAGACATCAAGGTTTGTTAGTGGCGTGACTTAAGAGTGTATCAAGCTTTAAAAGCAGAATAGGAAGGTTATCTATGACTGGTTGGTATCAGATAGAGGTTCTTTTGGCTTTAGGATAGTTTTCCAAGGGAGGATCGCCTAAAGCACCACTACCTAACTTAGGGGATACTTTTTGGACAGATTTGGAGTATTTTGTTTGGAGCTAATGGACAAGTTTGTATGACTGAGGTTAGATATGGCTTGAAAATTGGGTTTTATCTCATCATGGGCAGATTTTAAAAGGTAGGAGGGAAAAAATGTTTATGGGTGTTTTCTAGCTGGAAAATTTGACAAATTTGGAGATCATCTGCTAGAAAACTTGGCTTTAAAAAACTAGTCATCATCAAAAAGTGAAAAATACTGATGACTAACACCTGTTAACATCTTTCATCATTGGCTAGTAATCAGACGATTTTCTTTCATGTTCGAATTGAGCTCACATATTCGCATGCCTGAATTTGTACTTGTTCAGATCGAGATGGAGCGCAAGACCCTAGTTTTTGTATGATAAAATCTAGGCTGCAGGTTCTTTGTGGATTATCATGACTTATTGCATGACTCTTTGATTGGATGGATGCAACCATACCTGAGTCTATTTGTCGATATTTGCTACTCGATGGCTGCGTCCATACCTAGATCTCAGTTTTTTATATACTCTTTTATGGATGGCTGCGCCCATGCCACATGTTCATGTACCAGAGATATCAGTTGTATTTCTAATTGCAGGTTTTCCGACAGCGATGTTTGGTTCAAGCATGTTCTCATAAAGCATTTCACCCCTCCCACTCCTTCGGAGTTCATGCTTTAGGGGGCATCTGTTACACAGCATTTTGTCACTGTCCTTGCAATCCCCATCCCACACATTGGAGGGTCATTTCTGTGACTTCTGAATAGTTTCTGTCCTTGAAAATAACATCATTTCATCCCTTTTGATGAAGGCAACATTCTTCTTGTGGACATTTTCCTGAGCAGAGCAGTAAAAATACCTATTTTTGGCTTGGCGCGAGTAGCCAGTTCTGCCCTTGCACCAAAGTGGAAGATTAACACTCGGGTCCACTCCACCTGGCGCTCTGTCCCAGTGTAATGCCCACGCCAAGCTATTTATGATTTTTTTTTTTTTAAATAGAGGCGGAGGTCCCATTCCAACCACCTCCGGGATGACTCATTGGGAGTGATTGAACTGAAACAACCACGAGCCTCCTCCTTTAGTTAGTATTTTCCACCTCCCTTGGAACACTCCTAAAGGATAGGCCTCCCTTCCACCTTTGTAGGGATCCCAACCTCTTCTTTTCCCTCTATATAAACAATCCTTCTCTCTTTATGAAAACTAGTTGAAGCTAAAATAGTTGTAGCTGAATTTGGGTAGATGAACTTGGAGAAGAGTTGAACACATTATAGTTGAATAACTAAGTTATTGAGAAGGTAGAACAAGGAGAAATCCATCGAGACGTCCCTTATCCCGTCCGAATTCCCCGAAAATATTTGAGACGTGCTTCACCCGAGCCCCACTGGAGGAGACCGCAACGTCAGAGCATGGTTGTATCTCTTCTTTCTACCTATTAATATAAGTGACTATTGTCTGGTTCCCGTCTTGTGTTTTGTCTTTATCGAATGCAATATGCTAGTCTTCTCTAACTGATTAGTAGTTTTTGGATGAAATTAGTATGTGGTATGTGGTTATCATTTTCTAATCTCTGTGTAGGTGTCCAAACGTGAAAAGCGGAAGGGTTGTGACTTGCCTTCAATCAGGAGTGGGAAGTTCTCATCATCACTAGGAGTGTCAACGACAGCTTTGGACCATAGGTAGGCCATGTTATTCACATCCTCTTTCATTCAAATGTCTAGGAACTTACACTCTAGCATGATTCCTTCTTACTAGACCCACCCTAAGGCTAGACGGATCGTCTCTATCCACAGAGAGGATTTAACTACATAACAAGTTGGCCACCATACTGGGGATCAGTGTGAGTTTGTCTTTGATATTGTTGGGTCATTTGTTGGGTTTTTGTAATGTTCCCAATTTTTATGGAACATTAATTTTTTCCATTTCCACATAGGAGATAAATAAAATGGGTAGAAGACCCATTCCTTTCTTATATAGAGAATAAAAATCCTCTTGGCATGAGGGAGGATCACTTTTGGAGCTCGATTTCACACCTCCATGTGTGAAAGGGTCTTTTGCAAGAAGGCTAGGTCAAGTTTGACCAAGTCAAAATTTGCAATAGCATGAGGTGGAGAGCACATTGTGGGCCAGTGTAGTGGGTTAAGGAGGGAAGATTCTATAGGAAGGAAACCCTAATGAGTGGGGTCCATTGAGAGGGAGCTCACATTGTTTAAAAGGAGGGAAAGGCAACCATTGCAAATCATCTTGAGAATTATTCATCTTTGGTCTGGTGGACTTGAAGAAACATCTTGTTGGTTAGCAAGAATTGCCGAGGGAATTCCTGTTTAGGATTTCCTCTCCTTCTTGAGTAGCTCTTGGAGGATTGCACTCTATTCCCCATATTCAGACATTGAGGTCAAGCATCATCCTTCTTCATCAACGCAGTTTTAGCTGGAGATTGTGCATTGTTGCTGGGTGTTGCTGGCGAGGTTTTCTACAACACCATCCTTGGCTAGTTTTTAGAGGAGGGAGCTTTGATCTCTTCGGGAGATCAGCAAAGGTGGTTTCTGAGCTTATTCCACCATCTTTGGCATCAGGCCAACCACTTGCCATAATATGCAGTGCAGTCCCTCTCTCGGACAACGTTATTCTTGGAGAGAATTTGCTGTGAGGGATTAGCAGGTATTTGGAGGGTGAGATCTTAGGTGAAAGAATCAGTCTTTCACTTCAGATTTCCCATTGGAGGAGGCCATTTCAGATTGAGGATCTCATTCATCCATTTCCTCCTATTTTGTTTATGAGTTGCTGCTACCCAACAACTCCATAATTATTGTATTTTCCCATTTTGTACATGTATTGTAGCCAATCCTTCTAAGGATTGTTGTACTAGTGTTTTCAGGGGTTGAGAGCTTGCTCCCCCTTATTTCTTGAGCTATCATTGATATATCATTATATTTCCATTTTATATGATGCATTTTCTCCATATGACTGCGCAGTTTTAGCCATGGCTTTCTTCATGTAGCAGTGTGCCTTCATTTTCATGTACAAGATTCATTGAGGCCTTCATTGCCTAACTTGAGTGATTGAATCCTCAAGCATTGTACTCTTTGCTGCTGCAATTCTTCTTATTGACATTTTCCTGAGTAGAGCAGTAAAAATCCCTGTTTTTGGCTTGGCGCGAGTAGCCAGTTCTTCCCTTGCGCCAAAGTGGAAGATTAACACTCAGGCCCACTCCACCTGGCGCTCTGTCCTAGTGTAATGCCCACTCCAAGCTATTTATGAAATGTTTTTTAAAAATAGAGGCGGAGGTCCCATTCCAACCACCTCCGGGATGAGTCATTGGGAGTGATTGAATTGAAACAACCACGGGCCTCCTCGTTTAGTTATTATTTTCCACCTCCCTTGGAACATTCCTAAAGGATAGGCCTCCCTTCCACCTTTGTAGGGATCCCAACCTCTTCTTTCCCCTCTATATAAACAATCCTTCTCTCTTTATGAAAACTAGTTGGAGCTGAAATAGTTGTAGCTAAATTTGGGTAGATGAACTTGGAGAAGAGCTGAACACATTATAGTTGAATAACTAAGTTATTGAGAAGGTAGAATAAGGAGAAATCCATCGAGAGGTCCCTTATCCCGTCCGAATTCCCCGAAAAGATTTGAGACGTGCTTCACCCGAGCCCCACTGGAGGAGACCGCAACGTCAGAGCATGGTTGTATCTCTTCTTTCTACCTATTAATATAAGTGACTATTGTCTGGTTCCCGTCTTGTGTTTTGTCTTTATCAAATGCAATATGCTAGTCTTCTCTAACTGATTAGTAGTTTTTGGATGAAATTAGTATGTGGTATGTGGTTATCGTTTTCTGATCTTTGTGTAGGTGTCCAAACGTGAAAAGCAGAAGTGTTGTGACTTGCCTTCAGTCAGGAGTAGGAAGTTCTCATCATCACTAGGAGTGTCAACGACAGCTTTGGACCATAGGTAGGCCATCTTATTCGCATCCTCTTTCATTCAAATGTCTAGGAACCTACACTCTAGCATGATTCCTTCTTACTAGACCCACCCTAAGGCTAGACGGATCGTCTCTATCCACAGAGAGGATTTAACTACATAACAAGTTGGCCACCATACTGGGGATCAGTGTGAGTTTGTCTTTGATATTGTTGGGTCATTTGTTGGGTTTTTGTAATGTTCCCAATTTTTATGGAACATTAATTTTTGCCATTTCCACATAGGAGATAAATAAAATGGCTAGAAGACCCATTCATTTCTTAGATAAGAATAAAAATCCTCTTGGCATGAGGGAGGATCACTTTTGGAGCTTGATTTCACACCTCCATGTGTGAAAGGGGGCTTTTGCAAGAAGGCTAGGTCAAGTTTGACCAAGTCAAACTGTGCAATAGCATGAGGTGGAGAGCACATTGTGGGCCATTGCAGTGGGTTAAGGAGGGAAGCTTCTAGAGGAAGGAAACCCTAATGAGTGGGGTCCATTGAGAGGGAGCTCACATTGTTTAAAAGGAGGGCAAGGAAACCATTGCAAATCATCTTGAGAATTATTCATCTTTGGTCTGGTGGACTTGCAGAAACATCTTGCTGGTTAGCAAGAATTGCCGAGGGAATTCCTGTTTAGGATTTCCTCTCCTTCTTGAGTAGCTCTTGGAGGATTGCACTCTATTCCCCATATTCAGACATTGAGTTCAAGCATCATCCTTCTTCATCAGCGCAGTTTCAGCTGGAGATTGTGCATTTTTACTGGGTGTTGCTGGCGAGGTTTTATACAACACCATCCTTGGCTAGTTTTCAGAGAAGGGAGCTTCGATCTCTTCGGGAGATCAAAAAAGGTGGTTTCTAAGCTTATTCCACCATCTTTGGCATCAGGCCAACCACTTTCCATAATATGCAGTGTAGTCCCTCTCTCGGATAGCGTTATTCTTGGAGAGCATTTGCTGTGAGGGATTAGCAAGTATTTGGAGGTTGAGATCTTAGGTGAAAGAATCAGTCTTTCACTTCAGATTTCCCATTGGAGGAGGCCATTTCAGATTGAGGATCTCATTCATTCATTTCCTCCTATTTTTTTTATGAGTTGCTGCTACCCAGCAACTCCGACATTATTGTATTTTCCCATTTTGTACATGTATTGTAGCCAATCCTTCTAAGGATTGTTGTACTAGTGTTTTCAGGGGTTAAGAGCTTGCTCCCCCTTATTTCTTGAGCTATCATTGATATATCATTATATTTCCATTTTATATTATGCATTTTCTCCATATGACTACGCAGTTTTAGCCATGGCTTTCTTCATGTAGTAGTGTGCCTTCATTTTCATGTACAAGATTCATTGAGGCCTTCATTGCCTAACTTGAGTGATTAGATCCTCAAGCATTGTACTCTTTGCTGCTGCAATACACATTTATTGGCTATTGTATCTTCATATGTGCAGGCTCATGAAAATAACGCAGTGAATCCATTGTATGTTCATACATTGTTGCAACCCTATTCTTTGGGCAATTCCTGTAGGAGGAATATTACAAAATCTATAGACAGAGTCTGTAGAGGGCCAGGTAGCCTCTGGATCTCATCCTTTCTATAAGGTGACATATCCAGTAAATGCCCCTATAGTCAATCTCTGGAATAGATTTTGATATTTCAGAAAAAGGAATATTACAGTTTTGGTCTTGTTGTTTACGTTTCTGGTTGTTTAACTGTGCTTCAAACCCTTGTTAAGCCCCAGAGTGTCAAGATTGACCTCTGCTCTATTGAATTTTTCCATTTTTCCTTGGTTAACTGGCTTGGCGTGGTTTTTACCTTAACAATCGCGCCAATTGGCGTATGTTGCTTTTGTAGCACTCACGCCATTGCTTGTTTGGTGCTGAATAACGCCTCACAGTCGTGCTGACCCCTGTGAGTTTTTGGGTGTGAGTTTTTCATGAGTTTTTGGTCACTTGTGTTTGTTTCTGGGGTCTTCTTAAGAGTAATTGAAGTTTTTTTGAATTTATTTGATTGCTGGAGGCTTTTTTTCCTCAGTTGTTTGTCCATTTCTCATCAGTGTAGCTTGAGGTCTTAGGGTTTCTGAGTGCCTTGGTGCACTGAGCCTTTTGTTTGGAGATCGAGTTTCTTGATAAGCTGTCGAATTCATTCCCTATTTAATTTCTCTTGGTCTCTTTTATCCTATTGAGTACGTTCATTGGTTGAATGATCATTGCTTTTCTTGTTTTGATTTTTCTTCCCCTTACTCCAAGCATCGATTACATTGCTTGTATGGGTCATTTTCAAGATTTCTCTTTGATTTGAAAGGTTTGTGTCATTGATTTGAGTAATTTTGTGTTTGTTTTATGTTGGAGGAGTCATTCTGTTTCAAATTTTGCATTCGCTCTCTCAAATTAATGTCTATTTTTGTTTTTCATATCATTTAGTGCATTGTTTGATCTATTTCATTCAAAAAACAAAAAAAATTGCATTCTCTTTGCTTTGAAAATGAAACTTTCCTTCACTTAGTTTGCATTGTATCAGCTAGGAGAGAGTTTTGTTTTCTGCAGATTGCATTAGATGCATTAGTGGATGTTTTCTCATGATTTCATTATTTGCTATTCCTTGAAAGTTTTCTTTCCTTCTCATAGATAGCTTTCATTGAACGAAAATGGTATCCTTCTGCATGTAGTTTTGCATTTAGGAAAATTTTAGATCCGACATACATTAAGGCCTGGAAATTGAAACCTAATCCAAGATCAACGTTAAAATTTATTTCAATTAACCTAAGGCAACATTGGAACCTAACGAAATATTCTAGTGGTCTAAGTTAGAGACGTGTTCCGACGTCTTAAAACCTAGTAGCTGTCGTTCACCATCTGGCTTCTGACATCGCTAGTACGGACTTCTACTCCCCGTACCATCGAGTATATAAAGGAAGACCCCTCTAGGTTGCAATCCTTTTATCCATAGGAAGCCGAGTTTGCCGCCCTGTAAGCGTGATACACCGAACACAACATTCGGGGAGACTACCTGCACATATGTCAAGTCCTTGGTCATTTCTCTTTCATTTAATCACCAAGGTGTATATGGCAGTTCACGGAAACTTGGAATACCCTCTTTCTTAGATTACATGAGTAGTCATTTTTTATCTTTACTGACTCCTTAAATTTGAAAATATCATTAATAACTTGTCCTTTCGCGCTCGTTCAAAATTGAAAGTGACTAGAGTCATCTTTTACCTATTTATTGACTCTTAGAACATGAAACAACAAAGTTTGGTTTCAGTGTCGTAAAATAAACTACCCACGATCACACACCCTTTATACAATTTCATTACTTGGCTTGTTTTTGTTTGCCTTGTTTTTTGAGTCTTTGTTCGGATCTTTCGTTTTCCTTCTTGTTGTGAAACAGTCACGGTGGCGGAACCACCGGTTTCTTCATTCTCGCTCCCTTCTAGAGGTAGTCCTTTACTGGATAGTTCATTTGAAACTCCTCAATTCTCTAGGTCTATCGAGCTTCAACAGCCTATTCTCCCGTCGATCTTACCCCTTGCTACCCGATCTCCCGCTGATGAGCCAGTTGAGTTCAATTGGCCTCCCTCATGCGCTTGGTCTGGTTTTGGGGACGAGGAATAATTCCCTCCTCTTACGTCGGGATCACCATTTTTAGCTGCTATTATACCTCCTAGTCTCCATAGTCTTTTCAAAGATCTTAAGGAGGAGTTAGAAATGGACACCTTAGGTCCTATTGGCAGTGATGGAATTCTCGTTTCTACAGAAGGGTATCAACTTTTTCCTAAAAACACCCCTCATGTGTCTACTCAATCTTCACCATTGGTGTCACTTCCAGCCGGATATAGGTCTTTGGGTCAAATTATTACTGGTGTTGCATCCATGGCAGCATCTACTCTGTCCAGGAGTCCAGTCCTCCCATCATTAGGACTGTCACCGACGACACATGCTTCGTTGCTTTCAGTTACATTTGTCCCAGTTCAACCTACTTTCTGTGCGGTTGCGTCTACACCAGTCACTCATTCACCACCACCTTCGACTGAGATACCTGGTGGCCTTACTTTTGAAGAGTATCTATTGGCTATTCATCAACAGAACTCTCAGGTTTGTCAGCAGCCTCATGCTCCTGTTAATCTGCCACACCATTATGACAAATATGGTAATCCTAGTTATTTTCCCTATATTACTCCTCATCACTATGATGCTTTCAGTATCCCCATCGATGCGTTTCCTACTCCCTGTAATATCCCCAAATGGGAATGCACAGCAGTGCCTGCTGGAATAATGCACTTCTGAGAATTCAGTGCACTGGAATGAGTTTGTAGCTCTCAGATCCCTTATATCAGCTTATCTAAGATCCAAATCCAGGAGGAGAGAAAAAAAAATCAAACTAGGTGGGTTAAACACATCTCCCACAACCTAGTCTAGCTGAAAAACACCTAAAGAGAGGGGCTGCAGCTATACGCAAAGGAATGCTTCAGAAATAATGCAATTTATCAATTTATAAGCATGAAATCAACATGGAGGTCCATATTTCAGCTATACAATAGCAAAATATATCTACAATGGAGCTTATACAGTGTATAACAGAAATAGAAGGAATATACAAGACAAAAGCCTCAAAATGAGCTGCTACAACAACATGAAATGGCTGAATAAGCTTGACAGTGTTATTTTCATTGCTGAATCATGCAGTAGATTACAAACTAGATCTAGAGAAGATATGTATACAAAATGATAGATCTATTCCAGATCTGTATACAAGATAAGCTCCTTTATACACTCCCCTTGGGGATCTCAGCAAAACATGAACAATAGTGAGTAGATCTGAGATATAAGTCACAGATCTATAGTAGTATTCAGAAAATTTTGAATCACAACATATGTAGCATATCATATCTGAAACAACATGGATTGGTTGGCCAATCCACGGATCACCATAGTGAAAGGAAGAATCCAATCACTAGATATCTCTCCTCTAGAATGATGCCAAGACACCCTGTAGCTCTGCTCTTGCAAATAACACAGTCATGGAAGAGGGACTGTGCTGTAGGCCCTAATAATTCTTTGGCCTACTTCCAATGTGTGGACCTGATGTGCAAAGGTCTAGAACTGACTTATCAAAGGGATAGATAACTTTCCCAGTCAGAAGGAGTGCTAGAACTGCATAGATTCGAAAAGATCTATTCTCCACTTGTTGCAGCTCACATGGACAACCCAATAATAAACAGGACTACACTGTAGATGCAAGATGTGGCTTGGCCAAATGCCAGATAGTTAACTAGACAAACAAGGCTCCTCAAAGAGTTGCTCAAAGAAGGAGGTGGGATTCCTAAACAAGAAATCCCAATGAGGGAAGTCTAAACAGACAATACCTTCAGAAAATAATATCATCAACAAACTTTTCCTGTTTTCCTCCTCCTTATTTTATAGGATGGAAGCCTTGACAAACCCTAAACCACCTCAATGAGTTAGCTACTTTCACATGTGGAGCCTCCATCTAAAACTGTGTTGTGTATCCATGAGGTTCATTGCACCTAGACTTCATTGTTGATTTGGTCAATGTTGACCCAGTCTCATGATTCAAACCCATTCACACCTGCAAGATTTTATTTACATGGCCCAGATATGTCTTTGTTTACATAGGCATTGATTTATTTAGTGTTTTTAGGATTTTTACATGTCCTCCTTTATTCATTTATTCATGAAATAGAAAATAAAATAAAAATGCATATTCCTCTTAGCTGGAGCTAAGTAGGAATATTATAGTCCTCCCCTCCAAAAATTTTCTTGTCCTCAAGCAACTGATAGGGTGAGTGCTGCAACACTTCTCCTCCATTGGTGACATCATCAAAGATCAAGCTCTCATCATAAGCTAGATGCTCACCAATCCAAAACTCCATGAATTGTTCCTCCAAAGTCAATATGAGATGTGCAAAATCCCTCCCACAAGGAGTCAAGAAATCATGAGAAACAAATATGGCTGATCCAATATTCTCTCTGAAACATGTATCATAAGGTACATAGAGAGTTTCCATTCCATGAGGTACACATATGCTCCCCATCCTCCCTCCATACATCGCCATAAATAGTACAATTACATCATCAATGTATGGAAATAAAAGTACATATACACAAACAAAAATTGGAGCATGATGAGGTGGGTCATAATCCCACATATGGTAACAATGTAGGGTATCTCCTGCTTGCATCTGATCAAGGTTTGGTAAGTGGTTTCCCCACCACTTAATTGCTGCACAAATTACCTCACTATGGCTGAAGATGTGAGATATGTTTGGTGCCTTTGGGAAGCACCCATCATGAAAAATAATATCCCTTTGCACAATAAGGGAGTGGCCAATTTTACAAATTTTGGTGGCCCAACAAATTCCATGAGTTCTACATATATGTCATCCCCTTTTTGAGTCATGGCCTGCATAAACATGGTGTAAGAATGCATGAAATCAGAATATAAAATACATGTACTAAGAGCATGCTCTTCACCAACAATTCTCCTTCTATCAATGGAGTGGTGCATAGATCTACTATCCTCTTCAAGGGAAGGAGGAGAGGGTTGATTTAAATTTCCCTTAGAGCCATATTGCTACTCCAACTCCACAAAATCCATGCATCTCTAACAATGCTGATAAAGTTCCCTTTCAAAGCCCTCCAAGTAATAGCTCCTCAATATGATATTGTTGAGCTTCATAGAATAGGTGTGTCTAAGATGGAACTCTTTATAAGCCCTCTATAGAAGCTTCCCCTTGAGCTTGGAGGCTCTAGATAAGAAGATTCTACCATGATTATAGATGACTCCATCAAGGGTTGAATAGCTCCCCTCATGCAAACAGCCATCAAGAATCATGCAAGTATGAAGATCCTTGGAATATTCCACCAACAGTTGGGATTTCCAATAGGGATCTAGTGTGGCCAACAATGACAGACTTGATAGTGTGTCATCTAAAGTGTCTACCATGTTGCGGTACTTCTCCTTGACATATCCCATGTCAAAGTTTCAAGGTGGAAGGTTTCCAGTACTTCCTTGTTTCTTTCCTTGCTCAAGCACATGCTCAAAAGAAGAGGGAAGTCCTGGGAAGTTAGCCTCCCATGGAAGGATTCCATCTATCCAAAAACTCCTTGGTTTTGCCAAAGTATGAATGGGTGTCCACCATCTCTCATCATGTATGGAAGAGGAACCTCCAAACAAGCTTGTCTTCAGATTCAATGATTGCCTCCCTTACTTCATGATGGTGTCATTCTTCATTCTTGCAGAATCTTCTCTCAGCATAGTATGGGATGAGAGAATGGATAGTGAATTTAAGGGAAAAATGATTTCCCTCTCCTTGTAATTTCCCCATACTCTCAGCGCTGAAGCATGGTCTTCTAATTCTCCCTCCCTCCTCGAATCTATGAAAGGAGCATCAATGCATGAAAAATCTCCCATCAAATCTAAATCAGGTGGTCTACCAGGTGGTATACCACAAGATAATGATGTCTCATGGCTCATTCACATGTGAATAATAGATGGGAACATAATATGACTTCTTCCACTATAAAAATCCATCTCTAATTTCTGTGTGGAAGTATCATGGTAAGAAGAATTTGGACAAATTTCCCATCTTCTTCTTCATTGCCCACCTTTTGCAAGATGTTATAGTCTAAGGTGCTTCCTTGTTTTATCTCTTTGTCTATCATCATAGACATATGTTTCTCATCTTCTCCATGAAAAATATCCTTGGGTCCTTCATGCAAAGATACAATAATCCTATTAGTGGAAGCAATAGCTTCAGATCCATCTCTCAATGAAAAGAGATCTCCTCCTGCTGTCACAGCGCTAGAGGAACCTTTCAGTTCTTCTTCTTTCTCCTCCTCATCAATGGAATATGCCCCATCAATAAGAGATATTTCCTCTTGATATCTCCTTGAAAGAGGAACACCCATGTATTCTCCTTGAGAAGAATGCTCTTGCTGCAGTGGGTCTTTTGCCCTTGGAAAATCATGTAGCAAATCTTCAACCCTTTCAACAATGTTTCCAAATGAAGTTACCTCCATGGATCCTTCCATCTCATGCAAAGGTTATGATTCCTTGGACTTAGTTTTCTTACCCAAAGGATTTTCAGCTGACATAGAATCAAATCTCTTCACTAACCCTTCAATGAACTTTGCATAAGTAAAGATGTTTATACCCTTTAATGAAGAAGAGTCAAACAACCACCAGGCATATGATTTACCTTGGGGGTGCAGCACTGCTACTCTTATGGATTCTTCTTCGGAGACTTGATGCAGCTGAAAGTATGTGTCCAACCTCTCTACCTAAGACTTGGCAGAGCTCTCAGGTGAGCCATCAAAAGTAGGTAGGGAAGTTCTGCCCAAGCTGTGATGCATGCACCCTCTTCTCCTCATAGCTCTACTGGATCTTCTTTCTTCTTTGAGTTGAAAAAACTCTGGAAAGCTTAGATGCTCTTTGAATATTTTAGACTGAGATTGATATTCCCATAGACAGTCACCAATATTCTCCTCCTTTGGTGTCTCTCCCCTCTCTTCTCCTCTTGCAAGGAATGTAGGCATGCTACAATGTTGTAGATCAGATTGTGTGGCTGAGTGCTCACATACATCAGATGAAGTAGTGGGGCTCCCTTGATGTGAAAATATTCTTGAGGGATCTGCATGTCTTCCCCCTTCATTCCCTTGATTTCTTCCTTCAACTCATGCATAGCTTGAGAAAGAGTGTTAGAAAACTCTCCTCTTTTGATCCTTCTAGATAAAGGGCTTTCATCCTTGCTTGCTATGTCTTTGGTGTAATAATTTTTCTTCTGTCTTCTTCTATGATACCTCTGCTCTTTGTTAGTGAGAGGCTCTCCTTCTTCTCAAGACATTTTTTCTCAAATAATGCACAGGCTGTGCCAAGAAAGATGCTCTGATACAACTGTAATATCCCCAAATGGGAATGCACAACAATGCCTGCTGGAATAACGCACTTCTGAGAATTCAGTGCACTAAAATGAGTTTTTAGCTCCCATATCCCTTATATCATCTTATATAAGATCCAAATCCAATAGGAGAGCAAAAAAAAAATCAAACTAGGTGGGTTAAATAGATCTCCCACAACCTAGTCTAACTGAAAAACACCCAAAGAGAGGGGCTGCAGCTATATGCAAAGGACTGGTTCATAAATAATGTAGTTTATCAATTTATAAGCATGATATCAACATGGAGGTCCATATTTCAGCTATACAACAGAAAAATAGATGTACAATGCATCTTATACACTGTATAACAGAAATAGAAGGAATATACAAGACAAAAGCCTCAAAATGAGCTACTACAACAACATGAAATGGCAGAATAATTTTGACAGAGTTATTTTCATTGATGAAGCATGTAGTAGATTAAATCCTAGATCTAGAGTAGATATTTATACAAAATGATAGATCTATTCCAGATCTGTATACAAGATAAGCTCCTTTATACACTCCCCTTGGGGATCTCAGCGAAACATGAACAACAGTGAGTAGATCTGAGATCTAAGTCACAGATCTGCAGTAGCATTCAGAAAATTATGAATCATAACATATGTAGTAGATCAGATCTGAAACAACATGGATTGGTTGGCCGATCCACGGATCACCACAGTGAAAGGAAGAATCCAATCACTAGATATCTCTCCTCTAGAATGATGCCAAGACACCCTACAACTCTGCTCTTGCAAATAATGCAGTCATGGAAGAGGGACTGTGTTGTACGCCCTGAAAATGCTTTGGCCTGATACCAATTTCTGGATCTAAAGATCAAAGGGTCTAGAACTGACTTATCAAAGGGATAGATAACTTTCCCAGTGAAAAGGAGTGCTAGAACTGCATAGATATAAAAATATCTATTCTCCACTTGCTGCAGCTCACATGGACAACCCAATCCTAAACAGGACTGTGTTGTAGATGCAAGATGTGGCTTGGCCAAATGCCAGATAGTGGACTAGACAAACAAGGCTCCTCCAAGAGCTGCCCAAGGAAGGAGGTGGGATTCCTAAACAGGAAAGCCCAATGAGGGATGTCTAAATAGACAATACCTTCAGAAAATAATATCATCAACAACCTTTTCTTGTTGTCCTCCTCCTTATTTTATAGGATGAAAGCCTTGCCAAACCCTAAGCCACCTCAATGAGTTAGCTCCTTTCACATGTGGAGCCTCCATCTAAAACTGCAAAGTGTATCCATGAGGTTCATTGCACCTAGACTGCACTACTGATTTGGTCAATGTTGACCCAGTCTCATGATTCAAACCGATTCACAACTGCAAGAGTTTATTTACATGGCCCAGATATGTCTCTGTTTACACAGGCATTGATTTATTTAGTGTTTATAGAGTTTTACATGTCCTCCTTTACTCATTTATTCATGAAATATAAAATAAAACAAAAATTCATATTCCTCTTAGCTGGAGCTAAGTAGGAATATTACACTCCCCATCATTATGATGAGCATGGTGTTCCTGTTTATGACCCTTATGAAATCGTTCCTAAAATTGGAATGACTTATCAGGTGCAACCTCCTGGCCCACAAGGACAACCCTTGTAGGGACAACCTTCGATTCAATCAGGGCTTTCATTTGGTCCTTAGGGACAACCTTATGGTCCACAAGGTCAAATTTTACAAGGTTAGCCTATGGTCCAACAAGGCTAACCCCAAGGGCCTTCCAGTCAACATTTATATCAACCAGGACCTTCTTATGGTCCTCGGGGGAAAATATATTCGTCACAGGGACAACCTTTTGTACAACAACCTGGATCATATACTCAAATTGGTACGAACATTGTACAACAAGGACAACCCTTTGGTCCTCCTCTAGGAAAACCTGGTTCATCACAACCTTCAAGACAACCTGCTCAGGAAGGGAAACCTGCTGGCTCTCAGCATCTAGGCCAACCTGCTCCGCAGGGGCAACCTACTCAACCGGTCCAACAACCTACTCAGTCTGTGCAACAACAATTTTACTCTACTTCACAGTAGGGTCCTACTTTTCAGTAGCTTGTTTAGTCTGCTCAATAGCTGGTTTATCCCGTTTATTCAGCTCAACAGGGCCCCAGTTATCAACAGCCAGTTTGACCCCAAGGCGTTTATTATCCTCGTGGTCAGCATCGAACAATATATAGTATGCCTCAAGGTTTTACTTATCACCCTCAATCTCAGTTTTCATATAATCAACCACAAGGCCATACTTACATTCCACCACAAAATCCTTATCAAGGAACTCAATGGTATACTCAGAATCAGTATCCTCAGTATCAATAGAATTATTTGGCTTATCCCCCATATCATCCAAATCCTTCAGGACAAAACCCATGGGGGCATAATTTTTCTCAAACAGGATGGAATGCAAGTTTGGGTTCTTATCAAGGACCTGCTATGCCTTTTAACCCTCAATTGCCATTTCTCACTACATTCGAGTTACCGGATGTGTCAAAGTTAACAAATGATCCTATTCTTCACAACCCTTATTGGCCTCCAGTTCCGACTAAGATTCTTGGTGATTGTCCCAAATTTGAGGGAAAGTCTAGAGAAGACCCCTAAGCACATGTTATGACTTACCACTTGTGGTGTTCTTCTAACTCTTGGGTTGACGATTCTATTCGGCTTCGGCTTTTCCAATGGACTCTTACTGGTGGTGCTGCTAAGTGGTATATCGAGCTTTATCGTGGTATCTTTCAAGATTTCAACTCTCTCACCATGGCGCTCCTTACTCATTTTCAGTTACCGGTTCGTTATGAAGCCGAGATGCATCTCCTTACCTCTTTGAAACAGGACCGGGCTGCTCATATCTGAGACCATATTCATGAATGGAGACGTCGTCATCGCTTGATCAAATTTGAAATTCCTGATCAACTTCTTACTCATTGGTTCACTACCTCCTTTATTAATCAGATTGCGAAAGACATAGCCATGGGGGCGTGTGTAACTAAGGAACAGGCCATTGCTCGTGCCCATTACCTTGATCTTGTGTACTCTCAATCAGGCATATTGTATGATATTTTGATTTATGCACCTCGACCTGGAACTTCTAACGCACCGGTGACCCCATCCGTCGACGGTATTACTGGTTTTGTGTCTCAGACTTCACATAAGTCTTCTTCTTCCAACTCTAGGAAGCAAAAATCTAATTCTTCCAATGATATTGCTCCTCATTCTAGTCCGAATCCTGGTAAAACCTTGGAGGTCAATGTCGTTCAGGCCAATCCTGCAGATAAGACTTATAAATGAAAAAAGAAGGGTAAAGAAAAACCAAAGGCCGATGCCCTGAAACCAGATTTGTCCAAACCTTGTGCTGATGATGGTTTGTAGTGTAAGCCGAAGTATCCTTGTCTGATTTGTGACAAAGAGAATTACACCAAGGACTATCCTCGACGGGCCGAAGTGAGTCAATTTCTCAAGGGCACTCAGGGTACTCCTACTGTTATTAAAGAACATTTTCTGTCTCAGTAGACCCAGATGGTTGAGCAGCCTCAATCATCTGCTCCATTTGGTTCTCAAGTGTTCATGATGAACGGTTCTGCATGTTTCCATCTCTACTTGGTCGAAAGATTATACTGGATCGCGTCAGGTGACAGGGAAGGAGATTGCTGATGATCCTCCTCCCCCACTTTTTTCTGGCCCTCTTGAGATTGAAAGGCCCAGTGCTGAACCCGTTGTGTGACAACCTTCCAAAGGTGTTCTCCTAAAGTCTTCTTATAATCCCAACGCCCGTGCTTCTCAACATTACAATATTTTTGAAGCTTTGGTGCAGGCACCGTCCACGATGTCCATGTTAGAAGTACTTTAGAGTTGTCCATCTCAACGGAAAGCTTTATTATCTGCAATTGGCGGGGTTGATCCTGCTGATACTAGCCTTCTCGCTTTTGATCTAGAGAATTTCGTCCCACGATTTCTGCACCAGATTGCACTCATTATACAAGTCGTTATTAATGGTCTCGACATCCATCGAGCCATTCTGGACAAAGATGCCTCAACCTGTGTCATGTCCGCTTCGTGCTGGAAGGCCATCGGCTCTTCGACCCTGAATTTCTCACCGAATGCCCTTGAAGCATTTGATGGAAGGGAATCTAAACCTTTGGGTGTTCTCGCAATTTTACCGATAACCTTGAAAGGGAAGAAAATCAATGTTGAAGTAAAATTAGTTGATGCTAAACTCAATTACAATCTTCTACTCGGTCGCATTTGGACTCATGCTATGATTTGTGTTCCATACACCCTCTTCCGTGTTTTGAAATTTCCACACGAGGGAAAAATTGTTACTGTCGATCAGTTGTCCTTCTTCACCTCTTCTTCCAAGAACAACGGTCCGTATGTGGATAAGATCCCAACTCCCTTCGAGAGCGTTGGCATGGGTCTCTTCGAAGATCCAGCCCTCATGGGTATTTTTCCCCTTCCACCACCTATGACTTTTCAAGTTCATATGATCCCTCGGTCCGATGACCCACGGATTCTTCCTTCACCTAAACAAGTCAATTCATTTAGTGAATCAATGCCTTTGAGTCCAATTGAAATCGATTATTGTGAACTCATTACTGCATCCGATACTCCATTATATTATGGTGCTCCTTTGAGCTTGTCTCTTGACGTGTATTCTCAATCCCCCTGGCTTAGTGATTTAGATTCACCTGATCCTTTCAAAGAAGTGTTTCCTTTCGATGAAGCTATCGTGGAAACCATGTCTCTCGAAAATTTTCCGTGGGACGATGGTCATCATCGTTCTTCGTTTATGCTTGGACTCAGGGCTATGTATACATGTCTTGAGCATTTTGTGTCTCAAGCACCTTCTCCTCCGCTTCAAACGCCAATCCTGACACATGAAGTTTTTACAGGGGGGAACTTGAGAAATATCACACAAATGATGCCTATTGACATTTCCGTGAAGCCGGCAATCATCGAGAACATCCATGTGGGGATCACTTGTTCTTCAGATGAAGTCCAAGTTTATACTAGCCTTTTCCACGAATTCCGTGATGTCTTCACTTGGTCCTACAAAGAAATGCATGGTATTGATCCTAGTATAGTGGTGCATCAAAATTCCTACTTATCTCGGTTCGAACCCTGTTCGCCAGTGTCTTCGTCTGGTGCACCCTAGAAAGCCTACAACCATTAAAGGTGAAGTTGAAAAACTTCTCAAAGATGGTTTCATTTATCCAATTCCCTTGAAATATTAGGTTTCGAACATCATTCTTTTCGATAATAAACAAGAACTATCTGTGTCTGTGTTGATTACCATGACATCAATTGGGCCTATCCTAAGGATAATTATCCTACTCCCTTCATCGATCAGATCACTGATGACTGTGTCAGGAGCGAGATTTTTTTCCCTTATGGACGATTTTTCTGGATATAATCAGATTAATATTCTCCTGGCTGATTATCGCAAGACGGCTTTTATCTGTCCTTGGGGTACCTTCGCATACAAGAAACTACCTTTTGGCTTGAAGAATGCCAGGGCCACTTTCCAGCGAGCGATGTCCTACGCTTTTCATGACATTCATCACATCGTTCAACCTTACCTGGATGACCTTCCAGCTCATTCAGCTAAGCATAAGGACCATCTAGATCATCTTCATCAGATATTTCTTCGTTGTCGACATTATAACATTCGGCTTAATCCGCATAAATGTGTCTTCTGCGTTGATTCTGGTAGACATTTATGGTTTATCATGTCTAAAGATGGAATTCGCCTCGATCCACTTAAGGTTGAGGCTATTATCAACCTCCCCTCTCCATCCTCATTACATCAGTTGTAGATTCTACAAGGTAAGGCAAATTTTCTACGTCATTTTATACCAAACTATGCCGATGTAGCTAATGGATACACGCAACTTCTGAAATAGGACGTCCCTTTCTATTGGGATGAGATTTCTCAAAAATATTTTGATACACTCAAGACGTTGTTAGCCAACACTCCTTTATTACGTCCTCCGGATTATCATCGTGATATTTCCCTCTATTTGGCTTCTGCTTTTAGTACAATTGCCATGGTTTTGGTCTAAGACGATGATGACGATGATGAGCATGTTATTTATTACTTGTCTCATAACCTTCTCAATCCTAAAATGTGTTACGCTCATGTCGAGAAGTTAACACTAGCTGCGGTCCAGGCTGTTCAGCGCTTTCATCATTATATCCTTTTGTATACGGTGACTGTGATTTCCAATTGCAACCCCATGACCTATATTTTGTCTCAACAATTGCTGGGGGGAAAACACTCAAAATGGATCGTTATCCTTCAAGAGTTTGATTTGGAATTTACTACTGCCAAATCTAAGAAATCACTGGTTTTCATTGATTTAATTTGTTCCCTCCCTTCTGCCTTCACTCCATCTCGTTCTGAGGATAGTATTCCAGAAAATACACTTTTCTTGATTAGCACCCTCGACCCATGGTACAGTTATATCATTGTCTATCTCCATACTTCCACGTTCTGATCTAAGTTGACAAAGGATGCCTGTCGTCGTATCCAACATCATTCGCAACCTTATCATATAGTCAAAGATATGCTCTATCATGTTGGAGTTGCTTCTATACTTTCTAATGTTTGACCCTCGAGGAAGCTGAGAAAGTATTGAATGATTGTCACAGTGATGCCTGTGGTGGTCACATGTCTGGTTACGCTACAACACAAAAGATACTTCGTGCTGGTTATTTTTGGCCTTCTATTTTCAAATACTGTATTGTCGCAGTTCGTAAATGCCATGATTACCAAATTTATCAATGCAAGATGCGTGCGCCACCCATTCCTCTTCACCTTGTCATTACCGTTGGTCCCTTTTCCAAATGGGGCATCGATTTTATGACATGTAACCCTCACTTGGTCAGGGGGCATGCTTATATCATCATAGCCATGGACTACTTCACCGAATGGGCCGAAGCAATGCCTACACTTGCCGCTAAAGGTAAGATAGCTGCTCAGTTCATATTCAATCATATTATTGCTAGGTTTGGTGTCCCTCAAGCCATCGTTACCGATCATGGTTCCCATTTTCGGCATTATATGGTGGCAGAGTACTACCCTCAAGCCAATGGCCAGGTTGAAGCTGTGAACAAAGTTCTTGTCACAATGCTTTAGCATACGATTGGGATCCACAAATCAAAATGGCATCTCATGTTATTTTCGGCTCTTTGGGTTCCTAGAGATTTGATAGAGATGATCCCTCTAGCCCTAAGGTGGGTCTAGTAACAAGGAATCATGCTAGAGTGTAGGTTCCTAGACATTTGAATGAAAGAGGATGCGAATAAGATGGCCTACCTATGGTCCAAAGCTGTCGTCGACACTTGTAGTGATGATGAGAACTTCCCACTCCTGATCGAAGGCAAGTCACAACGCTTCCAATTTTCATGTTTGGACACCTGCACAGAGATCAGAAAACGATAACCACATAGAGGGATCGTCTCTGTCCATAGAGAGGATTTACCTACTTCACCAAATGGGCTAAAGAAATGCCTACACTTTCCGCTGACGGTAAGAAAACTGAGAACTTCCCACTCCTGATTGAAGGCAAGTCACAACCCTTCCGCTTTGCATGCTTGGACACCTGCACAGAGATCAGAAAATGATAACCACATAGAGGGATCGTCTCTGTCCATAGAGAGGATTTACCTACTTCACCAAATGGGCTGAAGCAATGCCTACACTTGCCGTTGATGGTAAGGCAACTACTCAGTTCATATTCAATCATATTATTGCTAGGTTTGGTGTCCCTCAATCCATCGTTACCGATCATGGTCCCCATTTTTGGCATTATATGGTGGCGGAGTTGACTTCCAAGTTGGGTCTGCATCATGATAGCTCAATGCCGTACTAACCTCAAGCCAATGGCTAGGTTGAAGCTGTGAATAAAGTTCTTGTCACAATGCTTCAGCGTAGAATTGGGATCCACAAATTAAACTGGCATCTCATGTTATTTTCGTCTCTTTGGGCATACCGAACCTCAGTGAAGAGTGCGACCGGATTCACCTCGTTTCAGTTGGTTTACGGTTTGGAAGCTACTCTCCCGATTGAGTGTGAAATACCTTCACTCAAGTTAGCTGTGGAATTACTGCCAAATACTTCGCCAAAAGAAGAGTGTCTCCTTTACTTAGAGAGGTTGGACGAAACTCGTCACTTAGCCACTTTGGTCATCACAGCACAAAATAAGCGAGTCAAAGCTCACTTTGACCAATCAGTTTCTCCTCGTGCCTTCATTGAAGGAGATCTCATCCTCCTGTATGACCAAGCCCATGATAAGCTGGGGTTAGGAAAATTTCAACCTATGTGGCATGGGCCATACATCGTTAAACATGTATTGGAAAATGGGGCCTATGAGTTAATTGAATACGAAGGTCATCTGCTTGAACAACCCAGAAATGGGTTGTATCTCAAAAAATATTATGCCTAATTTATTCATGCATAACAGGTGTACATAGGTTTTTTTTCCATTTTTGTACATGTTTTGGGTTTGGTGTGCTTTGTGAGCGTTTTCCTGCTTATTGGCTATTGATTATTATGCAGATGTCTATTACCCCTTATGTTGGTTTTGCGGATGGTGCTTCCCAGAGTACCAGGAATTTGTCTTTGGCAGCCTGGGTAATTTATAATCCTGCTGGTGAGTTGATAGATCTGCAAGGTAATTGTCTACGATGAACTACAAACAATGTCGCTGAATATAGCGCTGTCATTGAGTTATTAACTGAGGTGATCAACCTCGATATATGCGCATTAATTGTAAATTTAGATTCATGGCATATTGTTTTACAACTCAATAATCATTATTCAGTTAGAAATATGCACATTATGAGATTGTATTTACGAATTTGTTTATTGGAAATACATTTTGATTTCATTACTTATCAACATATTCCTAGACAAATGAACACGTTAACTGATACAGTGGCTAACATTGTATTAGATAGGCATTTTCATAGTTTGTAAAAGCATCATCATATGTAAAATATCCATGTAGCGAAATAGATGTATATATATATATATATTGCATGTTTGCAACTGTGTACATCATAACGTCAAAAAATATATGTATGTTTCTGTTACATCCCGACACATCATGTCTCACAAAATATGTAGATAAAATAAACCTAAATGTCTAATCCGCATGGTGCTCATGATAACATGTCACAGCCCATACTAGCCATCTCAGGAAGCAGTGAATTCGGCTGGGCACCCCTACGGTATGCCTCTGGTAGGTATGAGGAACATCATCAAAATGTGCATAATCTGGAACTCCTCAGGTGATCCCCTCCAGGTTGCGCACTATCTCATCTTCCTCACCGCCCTCACCCCGAGGGTCAAAATCGCGATTAACTCACCTCACTATAGGTGACATACCGACAGGTCTCTGTGGGCCAACGTCTGCATCACATGGATTCAATGTCGAAACATACATAAACAAAAAATCATAATACTCATAAAATTTAAAAAATTGAGTCTTACCCAAATATTCATCCCAATATTCTCCCTCCGGGTGTGGGAGGTCTGGATCATCAGTGAATTCTATGCCAGCGTAGGGCCAATCCTCCATGACAATAAGTTGTCGACGGATCCAATCAAAAAATTCTGGCCTCCAAGACATCTGTTGGCCGCCCCCTACCCTTGGCATCAGTGCTTCTCATCAGGCCATCTGTGGTTCTCTCGCTGGTGGATTCAGAACTATAACCTCCTGTTGCTGAAAAATTGGTAACCATTCCAAGAAGATTGATACCAGAATGGATCCATAACCAAATTGTTTCAATTTGGTATTCTTGCATTTGGATAGTTGGCGCTTCATGTTGATGGTTACGGCCTCTGCCCAATTGTAGAGAGTCAGCGCCATGCAGTCCACAGCAAGAAGCAATTGTGTCTTCATTGATTCATGTGGTGCTTGTGATCTAGCAGCTTGTGTGATGGTATGCAATACCACACGTAGTTTCAAATCAGGGATAGTTTGAATATCAAATTTCCCACTACCTGAATCTTTCCGTGCTCCTCGACATACCCTGTCGATTACCATGGTCATGTTTTCCATTTAGGTCCAGGTGCGGGTTAGGAGTGGTGTTGCACCCCTCCGTGATAATCCTATAATTAAATATACATCGGAAACATCAATTTCAAGCTCTTGATCCCGTAGGATCAATTTCTCTTGGCTTTCATCCCATATACTGACTAGATATTGTAGCAATTCTAGTTGGGCTCGGAGGCATGGTGTTAGAAATAATTTTAGCAAACCACAGTTTCTGAGGGCTTCCATAACTCCCTCATTCTCCATGGCCAACTCATCTTCTTCACTATGCTTCCTTTCTTTCCATTCTATTACCATTTTTTTCTTATCTACCTACAAACACACACATACAAGTGGTATTAGTCAATATTTATCCTTGAAATTGTGAAAAATTGGGACATTTGGTATGTGTTTGAAATTGGTTTGCGCCGTTGGCGCGACTGTTTCTAAAACAATCGTGCCAATGGGTGCACCCCAGTATTAAAAAATGGGCGGTTGGCGTGACTCTGTGCCCGAAATCCGCGCCAACCACGCAGCCCTAAATTTTACAATTTCTCCCCCCAAATTCAAAATTGACAAATGCAGGAAGCAAACAATAGCTTAAAATGACAAGAGGGATCTCAGCTCTTACATGGAGTTAACAGATTTTCAATTGGTGTACTGGATTGGCCGCTATCGTTGCCACAAGATTGCACAGTAAACTGGGTGAAAATTGCTCCACAAGTGGTAAAAGTGAAAAGTAATTATTTTTTACCATTTTTGGCATTTTATAACTTTTTCACAACCCTAATTAGGTTTTAAGGCATATTTTTTGATTATTTTATTGTATTATTTTTGAAAAATACGTTTTACACATGTCCCTTGTGTATTAATAGGTTTTTCATGCTACAGTGATGAAGTAACGAGTTATATTTTATACTTTTTTCGGACTCAGTAAAAACATGAAAAATTCACTGTTGGAGTCATCTTTCAGCTCTTTTTTGACTCTCTAAAACTAAAAATATTGTCGAGACGCTTGTCATTTTGAACTCGTTAAATGGATGTGAACTAATATCTACCCAGTATACGTTTAAACCTTTTTCATGGTGGGATACATTATTTACGAAAAAGGAATACCTTAGCCTATCACAACTAAGAGGTTCTCTTAGACACAATTTTCTACCTTTTCAGATCTGTGAGACTACCTACGAAAAGGGACTGCTGGAGTTTTCTTTTATACCTTCTTTTGAAACTCTCTAAACATAAAAAGATGCCAAGTTCTTCCTTTGTTAGACTCGTTAAACTCTGATGACATCGGGCTTTGTCACCATGACGTTTTTCGAGTTCCTCCTTCCTAGGGCTCATAAAATGTACTAGGATGGATTTCTCCGAAGGAAAAACTTACAGTGCAAGCATATGCTATCCCCTTCAAGCTTGTTTTCAAAAATAATTGGGGTACTCGCCATAAATGGTGGGGGAAAATGGAACCAAATTGTAGTCGTGTTGGCAGTATGTCGCTCTTGAACATGGCACTTGTCTGCATTCGTGTTGGGTTGGGGACATCTCATTTCATCATTTTTTGCCTCCATGGGTTTGGGTAATCTCTTTTGAGCTCTCATTTTCTCCTTGCCACGTCATCATGATCTCAAATCCTTTGATGTCAAATACTACCAAATCTAGTGTCATGCTGCTGATATGTTCAAGAGAAGTTTTCTTCTGAATTTTTCAACCTCCCTCTGATTCTATGTTGGTCCTGATTCACAAACATCATATTCCTCTATCTTGTGTCGATGATGTGGGAAACATTATGGCCCACCTTCGATCAGGTCACTTCTTGTCGACTTCAGCTCATTATCCAGGAATCTGATCTAGAGACTCATTTTTGGTACCTTGGAGCTTGCATGCCTCAATGCCAGGTTCTTCGCATTCGATGTAGGGTCCACATCATTGGCCTTTGATCGACTGACTCTGCGGGTGTTCAATGCCAGATAACTGTTCACATTCTATGGATTGTACCTTTCATACCTTGAGAGCCATTGTCATTATTGGTGGTTTCTCTCGTGTCTATTAACAACTTTAATTATTGGTTGGTAATCAGACGATTTGCATGCCTGAATTTGTACTTGTTCAGATTGAGATGGAGTGCAAGACCTTGGGTTTTGTCTGATAAAATCCAGGCTGCGGGTTCTTTGTGGATTATCATGACTTATTGCATGACTCTTTGATTGGATGGCTGCGACCATACCTAAGTCTATTTTTCGATCTTTTCTACTGGATGGCTATGTCCATACCTAGATCTTTGTTTTTTATACACTCTTTTATGGATGGTTGCGCCCATGCCACATGTTCATGTATCAGAGATATCAGTTGTACTTGTAATTGCAGGTTTTTCCGACAGCGGTGTTTGGTTCCAACGTGTTCTCATAAATCATTTCACTCATCCCTCTCCCTCAGACTTCATGCTTTAGGGGGCATCTGTTACATAGCATTTTGTCATTGTCCCTGGAATCCCCATCCCGCACATTGGAGGGTCATTTTTGTGACTTCTAAATAGTCTCATGCCTGGAAAATAACATCATTACATCCCTTTTGATGAAGGCAACATTCTTCTTGTTGGCATTTTCCTGGGAAGAGCAGTAAAAATCCCTATTTTTTCCTTGGCACGAGTAGCCAGTTCTGCCCTCGCGCCGAAGTGGAAGATTAACACTAGGGCCCGCACCACCTGGCACTCTATCTCAGTGTAATTCCTATGCCAAGCTATTTATGAACTATTTTTTAAAAATAGAGGTAGAGGTTCCATTGCAACCACCTCTGGGATGATTCATTGGGAGTGGTTGAACTGAAACAACCACGGGCCTCCTCCTTTAGTTAGTAGTTTCCACCTCCCTTGGAACACTCCTAAAGGATATCCTCCCTTCCACCTTTGTAGGGATCCCAACCTCCTCTTTTCCCTCTATATAAAAAAGCCTTCTCTCCTTATGAAAACTAGTTGGAGCTGAAATAGCTATAGCTAAATTTGGGTAGATGAACTTGGAGAAGAGTTGAACTAATTATAGTTGAATAACTGAGTTATTGAGAAGGTAGAAAAAGGAGAAATCCATCAAGAGGTCTCTTATCCCATCTGAATTCCCCGACAAGCTTTGAGACGTGCTTCACTCAAGCCCCACTAGAGGAGACCGCAATGTTAGAGCATGGTTGTACCTCTTCTTTCTACCTATTAATATAAGTGACTATTGTCTGGTTCCCATCTTCTATTTTGTCTTTATCGAATGTAATATTCTATTCTTCTCCGACTGATTAGTATTTTTTGGATGAAATTAGTATGTGGTATGCGGTTATCATTTTCTGATTTCTGTGAAGGTGTCCAAACGTGAAAAGCGGAAGGGTTGTGACTTTCCTTCGATCAGGAGCAGGAAGTGTCGACGATAGCTTTGGACCATAGGTAGGCCATATTATTCGCATCCTCTTTCATTCAAATGTATAGAAACATACACTCTAGCATGATTCCTTGTTACTAGACCCACCCTAGGGCTAGAGGGATCGTCTCTGTCCATAGAGAGGATTTACCTACATAACACCATAACCTACCAAACCACTCCTAGTTAAGTCAATTTAAGCTAGAAGTTTAGATAATATTTTCTCATAAGCAGCAGAGAGTACCTATCTATCGATCTCACTTGCGTATATTGTGCCGATAGTCTTGAAATAAGAAGACTTACCTTCGGTTGATAATTAAATGAGAAGCACTAGGGTTGCCTATAATAAGCCACCTCTGTGACACCAACATTTTTGGTGCTGTTGCCGGGGAGAGTGTTAAGAGGGATATCCTTTATTGTTGCGAATAATTGGGTATTAAAAATGAGAGGTAAGAACCTGTGTGTTGGTAAGAAAAATTCTTGCTCTCTAGCCTGCTTCTCAGAAAAATTGTTCAAAGACCCGTAGAATAGGTGCTCTTGTTTTATGAATAGGAAGAAAAAGATAGAACCAATTCGAAATAACTCTCAAATATCCTCACAATCCCAAGGGTCGATGATCCTTGGAAGAACAAAATATATAGACGAAATTATTAAGAAAGCTGAATCTCAGGCATCCATAGGACCTAGGACCATTTCCATTCAAAAGCCTATCATATTCCCTCAAGCTGCAGCCTCACCATCGGTAGCCCACGCCGAGATTCACAGTGAAACAGAAGGGGTAGAGCGAAGCCTTCAAACTACTAATCATACAAGCACTAACCCTTCGAGAGAGGGAGGTTCCTGCAATTTACAAGAAGGGGAAGGAGAAATCAGTGGCATAAGTGAAGCTCCAGAACCTAAATCACCTGAAAGAGTGGTTGAGGTGCTCAAGATCCCAGACCAGGGAACCGTCGTGAAGCCTTCTCTACATTCGCCTCTTAAAACCCTCTGGATCACTCCTCCAGATCAAGAACTCCCAGAATATTTCTAGCACCTCTTCGATCAAATGGAAAATAATCAAAATCAGAATCAAAGGCAGACATCAACATTGGAATACCCCATTGTTGATCATGATGCAAATGCCACTATGAAAGTCATTCCCTTGCACAACATCCCCACCTTCCATGGTTTGACTACAGAAGATCTTGATGCATTCCAATTTGAATTTGATTTCTTATCTAGGGGATATGATTACACCACCGATCCTTAGAAGCTGAAACTATTCTCCTTTACCCTAAAAGGAGAAGCACTACGCTAGTTCATGGGACTAGGTGGGGGAACCATCAATAATTGGGATGAGATGAAGAGCATTTTCCTTAAAAAATATCAAGACTATTACCGAACTCGAGACCTAAAATATGAAATCTTAAATATGACTATAAAAGACAATGAAACATTAGAAGAATACGTAGAAAGATTCCAATACAATTTACAAAGGTCCCCTATACCACGCTATCCAAAGACATTTGAAAAGCTGCAATGATTAAAGGAATGAAGGAAGAATGGGTTGAAACGCTTAGCATAATGGGGAAAGGAGATATTTACTAGGGAGAATATGATGAGATTATTTCCCTGTGTGTTAGATTCTCTTGGGGTAGTGCACGCAATATGCCAATTGGGCGTGATTCTATGAAGAAAGATCTCAGGCAGCCCAATGGCAACATAACTGGAGCAAAATTTGGAAATCTGTTAGAAAATTTCAAAACGGACATCTTAGGTACCTTGACAATGCATCTTAACGTTTTACAAGCCAAGCAGACGCAAGCTATAGAAGAAAAAAACCTGGCCATATTTTGTCCACGATATCGGAAGAAGCACATCCAAAGGGAATGCCCTTTAGACATGGTTCAAACTTATGCTATCTGCACTAAGGATCATACCATAGACCAATGTCCTTCACTTCCTGGGCTTAAAGAAGTTTACAATTAAGCTGAGAAAGAAACAGAACCAATCTACCTAATGAATCAGCATCGACAATGGTAGGCACAACCAGACCTGCCTCAATTCTTTTCATCTCAATAGCTTAACCAGAAGAACCCTGCAGCAGCTTGGCAGAATCAAAACCCTTTTTCTACTTGGCCAAACCAGTCATTTCCTATACCACCCTGGCCTACACAGTCATCATCAGGAAACAATTGGCCAAGCTTTCCATGTTCTCCCCCTTATTCGAAAAATGTTTCATATCAAGCCCAGTGGACAAACCCTCCTCCTCAAAACACTATTTGGAATTGGCAGTGACCCTTGGGAATGACCAACCTACTGATAGGGCTGGGAACTCAAAATCAACCTACGCTGCCAGCTCCATACTCAGTTCAGCATAACCCACAGCCTTTCCTATGCCTCTAATTGCCAGTACAACCCAATCCTAATCCCAACAACAGACCGGTTCAACTAATTCAGATAATAGAAAATCAAAATTTCGGCACTGAACAGAAATAGTGAAACGAGCTAAGGCTGAGATCAGGATGTACCATATTACCTATAGAAGCCACGACTTCACCTCAGTCCCGAATTGAAACTCCAACCGAACATAGCCAATTAAAATTAACAAGGAAAGAGGTAGGCAAAGATAAAGAAACAATTGACCAGCAGGAACCTGAAAAACTTGGGATATCTCCGCCGCCATTCCCAGAAAGGCTAACTCTATCCACACCAATAATCTCTCTAGATTTTGACATCTTGGGGGAATTGAGAAACCTTTGTATCAAAATTCCTCTCCTCCAGGCTATCCATGACATTCCCATCTATGCGAAGACAATTAAAGAACTATGTGGAAAAAAGAAAGTAAAAAAAACAAAGGCTGCGCCCACCATTCATGTGGTAGGAGCGCTATCTGAATTGTTACTAGGTAAGGAACCACCCGTGAAATATGAAGACCCAAGAAACCCCATTGTAACTTTTCAAATCTATGGTCACTCATTTCCAAACACATTGGTCGACCTAGTAGCAACCATTAACATCCTAACTACTGGGGCCTATGAAAAACTAGGCATATCAACTTTAGAAGCTATGGCTACACTGCTAGAGCTGGCTGACAGGTCTGTTATCAGACTAGAAGGAATAGTACAGGACATCCTAGTATTTGTGGATTCATGGGAATATCCAACTGATTTTTTAGTTATTAATCCAAAGAACAGGATGGACGGGCACCCATTAATTCTTGGGCGACCTTGGCTGGCAACAGTCGATGCTTACATAGGCTACCGAAAATGGCAGCATGACCATCGCTAGAGGGGATTCTATAAAAAATATAATCATTTATCCACCTTCCAAACCTACCTTACCCACGGTAAAAATTCAGAAGCACCCATGTACATACTGGGAACATAACATTCATTCACCTCTAACGCTAGTAGAAGCTCTTGAGTTTAAGGATCAAACTGAAGAAGACATAATTAATAAATTCATGAGTCAGCCACCCACATCTAGAAATTTAAAATGTCAAATGTTGAAAATAGTCCTTGACGATGAAGCTCAAAAGGATCCCATGACAGACGTGGAGGATCAACATATTCCCACAACCGTTGTACGTAACAGCATACCTATCAAAATTGAGTCAGGGAAGATTCTGAATATTAATGGCAATTTGGACGATGACAAAAAACAAAAGCTCATAAAAGTCCTTCGGAAGTATCAAGGGGAATTTTCTTGGGATTACCCGGACATGAAGGGTTTAGACCCACAACTATGCACCCACCACATCTATACTGATAAGGAAGCACGTCCCATTCGAAAACCTCATCGGAGGCTAAACCCGCACTTAAAAGATATTGTAAAAGAGGAGCTGCAAAACTGTTAGATGTAAATTTTATTTACCCTATTTCAGACAACAAATGGGTCTCTCCTCTGGTAGCCATCCCTAAAAAAAATGGGAAATGGAGAATTTGCGTAGATTACATAGAATTGAATAAAGCAACACAGAAAGATCATTTCCCCCTTCCCTTCATTGACCAGGTCCTGGATACATTGGCAGGAAAACGGTTCTTTTCCTTCCTTGATGGGTTCAGTGACTACAATCAAATCCAAATAGCTCCCGAAAATCAGGATAAGACAACCTTCACCTGCCCATGGGGTACTTTTGCTTACAGAGTTCTACCATTTTGGTTATGCAACGCCCTAGCCACATTTGAGAGAGCCATAATTAGTATTTTTTCCGACTTAATAAATGAAGGGCTAGAAATCTATATGGATGACTTCACACCCTATGGAGAGGACTTTGATCAGGATCTATAAATGCTAGAGAAGGTGTTAGAATGATGTATTGCTACTAGGTTATGCCTAAGCAATGAAAAATGTCACATGATGATAACTGAGGGGGTGATCCTAGGACACTACATTTCTGCAGCCGGAATCCAGGTCGATTTGGCTAAAATAGAGGTAATAATTCTATTAGCTACACCTTGCACACAGACAGAGGTACGAAGTTTTCTAGGATATGCAAGATATTATCACAGATTTATAAATAATTTCTCACAAATACCCACACCTTTGTATGCATTAATTGGAAATTTTGAATTCCATTGGACTAACAAATGTAAGATCGCTTTTGTAGATTTGAAGAAACTGGTCTCGACAGCACTGATTTTGCGAGGACCTAACTGGAAATTGCCTTTTCACATCTCTTCAGATGCATCCGATACAGCAATAGGAGCAGTCCTCAACCAAGAAGAAGACAGAAAACCTTATGCCATTTATTATATCAGCAAAAATCTCACTCCTTCCAAATTAAATTATACTGTGACTGAAAAAGAGTTCCTAGTTGTCATTTATGCCATTAATAAATTTAGGCACTATATAACTGGTTATCAATTAATCCTGTATATTGATCACTTTGCCATCAGATATTTAGCCAATAAACCAACCACAAATAGGAGAGTAACTCATTGGTCGCTTTTGTTGCAAGAATTTGATATAACAATCAAAGATCCTCTGGGAAAATAAAACGTAGTCGTAGACTTCCTGTCTAGGGTTCCAAAGACGGATGACACCCTAATAGTCGATGATCAGTTCCCTGATGAACATCTGTTTTCTATAGCAGTAAATACACCATGGTATGCAAATGTGGAAAATTACCGAGTGGTAGGGAAGCTACCCAAACACTTAACATCAAGAGAACAGAGACTGATTGTACAACATAGAACAAGATTCTCTTGGATTGATGGATACCTCTTACATACAAGAGCTGACATGCACATACCTAGATGCATAAGGGAATACGAAATCTATGACATTCTACGAGCCTGTCATGATGAACCTTGTGGCAGTCATTTTTCAGAATGCAGAACAGGGCATAAATTATTATAGTTAAGCTATTATTGGCCTACAATTTTTAAAGACGCAAAGAAATATGTTCATGCATGTGATAGCTGCCAGAGAATGGGTCGCCCAGGCCAAGATGATGAAATGCCACTACAACCACAACTGGTGGTAGAACCATTCGAACGATGTGCGTTGGACTTCGTTGGGCCATTTAACCCACCATAAAACCAAAAATCCTACATGTTTGTTGCCAAAGATTATGTGACCAAATGGGTAGAAGCAGCGGCCTTGTCAAGAGCCACAGAAGAATCGGTGATTAATTTTCTTTTTGAGCTATTCGTACGATACGGTCTTCCACGAGAAGTGATAATCGATGGAGGGTTACAATTTATAGGCAATAAAATTACAGCCACCCTAAGAAATCACCATATCATCCACAGAGTTATGTCTCCTTACCACCTGCAGGAAAATGGGCAAGTTGAAAGCACCAACAAAGCCCTATAGGCCATCCTTACTAAAAGGGTAGCAGCACATCACCAGGACTGGGCCACTATACTACCAGAAGCCTTATGGGCTTATCATACAGCTTGGAAAAATACTACTGTATATTCACCATACCAGCTAGTATTCAAGAGAGAACCAATCTTCTCTATTGAATTAGAAATCAAAACTTTGAGAACGGCCCAGGAAGTAGGGTTAGACTTAACAGAAGCCCAAGCTAGAAGACTCCAAAAAATAAAGGAATTAGATGAAATACGACTACTAGCCTTGCAACGTACAACAATCATACAAAAATAGTGATCTAAGTGGCATGACAAGCTTATCAAGAAAAAGGCATTTCAAAAAGGAGATTAGGCACTCCTCTACGACTCTAGATTCGAAGATTTTCCGGGAAAACTACAAACAAGGTGGCTTGGTCCATATGAGATACAGGAAGTACACAACAATGGCACACTTACCTTCACTACCATAGATGGGTCTAGGTCAACGTTTTGAGTTAACGAGCACAAAGTGCGCCTCTTTCACAAACCCCTCACGAAAGAATCTCTTTTCCAACAGGTGCGAAACGATCCCACCATCCAAGTTGTGATACAAGGGGGCGACAACCCCACAAACTCAAGTACATGAGAGGTTTGCTAGCATCATTTTAAATATTGTATATAAATGTCTTATTTTTTTGTACATTCTTCATACTCGCAATTTTTTTCTCTCATCTTCTAGTGTTTTTGTTTTTCTTGTTGTTCAATATGTGAACGACTACTATTTGATCTTTGAATGGTTGTTGTTCCATCGAATTGAATAGCAGTGTTTTGGTGTTCTTATTTTTCTGGCTATTCAAACTGTGAACGGTTTTTGTTCAATATTTGAAGGGCTGTTGTCCAATCGGATGGAACAACTGTGTTTTGATGTTCTTATTTTTGTTGTTCAAAATTTGAACGGCTGCTGTTCAATTTTTGAACAGCCGTTGTTCCATCGGATTGAACAACATTGTTTGTTTTTCTTGCTGTTCAATTTTTGAACAGCTTCTGTTCCATCGGATGGAGCAACTATGTTTTGGTTTTCTTGAATGACTGTTGTTCAATTTTTGAACAACTGCTATTCTATTTTTGAATGGTTGCTGTTCCATCGGATTGAACAACCATGTTTTTATGTTCTTATTTTTGTTGTTCAAACCGTGAATGGCTGTTGTTCAATTTTTGAACGGCTGTTGTTCCATCAGATTGAACAGCCGTGTTTTTGCATTTTTATTTCTCTTGTTGTTCAAACCGTAAATGGCTACTATTCTATTTTTGAACGGTTGATGTTCCATCGGATTGAACAACCATGTTTTTATGTTCCTATTTTTGTTGTTCAAACCGTGAACGGCTATTGTTCAATTTTTGAAAGGCTGTTGTTCCATCAGATTGAACAGTCATATTTTTGCATTTTTATTTCTCTTGCTATTCAACATGTGAATGGCTTCTGTTCAATATCTAAATGACTACTCTTCCCTTGGATTGAACAACCAAGTTTTGTGTTTTATTTCTCCCTGCTATCCAAATTATACAAAATTATTTTTTTTCACCCTTTATCCATCTAAAAGCATCTATGAACAAGGAATGGAAAGTGAAGAAGAAAGGGAAACAGTAAAGTTATTAATATGATGATTCCTTAGCACTATAATCCTTAAACAGGAAGCTGACATTGTGCATACATGAAGTGAAAGGCTAAGTCATCCCCAGTTCAAGTATGTTATCATACAATACATAACCTCACCATGGTATATTTTTCTGCACTATTCGTGTAATACTTCCCTTCAATATGAAGGAATGGCAATAAGGGGTATCAATTGCATTGAAATTCTTTCACTTCTTTCACCATCCCTAGCTCTTAAGGAGTTAATGAGCCTCCCTTTATGTATAAAAAGAAAATATTATGTGTTCATGCAAAATTTTTAGAGGATAGGGGGTCTCATCACAAGCCAGCCTACCATGATCATAGGGATTTAACAAGTGACATGCCCACAATGGCTACCACACCAGGGTAATGACCTTCTCATCTGCTTGAAGGACAGGAGGTCTCATCATGAGCTGGCCTGATCACTCTATTACAATCCTAGTGAATGGTGTTGTGATTATCTAGCTATCACACCAGCACAGTGACCTTCTTATAAATCAAAATTCTATGATTCAAAAAGAAGTACTTTCCTTATATGCAAATTTTTAAGAGAAGATGGGGGGTCTCATCACGATCCATCCTACCACATTCATAATATATTAGCAAGTGACATGCCCACAATGGCCACCACACCAGGGTAATGACCTTCTTAACTACTTGAAGGACAGGGGGTCTCATCACGAGCCGCCCTGATCACTTTGCTACAACTCTGGTGAGTGGCACTATGGTTATCTGGCTACCATACTAGCATGGTTATCTCTCCACAAAATGGGTAGAATAACTATTTTTACATAAGGATCATAGCTCATTCTTTTGGGTTAAATTAGCAACCTTGTCGAGGCTATGAATGCCTGCTGGCAACAGTGGCTCTACTTATGGTATGAAAGTATGCTTCATCAATGACCAATTGCTTTTATATACACCTTATTTTCCATTCTTCTCCCATAAACTATTACTTGAATTAGTGATGATTATAATCCACCACAAGAATAACTAATAAAGATATGCTTACATATTTGAACCACAGGGTGACAGCACCAATCATTACTTGACTCAGTCTTGCTTCCTTCATATCGAAATAATGGTTATACTATTCCCTTTCCCTTTCTGATCACTTCTGAACAAGATGCATTGATGAAAAAATTTCCAAAACTGACCTTTACACTGCATTACTCAACCACTTGAAGCTTGAAACCCACGACCTGCTCCTTCACGTACAATTAATTACTACCAAATGCTGACATTCCCCTGTCTGCATTCATGATTGTCCAAATCTCTTTTGTCCTTGAGGGCATGGGCGCCATTTCTTCGATGTAGGAAGTGTAATTGATCTTAATTTGGCAAGCATACGAAATCTCGGCACAAATCCCGTTATATACATCAATAAGACTAGTGGAACACTGTAATTAAGTCATGAAGTTACCTGCGCAGAACCACAAATCCTCTTTTGCTTGCATACAACATTCAGTCGAAACAACAGATCTGAGGAAGAATACAATCAGAGGAAGAAAGCATATCAGCCATGGGAGGAAATTCCCTTCGAAACGAGCCTGCAAAATTTCCTATTTCAGATACAGCTAGTACCATGCTCTAGCAAGCCGACTGGCTTACATATGTACACCGTTTACAGGGATTTGATACGGAAATTGCAATTGAGTTTCTGCAAAATCTGCAAGAAGGTAAAACCAGAATCAAGGGTCGAATTATACCAATCACAGAAGAAATTATTTCTGGAGTCTCAGGAATACCAACGAAAGGGGAAAGATGGACAGAGAAACATCTACTCCTACAAGAAGCAGTAGCAGCATATCAGGAACCGAAGGAGCCGTTGGAACGAAAAGGGAGAGGAATTAACCCTACCTCTCTACATCAGCCATGGCGGGAGTTTTCGACATTTATCCAAAATTTCATTACATGTGACGGATGTCGGGCTGTGGTAAAACCTCATCATCTCAAACTCTTAGCTATACTTAAGAAAAATATTTCAGTTAATCTACCCGCTTTCTTGAATTCCATGTTGCATGATACTACTGTTTGGTTAAGAAAAGCCAAAAACCCCCAAGCAGTATTCAGTCACCATGGATTAATTAAACTAGTTATCATTCATGAATTAGACAAGCAACAGATAGCCTGGGACAATTTTTCAACCATGATGCACATGAACCAAAAATAAACCCTGACAAAACTGGAATTGAGCCCCCTAGGGTAAATGCACCAAGAAGAAAAGGAACCTGAACTGCAACCTCGGAATTAAACAGGAAAAAGCGGTCCAAAACACTTCAAGGAACCTAAGACCTCATGGAGGAGGCAGGACCATCCCACCCTCAAAATGCACCCTTGCAAGACTTCAAGGAAGAAATGGCTCGAGTCTTAGGATAGATAAGGGCAGACTATGAATCCAGAAACCCATTGGGAGCAGAAGAGCAAGAGGAACCCTTAGATATATTCACCACCCCTAGCAGTTCTGATCACACTGAAGTCTTACTCGAGCAAGAGGAACCAAAGGACGATGGGACTCTGTCTCCCCTTGGGAATTGTGAGGTGTGCAGCGAAGAGCAGGCAGAAGAAAGAATGGAATCAGGAAATCAGTCAGATGTCACTATCCCTATAGGTATCAAAGCCCTCTCCTCTGGTATCCTCCTCAGAACTATAATTATGATTATGAGTTACCAGAGGGGCACACAAGTGCTGCCTTCACAATAATTAGACAAAAGCAAGGGTTCAAAACATACAAGGAAAAGGTCTACCCTGCCTACTCTCTAACACAGTTGCATCTCAACCATTTATTTTCATGAGGAAATGCAATAAGGTAAGTAGGGGAGTGTATGTTGGGCCAAAATCAAGGTATGCTTTCACCGTATAATTACTTTTAATTATGGTACAATCTTAGGGATTCTTCCTCATTTTGACAATACAGAGAAAAAATATTTATGAAAATTAGAGCAATCAAAATAACAACAAAAAGGAACATTTCTATCACTCAATTGACTTGTTCTATCTCCGTATGCAGGAAGGTAGAATAGTTGAACCAACGACAGATGGAGGACATCCAACAGACATGAATGCATGAACCAGTAGAAGGCAAAGAGGTGGATTTGAGCTTGAAGACTCAAACGACAACCACGCGCAGTGGCTGTCATTTGCAGAACACTATCTCGTTACTTAGAAATGCCTTTAAAAAGGGTCGGAGACGAGCTAGAAAGGGGATAGAAATTTTTCCTCTGTAATCAGCGCAAAAGGACAAAGCTATCATATTGTATTCTTGTATTATCTTTTGAGTGTAATGTTTTGAACAACCACCATTTTTGAGGTTTTCATCACGTAAAAGCCTCTAGTGGTCTGGGCCCAACTACTAAGAGTTTCCTCGTCAATTCTGTGCTATGCGTTAATTATAGAATCCATGTTCAGTCATCTGATGCGATTGTAACACACTTTTCTACTCAATAAGATCACATTTTGTCTTTCTCTAAGATAGTTTATCATTTGTACTTCTTGATTTAGAATAATCACATTTCGCATTTTCTGGTCTATAAGAATGCCTCATCACCAATAGATGTTTTCAGTCTTTTCCAATGCCTCTGTAATCAATTCACAAAGTGTAAGATATTTATTTCTCGATGTTACTAACCTTTCAGATTACATTTTTCTTTCAACACAGTAAAGTTTCTAGTTATTGAGTAATGTCAATAAGTTAATTTACAAAGAGAATTCCATTGTAAAATTATATAAGTGACTGTTGTATACTTCAATTAGATTGCTTCATCTAGACCTTTGTTCAATTCAGTTAGATTATTGTTCAGTTCAATTAGAATGTTGTTCAATTCAATTAGACCACTGTTCAATTCAATTAGATTTATGTTCAGTTCAATTAGATTACTGTTCAATTCAATTAGACCATTTTTCAATTCAATTAGATTTTTGTTCATTTCAATTAGATTGTTGTTTAGTTCAATTAGATTGTTGTTCAATTCAATTAGATTGTTTTTCAGTTCAATTAGATTGGTGTCCAATTCAATTACATTGATGTTCAATTCATTTATATTTCGATTCAATCTCTTAAGCTACCGTTCAAACTCTCATCCTTCTAATCAGTCATAGACCAGACAGAATAATTAGCCATAACCTACCAAACCACTCCTAGTTAAGCTGATTGAAGTTAGAAGGTTAGATAATATTTTCTCCTAAGCAGAAGCGAGTACCTATTCGTCGATCTCACTTGCGTATAATGTGTTGACACTCTTGAAATAAGAATACTTACCTCGGGTTGATAATTAAATGAGAAGCACTAGGGTTGCCTATAGAAGCACTAGGGTTGCCTATAATAAGCCACCTCTGTGACACCAACAACTAGTCTTTGAACAATTTTTCTTAGAAGCGAGCTAGAGATCAAGCATTTTTCTTGCCGGCACACAGGTTCTTACCTCTCATTTTTAATACCCAATTCTTGACAGCAATGAATAAAGGATATCACTCTTAACACTCTCCCCGGCAACGGCGCCAAAAATGTTGGTGTCACAGAGGTGGCTTATTTTAGACAACCCTAGTGCTTCTCATTTAATTATCAACCCGAGGTAAGTCTTCTTATTTCAAGAGTGTCAACACAATATATGCAAGTGAGATCGACTGATAGATACTCTATGCTGTTTATGAGAAATGATTATCTAACCTTCTGAATTCAATCAACTTAACTAGGAATGGTTTGGTAGGTTATGGCTAATTATTCTATCAAGCCTATGACTGAACAGTAGGATGACGGTTTGAACATCAAGCTTAAGGAGTTGAACTGCAATATAAATGAATTGAACAGAAATATAAATGAATTGAATAGCAATCTAAATGAATTGAACAACAATCTAAATGAATTGAACAATAATCTAAATGAAGCAATCTAAATTAATTGAACATCAATATAAATGAATTGAACAACAATCTAAATGAAGTATACAACACTCACTTATATAATTTTGAAATGGAATTCTCTTTGTAAACTAACTCATTGACATTAATCAATAATTGGATGCTTTACTGTGCTAAAAGAACAATGTAATTTGCAAAGATAAGTAACATCAAGCAATAACTATCTTATGATTTGTGAATCGATTACAAAGGCATTGGAAGAAACTGAAAACATCTACTGGTGATGAAGTATTAATATAAACCAGAAAATAAGAAATGCGATTATTCTGAATCAAGAAATACAAATGCTAGACTATTCTGAAGGAAGACAAACTGTAACTTTATTGAGTAGAAAAGTATATTACAACTGCATCGGATAACTAAACATGGATTCTGTAACTAATGCACAACATAGAATTGGCGAGGAAACTCCCTAGGGTTGGGCCCAGACCACTAGAAGCTTTAACGTGATGAAAACCTCAAAAGGTGATTGTTCAAAACATTACACTCAAAAGATAATACAAAAATACAATATGACAAATCTCTCTTGATGCACTGATTACAGAGGGAAAATTCCTATATGTCCTTTAGTTCATACCTGGCCCTTTTTAAAGGCATTTCTATGTAATGAGATAGTGTTATCCAAATGACAGCTACTACGCGTGGCTGTCGTTTGAGTCTTTGAGCTCAAATCTGTCTCTTTTCCTTTTTCCAGTTGACACATTCATGTCTATCGGGTGTCTTCTGTTTGCCGTTGGTTCAGATGCTCTACCTTCCTACATACGAAGATACAATAAGTCAAATTTATGTTATAGAAACATTCCTTTTTGTTGTTAGCTCAATTGCTCTAATTTTCATAAATCTTTTCTTTATTTATTGTAAAAATGAGGAATAATTCCTAATATTGTGCCATATTTCAAAGAAATTATAGGGTGAAAACATACCTTGATTTTGGCCCAACAGAAGACAAGACAAGAAATAAAAAAATTGAAAATAGGAGACTGAAAGGCTAGCACTCCCCAGCTAAGTCGCCAATTTGTTATGTGGGAAAGTCCTCTCTACAGACAAAGGCAATCCCTCTAGCCCTAGAGTGGTTCTAGTAACAATATGGAACAATTAGAAACCTAATTTCCTAGATTGTAAATGCATGCAGATCGTGAATAGATCACCTACCTCAATCTGATGCTAGTTCCCATTTGAATCCTTTGGTCCTTCACATTCCGTGGTCAGATCTTTTCCACTACCGGAACTTGGTTACCTGCATAATGGATCAAAATGACAAAAAACATGAAATAATAAAATATATAATGCATATACAACCTACTTAGGTTATCAAGGAAAAATAAGAATCCAATCACACATAAAGACAAGAATGGAAATCACGAACCAATTGTATTATATTGAAATAGAGAGGGGGAGTTATAGCCTGTGCCTTGATGTCGCAAATCTCCTTCGACGGGTCCTAATCTAGAAACGTCTCCAAAGCGCTCTTTCAAATTGATGTGAGGGAAAAAGGTCTCAACTCTTGCTCAGTGTCTATAGAAAAAAAAGGTCTCTCTGTTGTTCTTCTATCTCTGTTCTAACTAGAAGAGCTATAGGATATTGCCCATTATATAACAAAGGAAGAGGTAGCATGGATCCACTTTAGGTGGGGAAATGGGTTATCCTTTTGGGTGGTTCCTCTTTTGTAGGAACAAAGAGGCCAAAGGGAGAAGCGCGGCTCTATCCTTAGGAAAAAAACAACCAGGTCTCCACCACGAAGCTTCCAGATATCGAAGCTTCACTTCCTATTGGCTTTAGGGGTCTTGACCCAGGTTCGGTTTTAAGTTTTTCCAACAAACCTTGATACTACTGGCCCTTTCGGCAATGACCTACTTACGCAGGTCAAGGTCTCACCTAAAGTAGTATGGGATGGTGTTGGAACCATGCTTTCGCACCTTGAGAGAGGGAAAGTTAATAAAAGTGGGTCCTTTCAAATCCAACCGACCTGCGCTGGTGAAGCCCTAACCCCGAAACCCTTAACAATTTGTTGATAAGAATAACTCAAGCGAACCTCATAAATCAAACATAACAATTCAGTAATCAAATAACATGAATTACAGGGAGACCTATGCATTCATTCCTTTCTATAGCTTTGCATCCATGTGCACATCACAAAACCATCAATCTTCAGACAACGTACATTATCTCATAAATAACATATAACACAGCCCATAATCGTAACATAGAAATACTCAGATATCATGAAGCAGTCTTCTCATTCATTGATATCCATATCTAACTTACAGAATCTATGACCAGCCCACACACACAGCCAGTGGGGTCCGCACACAGCAGGACTTAGGGTCTCTGCGCACATAGCCAATAGGAGCCCTTACCAAGACTATCGACAAAAAAGATCCCAAATTTGTATCCAAGATTTTTTCAGACTAAAAGTCTACTTCTAAACTTTGACTTATCCATCTATTTATAACATCTTAGCCTACACTACTTCTATGGTCCACAAACCATGGTTTGCGGACTCTTGGTCTACCCTTTGACCCATTACAACACATCGAGCCTTTGACCCAACCCCAAAGCCCCTGCGCTAGACCAAATATTACTAAAATATTACAAAACTGGACAAAAATTTGGTTAGGGAACCTCGTTCCAATAGTTCCCCAACGCAATCTTGTGACTCATCCCGAGTCAGAGCACCGATGGGGTCTGCTAGCCCCCTAATTTTCTCTCTTTTTTCCATTTTCCCCTTCCTAAATCATAACCATTTACCTCTGTTTTACCTCTTTTATGCACCCTCATCTTGCACCAGTCCAAGCACCGTGACATATTTCATATAAACTTTATTTTTCATACTTTTAATTCAACTTAGCATTAATTAATCATTTATTACATGATTTCTTACTTTTAATCACTCTTTGTAACTTATCGATATCTCCAATGTTTATTTGGTAGTTAGAGTACTTACCGTGACCTCTAATCCTAGTGTAGGATCGGATCTTGCACCATTTCTAGCACAAAAAATCCTTGCAGCAGATCCGAACCTCCTTAATACTTACCGTGACCTCTGATCCTAGTGCAGGATCAGATCTTGCACCATTGCCAACACAACAAATCCTTGCAGCAGATCCGAGCCTCCTTGATCACTGCCTCGTTTTGAACAGATTCAGCCACGACAACAAGATCGACACAAAGGTAGCCAAGACCGAATCTACGAAGGACGAAAGATGGAGATTGGCTATGGCCAGTTTTGCTAACTGTCTAATTTTGAAGACCAAAAAGCTAAATTATGCGTTTGGTTATGTAATCGGTTGAATGATCTATTTTGGCCTTTGGCCAAAGATCTATATAATGTAGAATGTGAATAAGACTAAGGGAGAAATTTTGATAGTAGAAAAGAACAGAGACGCAACCAGAGAGGCGGTAACAAGTTGTTGTATTTTGTTATCTCCCGAATCTGGGCTGGACGATGTATTAACGTATGTACTTGCCTCAGTGAATTAATAAAAGGGAGCTCTGCCTCATGTTTTACAAATTGCGTTTCTGTATTTGAGCTTATGAATTGATTAAGGTACTGAGCAGCGTTTTTATTTAAAGGGAAAATGCGTTGGTTGGCTAAGGCCCAGCCAACCTAGCATGTTTACCCCCATTTCCAGTTTTCCTGTAAATTGTGTTTACATTGTCAAGTGTGATTTAATTTTAAGCACACGCATTCATGTCTGAGTGAAAGTGGATCTGTGGTGTGAAGTAGATAAATTTCCTTTTTCTGCAATTTTGTTTCCTGTACTTGAGTTCAGATTGGTTTTCCTTCGCGTAGTCCAAGCAGGAGAAATAACCCTACACTAGTGCACATTGGTGTGATATCTCCTTTTCTGCAATTCTGTTTGATTGGTTTTCCCTGCCTGGTCCAAGCAGGATAAATGAACCTGCACCACTGCACGTTGGTGTGATGCAGCAAGCCTTCTTAGTCTACTTCCCGCAATCTTCTCTCTTTCATTAAATGCTTATGACAGGATAAATGTATGTTGATTGTTTCTTTATTCTTGCACTCTGTTAAGATCATAAACATTCACTTTTTATGTGTGCAATTTGATTTAACAGTATAATAGCACTTGCAATAATTAAGCACTCATTTTAAGAATTGAATGCTAAGTGCAAGAAGCTCTGATCTGGTGCAAGAACTAGTTTCTTGTCATGGGATCTGAGTGCTTTGAACCTGGAAAAGTTCAAGACTTTGCATGAAGTAAAAAGCCTTAAGTAAAGACACCATTTATACCTTCTGCATAAATCTTTGTTCTTGCACTAGTGCAAGCAGACTACGATAGTGCAGGACAGATTAGTGCAAGAAGGAAATCTCTAAAGGACCAGGTTTAAGGGCCCATCTAAGGAGACTGCTAAGTGTCTCTGTTAAAGAAAAAAAATAATCAATAGTTAAACAATAATTAGCTAGAGTGATTTCCTTTTATCTTTAATTCCCTCTTGCAAATGCATTCTTCCTTGTTCCAGCCTTAGATTATTTTGATGGTTCAAGTTGCCTTTTTCTCTTTTTAATTTGATTATGCAATCTTTCCTTTAAAGAAAGTAGGGATTTATATTAGGAATATTCATACCATCTCTGGAATTTCCCGTGCTTCGTCTCTAAGTTTACGGATCCCCTGGGTTGACAAATTAAGTGTTGAGGAGTTTGCTTCAGTGCAATTCCTACACCCAACATTTTGGCACCATTGCCGTGGAGGCGATTTGATTTGGTAAGAATTTTCTGATTATACAATAGAGGTAATTTTTCCTTTATTTTTGCAGTATTTTTTGGAAAATCTTCTTTGAAGGAATTTTATTGGTGTTAATTGATTTCTGATAGAATTTTTTACTAAAATTTGTTTGTCATTTTTCTTTCTTTTTTTAAATGAATGCCTAGAAAAGGTAAGGGTTCGAAGCCCACTAAGGGCCAAAAGAATTCTGAAAACAATTCTCATATTGGGTCTCCTTTTGTAAGCAGGAAGCCCAATCCAATTCAAACCCATCACATTGGAACAATCCACCTGGATTCTGGTGACAACATCTCAGGTGTGGATCAGCCTGTTGAGAGCGGTACAAGTAAAATGGAAACAATGGTGGACCATGAAGATCATTTGGAAGGGACTGGTGAAAACCAGGTAAGTGAAGAACAATCCACTTTTTTGTTTCCAATTGTGGATCCTGATACTATGGCGCAAATGAAGAATATTCCACCATTAGCTCTCCCTCATTTCCATGGTAAAGTTCATGAAGATCCTGACTCTTTTCTATTCGAGTTTGATATTCTGTGTAGAAGTTATGATTATTCAACTGACGCTCAGAAGTTAATATTATTTCCTATTACTCTCAAGGACTCAGCTCTACGCTGGCTTATGGGGTTAGGAGGAAACACTATAACCTCTTGGGATCAGATGAAGACACTGTTTTTGTCTAAATATCAATAATATTGCAAAACTCAGGACATGTAGGATGAGATTTTTACAATCATACATGATGATGATGAAACTCTTGAAGATTACCTAGAAATATTTCTGTATATTTTACAAAGGTCGAAACTTAAGTTTGATCCCAGTACTATTAGAACCTTGTTCTTAAGAGCACTTACTAATAATGCTAGAAATTATTTGAATCTGTTCGGACAAGGTGATATTTCTTAGCAAAATTTTGAACAAATTTGTGAATTATGCAGGAAATTTTCAAGAAATCAGTATAGATCCAGTAGAGGAACTCGAAATAGAAATAGAAAAACTGAATCTATTGATGCTATGATTATTGAACTAGAAAATAAAATGGAAAACATGAAAATTGATATAATGAATACTGTTACCAAACAGTTAGACTCTTTAAAATTTCAGCAAAAACTCATGAAGGAACAAGAGTCATTATGTGTTTTCTATCCTAAATGTAGAGACAAGCATCCTCCTAAAGAGTGTCCTCTTAATTTGAAAGAAACTAATAAGTGTGCTATTTGTGCAGAAGACCATGTCACAGAAAAATATCCCTCTGTACCAGGACTTAAAGTTGTATTTACAAGGGGACAACCTGAAGCTGAATACTTGTATGCTATGGGAGCAAGAAGGAATTGGCCTCAGGTAGATGCAGGTATGGCTCTTGAATTTTCTCCACACTATCTTGGTTATAATTCACATGCATATTCTTATCCTAATCAATAGTGGCAGTATGGGAATCAATATAAGCATGGGCAACTTTCTCAACCATGACAACAAGGTTGGAGAGGGCCAACTCATTCTCCATACTCCTACCAGCCACCTATGCAGTCATATCCATCTACGCATACACCTTATTCAATGCCTCAACTTCCGAGTCAGTCTACTCCACCGTTGCCTTTACCTCCACTCTTTCGACCTCCTCAGTTTCCTACTCAACCTATGCCCAATCCTAACAATAATAAAGAAGTGCAAATGATATATGTAAGAAACCCACCTTTACCATTCGAGTACCATTCTATTCCAGTTGGGGTTCATGATATTCAATTAAGATCAGGAAGGACTGTAACATCAGAAAATCATAAGCAACCTATAGTGATTGCTGAAGAGAAAGGAGAAGAGGAAACTCTTAACCATTCTCTGAAAGTTGTTACTAAGGAGCCCTTACCCTTTGAATCCTTGCCATATTCTTCCAACCAGCCTCCCTTTCCAGAGAGGCTAGTAATGGAAAGAAGTGAGCCTATTTCTGAGAATAGTTTGGCATCTGAGCTTCAGAATATTTTCATTAAGATACCTTTGCTTCAAGCCATTAAAGAGACCCCCATTTGTACCAAGAGTATTAAGGAACTCTGTCTCAAGAAAATCGAGAGGAAGAGAGTGGAACCCAAAACCATTCAATTTGTTGATAGGGCAACAAAGTTGATGACGAGATGTGTGTCTATGGAAAAATACACTAATCCCCGAAACCTTGTTGTCTCAGTTCAGATTGGTAATTTCCTTGTCTCTAATGTTCTTATAGACCTAGGGGCAGCCATTAATGTCATGACTAAGAAAACCATGGATCAACTTTGGTTATCTCATCTTCGCCCTACTCCCACTGTGCTTGAATTAGTAGATAGATCTAAAATTAAGCCAGAAGGAGTATTGGACGATCTGATCATCTCATTAGATTCTTGGGAATATCCTGCTAATTTCATTGTGCTTCAGCCAAAGAACCTAGTAGGAGGACATCCCTTGATCTTGGGTCGACCATGGCTTGCTATGGCTGATGCATATATTGGATGTCGTTCCAGTGATATGTATATTTCGCATGGAGATTCTAGGAAGAAAGTTACCATATACCCCCCTACCAGATCCATTCAGGACCTTCAAGATACTTTATGGTTGGATCAAAGCAGTGATGAGGATACTCAACCCATTTCCTTTATCCATCATTATACTAGGTCTTCACAAGAAGATGAGATTTAAGATTTCCTGGATAATCTAGACACTATGCCTAATTTTGAGCCATTGAACTAGATTTTCAGCCTAGATTTTCAAGACAATCATGATTCTCATTATTCTGTATCGCTAAATTTGACCACTCCCTTGAGTAATCCTAATCCTGACACTACTCTTGTTGAGATTAGCCCTAGTAAATCCTTTCATATTAGTTCAGATTTGGACTCATCTCAGCAGGAGCAGCTTGTGAATTTGTTGCAAAACCATCTTAGTGCCTTTTCTTGGGGCTATGAAGATATGAAGGGTATTCCTCCTGAAACTTGTACACATCATATCTATATTCAGGAAGGAACCCGACTTGTCTAACAACCCCAAAGGCGAATTAATCTAGCTCTAAGAGATATTGTGAAGGAAGAGGTATAGAAAATCTTAGATGTCGGTTTTATCTATCCTATTTTCGACAGTCAGTGGGTCTCTCCATTAGTGCTAGTACCTAAGAAATATGGAATATGGCGTATTTTTATTGATTATCGAGAATTAAACAAAGCCACTCTCAAATATTTCTTCCCTCTCCCTTTCATTGACCAGGTGCTTGATACCCTTGCAGGAAAGACATATTTCTCCTTTTTGGATGGCTTCAATGGCTATAACCAAATACAAATTGCACACGAAGATCAGGATAAAAATACTTTTACATGTCCATGGGGTACATTTTCTTATAAAGTGCTTCCCTTTGGTTTATGTAATGCCCCAACTACCTTTCAAAGGGCAGTCCTGGATATTTTTTCTGATCTAGAATTTGTAGAAATTTATATGGGTTACTTTTCTGTGTTTGGTGATTCTTTTCAGGAAGCTCTCAAAAATCTGGAGAAAGTAATTTTCCGTTGTTAGGAAGCCCATCTCGCCTTGAGTGACAATAAATGTATATTAATGTGAAAAGCGGGAGTGGTACTTGGCCATTTGATTTCTGGTAAAGGTATCTAGGTTGATTCAGCAAAGATTGAAATCATTCTACATCTTCCTGCACCCAAAACTCAAAGGGAAGTAAGAGGTTTTTTAGGACATGTTGGTTACTATAGAAGATTCATTGAAAATTTTTCTAAGATAGCTACCCCTCTTTTCCGACTTCTAGCTAAGGATAGTGAATTTTCTTGGTCCACAGCTTGCCAACAGTCTTTTGAAACATTGAAGGAAAAGTTGGTACAGGCACCATTTTTGAGAGGTCCTAACTGGTCCCTGCCTTTTCACATTTCCTCTGATGCTTCAAATTTGGCTATTGGCGTAGCTTTAGGACAAGGGGGAAATAACAAATCCTATGATATTTATTATATTAGTAAGAATTTTTCTTCCGCTGAATTAAATTATACAGTTACAGAGAAAGATTTTTTAGCTGTAATTTTTGCAATTAATAAGTTCAGGCACTATATTACAGGATATGAAGTATTTGTACATACTGACCATTCGGCAATTAAATATTTGATGAAAAAACCATTGACTAGTGTTATAGTGACTAGGTGGTTGCTATTGTTGCGGGAATTTAATGTTACTATTGTTGATAAACTAGGAAAATCTAATATTGTAGCAGATTTTCTTTCTAGATTAGATAATCCTGGTGAAGAAACTCCTGTTAATGATGATTTTTTGGATGAACATATTTTTTCTATGTCAACAGATTCTTCATGGTTTGCTGGCATTGCTAATTACTTGGTTAATGGGAAAACACCACCGCACTTGTCCGCTCGTGAAAATCGGAATATTATTAAGAAAAGTGTTGCATACTCCTGGATTCAAGGAGATCTCTTTTACATTGGTCCAGACCTGATTATCCGTGGATGTGTAAGAGAGGAGGAAGTGTTTGACATATTTAAATCTGCTCATGATGAACCTTGTAGAGGCCACTTCGCTGATAAGCGGACTACATATAAAGTATTACGTGCTGGTTACTTTTGGCCTTCCTTGTTTAAGTATGCCAAACAATATGTCAGGCGATGTGATAGATTTCAACGAGTGGGCTAGCCTAATCAAACCAATGAAATGCATTTATGCCCCCAAGTTATGATTGAGCCATTTGAAAAATGGGCTATTGATTTTATAGGGCCAATAAATCTAACGTCATTAAGTAAAAAGCATATTTTGGTTTGTACAGATTTTGTTACAAAATGGGTAGAAGCTAAAGATGTTTCCTTTGCTACATAAAAAGTTGTTGTTGATTTTCTTTTTACTGAAATATTTACTAGATTTGGTGTGCCTAGAGAAATTGTTTATGACAATGTTTCGCAGTTTATTTCTAATCTGGTACAAGGTGTGATGGAGAAATACAAGATCCGACACAGGAAATCCATGCCATATCACCCGCAAGAAAATGGCCAGGTGGAATCCACAAACAAAGTGAGCGAGTCCATTCTTACAAAGATAGTAAATATGCATCGAAAAGACTGGGCTAAAAGATTACCAGAAGCTTTGTGGGCATACATAACCACTTGGAGAAATAGCACGAGACATATACCATATGAGCTGGTATATGGAAAACAGGTTCTGTCACCAACTGAATTCCAGATCAAAACTTTTAGAACTGCAGTTCAGTTAGGACTAGATCTCTCTAAGGCACAACAACAACGTCTTCTCCAATTAAATGAGTTGGATGAATTTTGTAGGGATGTTGTTCAGTAGAACATACTGATTCAGAAGCAACGCAAAAGGTGGCATGACAAGTCTATTCAGAAAAAGAAATTCCAACTACGTGATTGGGTGCTCTTTTATGATTCTAGATTTAAAATTTTTAAAGGGAAATTCCATACACGTTGGATGGGATCTTATGAAGTGATCCAAGTATTCGAGAATGGAGCAGTAGAAGATAAAAGTATTGATGGAAAAAATTCAGTATTCTTGGTAAATGGACACAGATTAAAGAGGTATTTTCAGCCACTTGCCAGGAAAGATTTTACACAGTAAGTCCAACAGCAATTCGGGATGGTAGTGATGAATGGTAATACCAACCTTTTGAAAACATGAATTCTTCTTCTTCTTTAAAAAAATAAAATAACAATAATAATAATTTAAATAAAAAGTAAAGAAAAAATATTTTCCTGTAATTATGAAAATCAGTTCACTGACATGATTGCAGAAGGATCAACCTGAAAACCAGCTTGCTGGCAAGAATATCAAAAATTTCTAATAAAAAGAGAATGTTTCTTGATCTTTTAGATATGCTAGCGACCACCAAGTAAAAGCAGGTTCAACAGAACCAACCTTTATACAATTGGGGTAATTAGCATGGATTTTTTTATTCAAGTAACGCTTAATTCTCGCTGTAGTTATTTTTCTTGCACAAGTGCAGGCAGACCTTCCAGAAAATTTTATGCCTTTCTTCATATTCCACTTTCGTAATATTCCCTCAGTTTTCTTCTTCAATCCTAGAATGATTAACCTTCCCATGTTCTTCTGAATTTACCCTGTCTGTTTCGTAAAAACCCCACTTTACCCTTGAATTTTCTTCCCTATCCCACTTCTGTTTATCCCCACTTGTGGTACTATTTCTAGAATCCCTGTAATAGAATTCCTTCCCATTCCAAAATTTCCCTTTTCCCACTTCGTTGTTCCCTCATGAATTCATTGCAGGATCTTGCACACAAAGAAGCAAAAGGATATGCTCTGAAGCATCAAGAAAGGGTGAAGCAAATTTCTCGTATCAGTTGAGGAAGCCATGTTGGAAGTCCAACCTATATTTTACTTAAATTCCTTGTTCTTATTTTTAGATATTACGTTTTCACTAGTGCAAGCATGTCGTCCTATATAATAAGTGCAAGCAGAATGGTACCAATAGACTAGCATATTTTAAGCGCTGCAAGCAGAATGGTGCAAGCATGCACCCTGTCAGAAAAATAGTACAATTTGTTCTTTTTATAGCATACATCATAGGAAAGTGGTCATCATGAAAGTTTATAAGAAGTCATTTCACTTTGTTGATGAGTACTTGTGCTATCATATTAACTAGGAGAAAATTATTTAAAGTACAAAGTGTTTTTAAGTTAAGAATTATGATCATTTTTAATGAATGCTAAAATTCTTTTTTTTGAATTATGAAGGAGTGTGGAAGTGTTTAACCGTTGATTGGATATAATTTCCCCTTTCTGCCATAATCCTAGATGTCCTTCACTCGTAATGATTACCTTGCCTAGCTGTTAAAACACCGCCCCAAACACCGGTCTGGCACAATCTCAAAGATACCGTGTATCCATGACTATTTCAATGGAATGAATGGGTGATAAGATGGAAGGGATGGTGGACGGTTGGATCCCTATCTATAAGAACCAATTTTCCTAGTGTTGCATGTAAATTCTGGACTGTTCATAACCATTAAGCATCGATGCTTCCTGTTCAAAGAAAACCTTCATCTCTCAGTAGGGTATAACAGACTGCTGAGTATCGCAATAGTCTTACACTATTGTGAGACTCGGGCTTTCTTCATTTCTTGAAAAAATTTGATGGGCACAACAGCGAAGTGGCCCTACAGTTTTCCAGAATTTTAAAAAATGGCCGAGTAAAAATTGGGCCTCTAAAATTTGAGGTTACAGAAGAGTTTATAGCAGTAGCGATAGGCTTGGAAAATACTGGTGAGCAGTGGTTTAAAAATCAGAAACTAGAAAGGAAGCGATGGCAGTTTTTTGTCATCGACAAGAATATGAAGGTAGATTAGAAGAAAGGAATTCCACGCAGTGCCCTGCTGGGAAAGTGGTGAGACCTCCTTTTTGTCCTACAGAAATTCGTAACCTGTGAGGGAAGTTACTCCCTCACTTTTGTGTACCATTTTAGGATGTTGTAGCATTTCGAAGCTGGCCAGCACATCCGGTAGAGGATTGATTTCTCCTATTTTTTGCTTAAGAGCTTGGAAAAATGGCCAAGGGTGTGTAGGAAGGACGGGTAGACTAGGCCGATAAGAAGTTATATCACCACGGCCTATTCAATATTTTGGTCCAAAAACAATTAGAAATTAAAGGCATGACCTGGGAGGCACTATTAAAATAGCTACATAAAAACACAGCTACTCGAAAGGAGACAGAGGACCCCGCAGCACAAGAAACGGTCCGAGTAAGAATGTAGAGGGGAGTCCTTCTTGCACCAGTGAAAAAAGGAAATGACCTGAAAAATCAACAGAAGAAAGGGCCCCATATCCAAATAAGAAGACAACTAGTGCACCTGTTGAAGAGACTCCTTCTACAACACTAGTACAGGCACAGACCCCAGAAGAAAACAACCTTTCAGTCCTCGCGGACGCAACAAAATTTGTAGAGGTCGAAGATAACAATCTGCTGGCCGATTCCATTAAAAGGGCCCAGAAAAAGAATGAAGAATCTAGTGCAAAAAAAGAACCCCAGTCCCCACAGGACGTTGAATCCCCTTCTGCACCAGAATCAGAGAAGAAGAAGAACAAGAAGAAGAATAAATAGAAGAAGAAGAAGAAGAGGAGGAAGAAGCGTTTTCTGAAACCCCAAGGGATACTGAGGTCCCTAAAGAAGATACTGCCCCTGTCGAGACAGAAAAAGAAGAATATTTGGTAAGTCCTGCGGCTCATATAGTTGAACTAGAGCTTCAAGTGCAGAACTTAGAACAACTCATAGCTAAAGCGTAGGAGGATAAATAACACAGTAAAGAAGAATTAACGACAGAGATCCAGAAAAATAAAGGAGAAGTTAGAGTTTGAAAGTACCGAGCTGTGCAATGTTTCAAGCGACTTAGAAAGGTGACAAAGAAACTAAACAACATTAGAAAGAAGAAGTCTGAAACATTGCAGGCTGATGTCAGTATGTCAGAGCAGGATTGAGCTGGAATTATCAATGTTTTGAAGGTTTTTTGCAAATGTAAAGAGTTGTGTGAGGACACACAACAACTTAGGGATGGGAGGATGTTAGCCCCCTAATTTTCTCTCTTTTTTCCATTTTCCCCTTCCTAAATCATAACCATTTACCTCTATTTTACCTCTTTTATGCACCCTCATCTTGCACCAGTCCAAACACAGTGACATATTTCGTATAAAATTTATTTTTCATACTTTTAATTCAACTTAGAATTAATTAATCATTTATTACATGATTTCTTACTTTTAATCACTCTTTGTAACTTATCAATATCTCCAATGTTTATTTGGTAGTTAGAGTACTTACCGTGACCACTGATCCTAGTGCAGGATCATATCTTGCACCATTTCCAGCACAGAAAATCCTTGCAGCAGATCTGAACTTCCTTAGTACTTACCGCGACCACTAATCCTAGTGCAGGATCGGATCTTGCACCGTTGCCAACACAAAAAATCCTTGCAGCAGATCCGAATCTCCTTGATCACCACCTCGTTTTGAGCAGCTTCAGCCACAACAACAAGATCAGCCCAAAGGTAGCCGAGACTGAATCTGCGAAGGACGAAAGCTAGAGATTGGCTACAGCCAGTTTTGCTAACTGTCTAATTTTGAAGGCCGAAATGCTAAATTTTTCGTTTGTTTATGTAATCGGTTGAATGATCTATTTTGGCCTTTGGCCAAAGATCTATATAATGTAGCATGTAAATAGGACTAAGGGAGAAGTTTTGATAGCAGAAAAGAATAGAGACATAGGCAGAGAGGCAGTAGCAGGTTGCTGTATTTTTTTATTGCCCGAATCTGGGTTGGAAAATGTATTAACATATGTACATGCCTCAGTGAATTAATAAAAGGGAGCTCTGCCTCATGTTTTACAAATTGTGTTTCTGTATTTGAGCTGATGAATTAATTAAGGTACTGAGCATCATTTTTATTTAAAGGGGAAACGTGCTGGTTGGCTAGGGCCCAGCCAACCCAGCATGTTTATCCCCATTTCCAGTTTTCCTACAATTTGTTTTTACATTGTCAAGTGTGATTTAATTTTAAGCACATGAATTCCTGTCTGAGTGAAAGCGAATCCGTGGTGTGAAGTAGATAAGTTTCCTTTTTCTGCAATTTTGTTTCTTGTACTTGAATTCAGATTGGCTTTCCTCTGCCTGGTCCAAGCAGGAGAAATAACCATGCACCAGTGCACATTGGTGTGATATCTCCTTTTCTGAAATTTTGTTTGATTGGTTTTCCCCGCCTAGTCCAAGCAGGAGAAATGAACTTGCACCAGTGCACATTGGTGTGATGCAGCAAGCCTTCGTAGTCTACTTCCCGTAATCTTCTTTCTTTCATTAAATTCTTATAACAAGATAAATGTATATTGATTGTTTCTTTATTCCTGCACTCTGTTAAGATCAGAAACATTCACTTTTTATGTGTGCAATTTGATTTAACAATATAATAGCACTTGCAATAATTAGGCACTCATTTTAAGAATTAAATGCTAAGTGCAGGAAGCTCTGATCCGGTGCAAGAAATAGTTTCTTGCCATGGGATCTGAGTGCTTTGAACCTGGAAAAGTTCAAGCCCTTGCATGAAGTAAAAAACATTTAGTAAAGACACCATTTATACCTTCTGCATAAATCTCTATTCCTGCACTAGTGCAAGCAGACTGCGATAGTGCAGGACAGATTAGTACAAGAAGGAAATATCTAAAGGAGCAGGTTTAAGGGCCCATTTGATGAGACTGCTAAGTGTCTCCAATAAAGAAAAACAAAAACTCAGTAGTTAAACAATAATTAGCTAGAGTGATTTCCTTTTATCTTTAATTCCCTCTTGCAAATTCATTCTTCCTTGTTCCAGCCTTAGATTATTTTGATGGTTCAAGTTGCCTTTTTCTCTTTTTGATTTGATTCTGCAATATTTCCTTTAAAGAAAGTAGGGATTTATATTAGGAATATTCATACCATCTTTGGCATTTCCTGTGCTTCGTCTCTAAATTTACGGATCCCCGGGGTTGACAAATTAAGTGTTGAGGAGTTTGCTTAAGTGTAATTCCTGCACCCAATAGGATCTTCATCGTTTCCTTGAGTTGCTCAATCACGACGGTAAACAGGGTTAAAACATGGAGGCTCTGCGCAACGGCAGTCTGCGCAATGTCAACCAACATCTACAAATTTGGGCCTTCAGTTACAACGGTGACACTGTCCAATGTCTGGTTCAACTGTCGCACAATCGCTTCTAACTCTTGCAAAAGCTTGAGAGCTTCATCAGCCTAGGGCATCAAATTTTCGCTGAGTACTTGTTTCTTGTGCCGGAGCCCCACAATTTCATTGCTAATTTTGTGGCTGGTCCAAAGACACGCTAGTTGCTGGGCCGGGAAAAGGGTGGTCATAGTGGTTTCCATCTGCTCAAAATCCTATTCCTTTTGGTGCAACTCTTGATCGAGTTGGTGGAGGAGAGGGTCATGCTGCACCTAGGACCATAATTCCATAACAGCCTCAAACAGAGTGATGCCCTGACTAATCTGTGCAGTAATAATGCTCGTTGCCTCTGTGACCAGTGTGACGTGCTGGGTGTGTACTTCTCGGGGGAGTCTCAGGTTGTAGCTTAGCCTGCAACAATGCTATCTGAAGTTCAAAATTGGCCTTAGCAACTTGTACCTTAGTCCGAGACACCTTCAAGGTAGCAACCAAGCTCTCAACCTTGGCCTGTGGTGTAGCAGAGGAAGGAATTACTTCTGATATGTCTTCATAGAGCCGGTCTATCAACTACTCTAATGCAGCCTGCTGCGCTATGGCGGTAATGTGCGTTACCTGGACCTGGGTGGCTTCAACATCTTGAGTCACAATAGTCTACTTGGCCTTGCTAAGGTGCTGCTGTGTGCAAAGCTCTCTGTGCTGAAGTTCGCTGATGATGGAGGTAAATAACTCGTGTAGCTACGCACTCGTCAAGCGCCCAACATCGAGGTCGACTGACGAGCACGCCCGGACTTGGTTGTATAATTTTGTGAGTTCCATTGTAAAAGCGGTGCCTGGGAGAGGGCAGATCTGGCTGTCCACGATGGTAGTGAGGGCTATAACTGGAGCTGGTTGGCCTGCTTGAGTTTTCCTCGCTTGACTCTGCCTTGTGTGATCCACGCTCTCTTGAAGGGTGTCTGCTTTGATACAGAGAAACTGTAACTATGATTGCAAGACTGTTACTGTGACCTTGTGTTATTCTTCCAAAGCAGCCCATTGACCTTCGGATTCCATGGTGACGGCGTCGGAAATCTGCTTAAGGTCATCCTCTGTCAATGTAACCTTTGTGTCGACGCCGGGCTTGATAGGCTTACACTTCTTAATAGACCCCATAGGTGGTTCACAGCTACATTTGAGACCATGGGGGGACAACGCGTCTGCACCATCAAGATCGTTAACTTTTTGATCTAGCAGGGACTCTGGTTCTAGCTGCATGGTACAACTTTTGGGGGTCGTCCGCCACGTTGAAGTAGGAATCGCCGAATCTATCATTATGGGGGGCAGAGTTTTATCTTTTATTGCTGCATTATAGCCAGATGTGCCTGCTACGTCTAGGCCAGTCGTTAGGGCTGAAATCTTCCACTAAGGTGGGCAAGTAGTAATTACTTGTTCAATCTCTACTTCGATGGTCATATACGGAAGGTTATACTAGGCGGGATCTTTATGGGCCCAAATTTGCACATTATGCATGGTCACTTGAAATGCTACGATATGCGTGTATTTGTTGTAGACCATGAGGGAGAAGTGCGGCTGGGAATGAATTCCCACACCCAATGTTCGATCATAGAGTATCCAAAAGGTCTTATTCTCCTCAACCTGCTTGAGATACTTTGAGTCCCAGTAGTTAGAAAACTGCGCTCCTTCACACATGCCTGGCTCGAGAGGGGCAAATATTTCTTCTTCAGGAGTCTCCCATGCAACTAAGTCAATTAGTATTATCAGCCAGAGTATTAGAAAACTTTTTCATGATATTGGGCCTCGCGCACATTGTCGAGTAATTCGTCAACAAGGTACTACGACCAGTTGAAACATACACCCTTTTTGCACCTGCCAACGAGTTGAATTACATGGGTGGGGGCAGCGATCACCTGGAATTTGCACATCAATTTGCATGCAAGAAGCAGGGTACCCATGAGCATCCCTGGGTTGTTGATTGTATCTATCTGAAACCCTCATTTATTGTGTGTGACATGGTACCATTCTTGGACATCTTCAGCAATCTGGTGCTCAAAATTCTTGCTAGTACCTTACTTAGGATCTGGCCCTTGCATGGGGAGGTCGGTTATGTTTTGAATTAAAGCAGCATCAATCGGTATGAAACCTTGGAGCCATAAGCTCCCATCGTGAACGAGGGCCAATAGCTAGCGAACAACAAGGCTGGTGCTATTGTATCAGCCAAAGCGGGGGATGCGCAGCAGGTTTAAGATCCCCGACCCGACCAATCCTTTGACCCACGCCATTGGGTCAACCTTTAGTATGTTGTCATCCAGTACACGTTCTAGACACAGCTTCGGATCTAGCGAAAGGAAGGCGCCCAGGTTTCCCATATCATAATCGTTGAATTTTATGAGGGGGAGGTTGTCGAACATGTCGCATTGCTAGGGCACTTCCTCTAGGACTAGAGGAATATGAAGGTACGCGTAGAAAACATCAAAATTCATGGGAGCACGTGTTTCTATCTTGTGTGGCTTAACATAAGGTGGTAGCCAAGTCAGCAGAGTCGCATCTAGGCCTTCCTTTGTGAGCATCATTGGATGCTTGGATGAATCAGGTGATCGTCCCTGAGAATATTTATGACAGGAACGCACAATCCGGGGAGACGTACGAGGTTGCCCTCCAGCCCACTTTGCCTATTTTACCTTCCCTTTTCCCTTCCATTTTTCTAGGGTAGATATGACCTCCTCTGTTTCAGGCGTTACTTCAAATATCTCATCAGATCCAATTTCCCCAGAAGTTGTGGTAGGAAAATGCCCATTAGGGTTTGTAGCAGTCATCCCCGCTTAGAATATGAATTCAACATTGCTACTGTCAGAAGGAGTAGCTTGCTTAGTAATGTGGATGGAAATTAGATAGACTAGATGATATTTACCAAGGTGGCCAAGGCACGAGAGTTTTGGACAACAAACCAATCCCTTGGGACCAACAATCTTTATCTCATAGCCCATGAGGGTAAAAAATGGCCCGTTTAGCATTAATTACATTTCATCATTACGGAAACGGTAAATAATCCTCATAAATCACCACATTAATTGCCAATTACCCTCTCCGTCGAACAGTAAGTGTGGTTTTCCACACCCATGCTTCATTTCAAAGGCTAGTTTTTTCTACCGCGCGCAACCCCTGAGCTTGTATCGGACCCACTCATGCCTCCATTCCTATGCATCATCCCTTTGTATCCATGACTCTTGTCTCGGTGCCCATGGCCAAATGCACGCAACATCCACGATACAACTACTTCGACCATATAGTCATTTTATCGGCACAGCGGATTCCCTATGGGGTTTCAAACGACTCCCATTAATGTATCCGGTATAATATCTCCACGCAATGTAGCCAATATGACCACACCTCCATCGGTAATTTCCTTCACTATATATGGGCCCAACCAGTGCTGACGGAACTTCCCCGGGTGTCGCGTAAACTGGCTATCGTAAAGCAGTACCAATTCATCCTCCATAAAGACCTTCTGTCGAATGTGTCGATCATGCCATGATTTTTCGCGAGCCTTCTAAACCTAATGGTGAAACTGAGCAATGAACCTATCTTCCTCCAGGGCCATCAGCTATGCCAAGAATTCCTCCATGATGTCAGGGTCTGCAATATTTGTGAAAGCCGAAATGCGCAGGCTGGGAACAATGTATTCCATAGGCATAATGGCTTCCTTCCTGTAGACCATTATGAATGGCATTTTTCCTGTGAGTTTATTACATGTGGTGCTATAGGCCCATAGTATAGAGAGGATGCACACGTCCCAGTTGGTTCGGTATGCATTGCAGACCTTAGTGAGCGCATGTTCCAAAATTTTATTAAAGGCTTCTACGATCTCATTCGCCTATGGATGATATGGGGTACTCTTCGCATGGTGAATTTGGAATTCCATAGTCAGAGCACTAATAGTTTCATTAAAAAAATGTGTACCTATGTCACTCATTAGGACCTTCAAACACCCAAACCTAGTCAGAATATATTCGAAAATGAAGTGCGCAGCAGTATCTTTAGTACAATCCTTGTTGGCTTTAGCTTCTACCCATGTGGTTACATAATCTGTGGCAATGATGATATAGCGTGCCCTAGTCTTCTTTCCTGGGGGATTAATGGGTCTGACAAAATCGATGGCCCATTTTTTGAACGCTTGCATGGCCATCTACGGTTGCAAGGGCATCTTATCCCATAGTGAGGGCTTCCCGGTTTGTTGGCATGCATCGTAGGCCTGGCAGTACGCATGAGCATCATTTTGCAATGTGGGACACCATAACCTGACCCTTAATACTTTATGTGAAGTAGATATACCTACATAATGTCCTCATGCAATTCCCCCATGGGCCTCAGCTAAGATAGCTTGTCTCTCATGTTCGATTACGTACCTTCGCAGTACCTCGTCTGCTCCGAGCTTGTAGAGTAGTCCCACAATTATACTAAAATCGGTTGCGCGGGTGACCAGTTCCTTTTTTTGCGGTACTAAATAGCCGTCGGGGGCCTATCCTATGGTCAAGAAGTGGATAATATCGACAAAGTGCTCATCAATTACCTTGATAGAAAACGATTGTGCGTCAGGTAATATGTCTTCTAAGTTATTCATCTCTTTCCCATTTTCGCTCCTGGAAAAGTGGTCCGGTCTGGCATTCAACCTCCCTGGTTTCACAATGATTTCAAAATCATACTCCTAAAATAGCAGCAGCCACCGACAAATTCCCCCCCCCCCCCCCAACACAGGCTTATTAACCAAGTATTTTAAAGCTGAATGATCTATGAACATCTTGAAGTGTCCACCTAACAAATAGTGCCTGTACTTTTGGAGGGCATACACCATCACCAACCCTTCATGCTCCGTGGTAGAATAGTTACGCTCTGCATTTGAAATTTTCCTACTAGCAAAGGCCACCGAGTGATCAATGTCCCCTTCTCCAAGTTGCACCAAGACAACTCCCAACACGATCCCTGATGCATCTATGTGTACGTAGAAGATCTTTGCCCAGTCGGGGAATATAAGAATAGGTGTAGTCACCATATTTTCTTTTAATAGTTCAAATATTTTTTGACATTCATCATCCCAAAAGAACGAGACATCCTTCTTCAAGAATTTATCCATTGGAGCGGTGATCAAATCGTACCTGTGAATAAACTTCTTGTAGTAACCTGTGTGGCTGAGGATGGAGTGCAACTATTTTTCAGTAGTTGGAACTACCAAATTGATGATAATCATGATCTTGGCTCGGTCAACCATCAATCACTTCTAACAAACTACGTGTCCTAATAGGATCCCAAATGGGACACATAATATGAAGTTCTTAATGTTTATCGAAATTGGGTGTTTCTTGCAGGCATCCAACATCATGCGCAGATTCGAAAAATGGTTCTTTACTAATCCAATAACCTTCCAATCGTCAAATTAGACTTCCAGGAACTTGTGAACGAATTCTTTGAATACAGCTACAACAACACGTGAAAAGATGGCAGGGGCATTCTTTAGTCCAAATGGCATGACATTGTACTGGAATAAGCCCCACTCATTTGTGAAGGTTGTCTTGATGCGATCTTCAGGTGCTATGCGGATCTGATGGTACCCCGAGAACCCATCAGTAAATGAGTAAGCTTCCTGACCTCCCATATTATCTAGGATTTCATCGGAGAAAGACGTCGAGAAAAGATCATATACACAGACATCGTTTAGCTTGCGCAGATCTACGCAGATCCTTATCTCTCCTTTAGTATTCTTTTCCTGGACCACCATTGGGCTTACCCAATATAATTGCTCCACTGGTTCTGTTAGGGTCCTATAACAATAGGATTCATAATTTGAATTGAATTTGATTAATCTTGTAAATATGTACATACTTTAATTTCTGCAAATTGTTTTCCCATATTAGAAAATTAAAAAATGTAAAGAGGGTATGTCCTAAAAGAACAATCAAAGGAAAAAAAGAAACAGATATCAAAAGAATATTAAAAATGAACCCCCCAAAAAAAGAGATAAAATAGATCATGAAAGTGTTGCACGTTCAAACGACACTATTATTAGTTTACTTTTGAAAATAAGATTGTGTGCAGCTTGTCCTAAATACCACAATCCTTGAGGGTCAAATAGCTTACACTTGACCTCTCATGCTTTAAATTTCATGTTGTTAGATAGAGAATAAATATCTATCCAAACAGTCTAAACTTGGCAGATAAATAGTTAAAATAGAGAATAATAAGGAGCTCAACAGTTTAATCTGAGCTCTTGGATGAAATAGGGTTAGAATTAGATAGTTTCCTATTTTAAAAGAAAAATGAATAAGGGTTTGCAAGCTCAAATGCATCCATGTAAATGAAGAAAAAATGTTAGGGTAGCAGATGGGTAAGTACAAGCAGTTTCACAAGGCATGGATAAACATAATTTGGCATATTACTAATTTCCCTCCCCACAATGTGTTCCAGTACTAAATCCTTCAGTCATAAAGGCTTAGAGAATCTCTCTGAATTTTGTTGGGACTGAACCCAAGACTTAATGATTGATTGGCACTAAGGTATTAGAATTCCCCTATAAAAAACCTTCTCCTTCATAAAAATTCATTTTCCTCCTTACATCATTCATTTTCCTTTGAAAAATACCCTTTTCCTAAGTTTAAAACACATTTTACATAGGAAAAGTAAAAACCCTTTAAATAATTTCCATTCCATTCTTAAAAAAACCACAAATATGCTTTATCCTAAGTATAAGTGTTAAAATGATTATTGTTGGGCATCACAACGAAGAAATTCCGCCTAAAAAATTATGTTTTTTCACTTTACTTAAAGTATTTACTATTTCCGCATCCATTTCATATTAACACTTAACTTATATATTAATTCCCTATTTACCCTTGTCCCGTAGTTATATTAATTCATTTATATGAATAGCCAAACCCTTATTTTATTTTTTATCCTATGGTATATTACCCCACGTGATAATATTCTTGCTCCCCCATAGGTTTAAACTAACCCTTTATATTAAAACCTGCCCCAATGTTTACTTTACACCTATATACGTTGTATTGATTAAATAAACATTATATCTACCTATCCCACCCATCCCCGTTAATAATAGAACTTTATGTTAAAACTATGTTTTAACATATAAATTCTAACCCACATCATAAAATACCCTGGGCCCCACGCCCATATACCCTGCAACTCCACGGATTGATCTTGACTGTTCGCATTCCACCCGACAGATCTAAAGGCCCATAACCCATATCGCAAGTTTAATGGCGCGCTCATTAAACAAAATAAGATTTAAAATATGGGTGGTTTTAACATTCCCTCTCTCCTCCATGCATCCGTTTCTTATTGGATCGCATCCGTTCAGGCAATACCATTTATCGCCCTTCGACGATGCGATAACCACTAGTGGTAATATCCTCCATCCCGAAACCATTAACCATTTTCCACCCATGCAATAAACCACTTTCTCACCCCTGCACAAATGCATTAAATCACTCTCTACTGTGATAAGCCACTATTCCACTTTGCGCTAAAGGTAATAAAGCAATACTATGAAAATCATGAACCATTGTGGTAATATCTGCACCATTTGCGAAAAACATACTCACTCTACTATGTGGTAAACTATTATAGCCCTGCACCAATGTATTAAGATATGTAAGGTTCATAACCCATCTCTACCCTTATTCCCACACCTCTGCAAAATTGCGAGAAACCCCCTGCTATGGCTAGAACTCCTTTCAATATATTCCCTATTCCCTAAAGTCATTACCGGCTTCCCTTCAGACTAGGGTTTTATTAACAATTGTTTTGTTTTTCAGGTTATTGGCAAAAGGATGATTGGGATAAATAGTTTAATACTAGTTAAAACTATTTACTCCTAAAAAATTTACAAAGAAATGAATTTTATATGATATTACTTAACAAAAGATTCCAGGTAGCAGAATAGAAAGAAGTTATTTATGCAGAGAGATATAAATTTTCATAGTGAATGGTAAAAGTGAAACAAGAATTCACAGTGACAATGAAAATAAAACAATAAAAAAGCATCAGAGTTAAAGTATATCAGATAAAAGTCAGAGTGAAAATAAAATCAGAAAAAACAAAGCAGTCAAGGTAAAATAGTACAAGTAAATACAGAGGCAGTAATGGTTAAAAAGAGATGAAAACAATTTCACCAACAACAATTAATTTTATCCTAAGTAAAAGAAAATACAGTTAAAAGAACAAAAAGGTTAAAAGATGAAAACAGAGCAGGAAGGGACATTTTCCAGAAATTTCCTGTTTAAGTTATACTTTTTCCGAAACTATTGTGGCCAATACAAGATGAATTTTGAAAAAATGGAGGAATTTTATGTTCCTAAGATGCCAATCTACAAAAAGTTATCTCACTTCATGCACAGGTATTACGGAATGAGAGATACATGCACATCTTTACAACCTTTTTTTCAGACTGTGTAAAGTTCTGTTCTACACATCTTTTTGCAGAGCATATGGTGAACAGATGGAACTGAATTTTGGGAAACTAATATAGGTTTATCTTAGTAACCTATTTATCTACAAAAAATCTCTTTCACTTTGTACATATCTATTTCGGATTGAGATTTAAAAAGGTATCATTGGACCCCAATTTTACAGAATTTTGGAGTAAAAAGCACAAAGGAAGGAGACAGTTAGTGACTTGGATGCCTCATCATCAACTAAGAGTTGATATAAAATTCGAATTCTCTTCTTTGTCACCATCAATCCATAATTATAGTGCCAAATAGATTCATCAGTTTTGAGTGTCCTTTATTTAAGTTCTATTTATGTAAACAATTTGAGATATTTGTAAAACAATCTTGATATTTTTTCAAGATATTCTAGTTTAGGATTTGTATAAATACTTCATCCTTTGAAGTATTATGGTGGAATAAATTGCTAAAGATTTCTATAGTCATTTTTGTTGTGCCTGAAGGCTTTTTGTAGCAAGTTCAAGCAGCAGACTGGATCAAATCATCTAGCATCATATTTCAGGATTCATGTGATGAGCCACTTAAGTGAAGTACTTTCTTCTATTATTTGTTAAATCTTCTTATGTTTTCCATTCATACATAAATGTGTTTCAAATTTAAATGTGAAATCAAGAAGTGATATATCAAAATTTGTTAAAAGCACTATGTTATTTACTGGTTTTCATTTTAATGTTCTATGTTGATTTCCAGAGTAGGGAACCCTTAATTTCTCCCTCTTTCGAATGACTTCTGTCTCTTCTTCCTTATCTGGATCAGAGAACCCCTAATTGCTCTTTATCCCGATTAAATCCACTTCACCAATCAGCCTTCAAAGATCTTGAGTGACTCCACTATCTTGCCCTGAAAATATTTGACTTTAGACTTTGATCCTGATCTGTTTGCTTGACACATTGACTCCATCTACCCAATGGATTTCAGATCCTCAGCTATCCATCTCATTAAGTGATTTTTTCCTACCAAACCAAACCAAATATCAAAACCAAATTGCCCATATAACTAGCCTAAAATCAAATATAAAAACAAAGTTAAATCATATAGAGAGAGCCCTCTCTGAGCATTAGGAAGGCTAGATCCTAAGGCTTAAAAGTAGGTTTGTGGTTACCTCGGTGAGTTCTTTCTTTAACCTTGAGAAATTATTGAGTGATAGCATACTAGTGACCATACTGGGGAACTAACATTTTCTTCAGAAATATTTTACAGGTTCAGATCTGATCTATGATGGTGGACAGTGATCAGACACACAAAGGTTAAAATCATCCACCTGGTGACTCCAAATCAATTTCACAATCAAGCCTCCATTGGAGGAATGAACCTGAAAGAAGAATATGGAAAGATCGGGCTTTTAACTTGGATTACATTCCAAGACATCATTTTCTTTCTTATTAAGAAATTTTTTCAATGTATATTGTATTTTAGAGAATATCTTAGATTAGTTTTTAATTATTTTCTTTTAAATATTGTAAATACTAATTCTCCTAATCCCTTCAAGAAACTTTCTTCTGAATCTTATGATGATAATTTTCCAATTAAGAAGCCTTAAGTAATTAATACTGATCTTACAATCCATGTGCATATTCCTGTACCTTGTAAAGTTCCTGATATATATAAGCCCCTCATTTTACCTCCCATACTCCATGATTTCCCTTATAACTATTACACATTTCTTCCCAGGTTTGATGGAGAAAATAATAACATTACTTCCCAAAAACATATTCAAGGTCTTGAAAATTATATGGATGTATTTGAGATTGATGAAGATGATGTTACAATCAGAATTTTTTATCTTTATTTGCAAAATATAATAAAGAGTTGGTTCAAGAATCTGCTAAATGCAAGCATCTCAAATTTCCAACAGTTTGTCAAAAAATTTCTTGACAAATGGACAATTAAATTCAATCTTTTTTTTATCACAGAAGAATATAATCAGTTAAAAAGGCATCTAAATGAAACAATACAAAAAATTTCTGACATATTTAATCAAGTTTACTATTCAATTCCAGAAAATATAAGACCCCCTCATGATTCAGCTCTCTTTCATTATCCAAGTGCCTTTGATCCAGAAATAGAATTTCAGTTAAGAGAAAGAGATTCAGAAACACTTGTACAGATGAAAAACATTGCAGTTAATGTACAAGTTAATCTGCAAATCAGAAAGGAAAAGTTGAAAGCAGAAGAAGAGAAGAAAAACAATGTAGAGGTAAAAATCAGCCTTTTGGTAAGAAAATTAGATGAAATCATACAGAAGATCACTATAAAAAATGATTTTTTTGTTCAAAAACACCATGAAGGAATAGAAGAGGTTAATAGCCATGAACAGGTTCCTGCTAATTCCAATTATCATAGATCAGAAAATGGATTTACAGATCAATATGTGGAAGAGGAATCTATCGATTTAATGTGTATGTTTGATGACATTCCTTCATTTAATGATGTGCCCAACTATGATCAGTATGATGACAATTATGTTCTTCAAACTCAAGCTAACTTTACAGAGCAATCAGATGCTAGTTTTTGGGATGAGGAAACTCACTTTCATCAGTCAGGATACAGTGATCAGCCAATACATATCAACCATGACAGTGAAGAAGAAAGTGCATAAAATTGGGAAATAAGTGAAGGTTCTTTACCTCTTTGTTTTGCTTCATTTCAGTTTATTAGAGACAACTTTCATGAAATCAACCATCAATAGTCTTTAGGTATTGTGATTGACAAAAAAGAAGATAATGAAACTCTTGATCATGATTTTTCAGTTTCACAAGTACAATTATCAAATTTTATTGAAACATCTGATCAAATGACACGAGAGTTATATACCACTATGTTTTGAATCATTTCAACTTTTAAAGGAAATGTGGTATAACATCTTTAAAGAAAAAGATGTGCAACTTGTTGAAATTTATGAAGTCCCATTGAAATCCATATCCAATAGATTGCATCCATCCTCAAATTTTTTTCATGATCCAATAGTAGATATGTTGGATAGTGAATGCATTCAAAGCCTTTCACCATTTATTGACTATGAGCTTCAAGATCAAGATGATAAAAGTTTCCTCAAACAAACATTTCCATCAATAGAAATGTCATTACAAATTTTATCTGAAAGTTTGGAGGGAGATAAAGATGAAAATAAAATAAAATTTCATGGCATGAAGGCCATCCAGAATAGATGTAAAATTATTTAGATCAGTTAAACATTAGTGTATATATCCTGGAAGATCCTTTTGAAAAGTTTCTAGAGTCGCCAAAGGAAATCAATTATTTCCTTATTCTCTCATTTGTTGAAACGTTTCTAATAGGTTGCAGAATTACAGTTTTGATAATCAACAAGAAAATGTAGCAGAATCTATCAAAGTACATAATGCTTTAATGGTTTCATTGGCTATTTCATTTTACCTAACCAACAGTTGGACAACTGATTAGAGTAAGTAGGTAATATTTCATCTTATTTCAGTTTTCAGTTTTCAACTAGTTTGAAATAATTCATTAATATTTGAAGCCAAGGAAAAGGCCCTAAGATATTGATGATTTAGTACTTTGGTTTGAAGGTTGCAACACCTTTTAATCTCAGATCATATTTCAGTTTGCAGAAAAAGGTGTAAATTTAATTCAAGAGTTTTCAGTCACAACATATGCATGTTTGGGATTATCCCAATGGATTAGGCTACTAGTTGTCGGTGTTCTTGACATCTCACAAGGAGATTCCATCCCCATGTGAAGCCACTGTTAGGGTCCTATAACAATAGTATTCATAATTTTGAATTGAATTTGATTAGTCTTGTAAATATGTACATACTTTTATTTCTACAAATTGTTTTCCCGTATTAGAAAATTAAAAAATGTAACGAGGGTATGTCCTAAACTAACAATCGAAGGACCAAAAGAAACAAAGATCAAAAAAATATTAAAAATGAACCCCAACAAAAAGAGATAAAATATACCATGAAAGTGTTGCACGTTCAAATGCCACTACTATTAGTTTAATTTTGCAAATAAGATTGTGCGTAGCTTGTGCTAAATGCCACAATCCATGAGGGTCAAACAACTTAAACTTGACCTCTCATGCTTTAATTTCTTGTTGTTAGATAGGGAATAATGATCTAGCAAAACAATCTAAACCTGGCAGATCAATAGTTAAAATAGAGAATAATAAGGAGCTCAATAGTTTAATCTGAGGCCTTGGATGAAATAAGGTTAGAATTAGATAGTTTCCTGTTTTAAAAGAAAAATGAATAAGGGTTTGCAAGCTCAAATGCATCCATGTAAATGAAGAAAAAATGTTAGGGTAGCAGATGGGTAAGTACAAGCAGTTTCAAAAGGCATGGATAAACATAATTTGGCATATTACTAATTTCCCTCCCCACAATGTGTTCTAGTACTAAATCCTTCAGTCATAAAGGCTCAAAGAATTTCTCTGACTTTTGTTGGGACCAAACCCATGGCTTAATGATTGATTGGCACTAAGGTATTAGAATTCCCCTCATAAAAACCCTTCTCCTTCATAAAAATCCCTTTTCCTCCTTACATCATTCATTTTCCTTTGAAAAATCCCCTTTTCCTAAGTTTAAAACACATTTTACTTAGGAAAAGAAAACCCCTTTAAATAATTTCCATTCCATTATAAAAAAAACCACAAATATGCTTTATCCTAAGTATAAGCGTTAAAATTATTATTGTTGGGCATCACAATGAAGAAATTCCGCCTAAAAAAATATGTTTTTTTCACTTTTCTTAGTGTATTTCTATTTCCATATCCATTTCATATTAACACTTAAATTATATATTAATTCCCTATATACCCTTGTCCCATAGTTATATTAATTGATTTATATAAATAGCCAAACCCATATTTTATTGTTTATCCTATGGTATATTACCCCTCGTGATAATATTCTCACTCCCCCATAGGTTTAAACTAACCCTTTATATTAAAACCCGCCCCAATGTTTACTTTAAACCTATATATGTTGTATTGATCAAATAAACATTATATCTGCCTATCCCGCCCATCCTCATTAACAATAGAACTTTATGTTAAAACTATTTTTTAACATATAAATTTGAACCCACATCATAAAAGACCCCGGGCCCCACGCCCATATACCCCACAACTCCACCGATTGATCTCGACCGTTCACATTCCGCCCAATAGATATAAAGGCCCATAACCCATATCACAAGTTTAATGGCGCACTCATAAATAAGATTTGCAATATGGGCGATTTTAACATTCCCTCTCTCCTCCATGGGTCTGTTTCTTATTGGATCGCATCTATTCAAGCAATACCATTTACTACCCTCCGACGATGCGATAATCACTAGCGGTAATATCCTCCATCCTGAAACCATTAACCATTTTCCACCCGTGCGATAAACCGCTTGCTCACCCCTGCACAAATGCATGAAATCACTCTCTACTATGATAAGCCACCATTCCACTTTGCGCTAAAGGTAATAAAGAAATACTATGAAAATCATGAACCATTGTGGTAATATCTACACCATTTGCAAAGAACATATTGACTCTGCTCTGTGGTAAACTATTATAACCTCGCACCAATGTATTAATCTATTTAAGGTTCAGAACCCATCTCCACCCTTATTCCCACACCTCTGCAAAATTGCGAGAAAACCCCTGCTATGGATAGAACTCCTTTCACTGTATTCCCTGTTCCCTAAAGTCATTACCATCTTCACTTCAGACTAGGGTTTTATTAACAATTGTTTTTTTTTGCAGGTTATTGGCAAAAGGATAATTGGGATAAAAAGTTTAATACTAGTTAAAACTGTTTACTCATAAAAAAATTACAAAGAAATGAATTTTAAATGATATTATTTAACAAAAGATTCTAGGCAGCAGAACAGAAAGAAGTCATTTATGCAGAGAGAGATAAATTTTCATAGTGAATGGTAAAAGTGAAATAAGAATTCACAGTGACAGTGAAAACAGAACAGTAAAAAAGCATCCGAGTTAAAGTGTATTAGATAAAATTCAGAGTGAAAATCAAATCAGAAAAAACAAAGTAGTCAAGGTAGAATAGTACAAGTAAATACAGAGGCAGTAATGGTTAAAAATAAATGAAAACATTTTCACCAACAACAATTAATTTTATCCAAAGTAAAAGAAAAAATATTTAAAAGAACAAAAAGGTTAAAAGATGAAAACAGAGTAGGAAGGGACATTTTCCAGAAATTTCCTGTTTAAGTCATAGTTTTTCCAAAACTATTGTGGCCAATCTAAGATGAATTTTGCAAAAATAGAGGAGTTTTATGTTCCTAAGATTCCAATATACAAAACCTATCTCACTTTATGCACAATTATTATAGAGTGAGAGATACATGCACATATTTACAACCTATTGTTCAGACTGTGTAAAGTTTTGTTTTACACGGCGTTTTGTAGAGAATATGGTGAACAGATGGAACTGAATTTTGGGAAACTGATAGAGTTTTATCTAAGTAACCTATTTATCTACAAAAACGTTTTTCACTTTGTACATATCTATTTCATATTGAGATATAAAAGGTATCATTGGACCCCAATTTTGCAGAATTTCTGGAGCAAAAAGCACAAAGGAAGGAGATAGTTAGTGACTTGGATGCCTCATCATCAACTAAGAGTTGATATAAAATTCAAATTCTCTTATTTGTCACCATCAATCAATAAGTATAGTGACAAATAGATTCATTATTTTCTAGTGTTCTTTATTTAAGTTCTATTTATGTAAAACAGTTTGAGATATTTGTAAAACAATCTTGATATTTTTTCAAGATATTCTAGTTTAGAATTTGTATAAATAATTCATCCTTTGAAGTATTATGGTGGAATAAATTTCTAAAGATTTCTATAGTCATTTTTGTTGTACCTGAAGGATTTTTTTTAGCAAGTTCAAGAAGCAGACTAGATCAAATCATCTAGCATCATATTTCAGGATTCATATGATGGGCCACCTAGGTGAAGTACTTTCTTCTGTTATTTGTTAAATCTTCTTATGTTTTCCATTCATACATAAATGTGTTTGAAATTTAAATGTGAAATCAGGAAGTGATATATCAGAATTTCTTAAAAGCACTCTATTATTTACTGGTTTTCATTTTAATGTTTTCTGCTGATTGCCAGAGTGGGGAACCCTTAATTGCTCCCTCTTTCAAATGACTTCTGTCTCTTCTTCCTTATCCAGATCAGAGAACCCTTAATTTCTCTTTATCCTGATTAAAACCACTTCACCAATCAGCCTTCAAAGATCTTGAGTGACTTCACTATCTTGCCCTGAAAATATTTTACTTTAGACTTTGATCTTGATCTATCTGCTTGACACATTGACTCCATCTACCCAATGGATTTTAGATCCTCAGCTATCCATCTCAGTAAGTGATTTTTTCCCACCAAACCAAACCAAATATCAAAACCAAATTTCCCATATAACTAGCCTAAAATCAGATATAAAAACAAAGTTAAACCATATAGAGAGAGCCCTCTCTGAGCATTAGGAAGGCTAGATCCTAAGGCTTAAAAGTAGGTTTGTGGTTACCTATGTGAGTTCTTTCTTTAACCTTGAGAAATTATTGAGTGATAACAGGTTCAATAATACATGCAGTCACCATTTTCTCAATTTCCTCCTTAGCTTTTTACTTGTATTTTGGGTTCAGGTGGTAGGGTCGTTGTTTCACCGGCTGTGCATCTGGCTTTAATGTAATCCTCATGATTCCCATATCCCCTACGATCCCCTTGATTTCAAATAACTTGGTCAGGAATAGATCCTGATATCAGTTAGTAGCTCTGCGACCTTTCCCACCGTGTCATCATCCCAGTAGTCCCCAATATTGGCCACCTTGGGCTGCTCTTCCGTGCCAGTATTGACTTCCTTCAGTTTCAAAGGTTTGGTGACATCAATTTCTTGTAGAAACAGACCTGGAACAACACGTTCTCCTTCCGACTCTACGATAGTGATATTCCGGGGATCCTCATCATAGTCTTCTATTGAAAAATTTCTGTAGTATATAATGTCTTGTATTTGCGCATCCCATGCTGGCGCAGTATGCTCTTGCTTAGGGAAGGACTCATTGAAGACCATAGCATCTATATCCTGTAGGGATTCATCGATTTTCTTAGTTCCTCTACCAATCCAAATGTCATTATAAAATCCTCAGCCATCGTACCCCAGTGCTGGGTACATTAGTGTAGTTCTGTGTCTAAATACCAAGTGGTAAGGATTGGTGGCAACACATGAATGAACATATGGACCCATTCATTCCAGGCGTTTCCCTTACATACTTCCATCCAGAGAGCCAAGTGCTTGCGTGGATCCCCTCATCCTGAGAAGAGTTCCATCAGTAGTTTGATTGGTGGGTAAAATCATAAAATCATCATCCTTCGACATTCCCCCTAGTCCTGAAAAGTTCCCTTATGGGTTTCCCACCAACGCGCGGGGGTTACGCGCATAGTCAAGTCAAGGGCCCAAAATATTCATTCCTTAGGGACATTTACTTCAATAGCTTTGAGGAAATCCTTCACATTACTAGAGCCATCAAAGTAGGGTAGTTCTCTTACCTCTGAGGAGATGCATTGGAATATTTTTGTGACCTTAATACACCTCAACGCAGATACGTCATGTAGCCAGTTCTGTCAAATTTATATTTCTTCATCCGAGTCAGATAAGCTTTCGCTATATTTTTCCCAGCATAGCATGCCGTCAGCTGTGGGGTTGATCCAGTCGTCATCCCGAGTGGTCATCTTGTATATGTGATCAACATTCTCTTCCTCCCGTGTTGATTCAGTGTACTACTCCCCTTCTACTGGATCCAACGAAACTATCACCCTTGTGCCTTCACCTTCAAATATCATGCTCCTTATTTTTTAATTAATGATACCTCCCATGTCAATAGCCCAATCTAAGCCTAAGAGTGGAGGGTAAGGGTTTGCGTCATCCACTATCTGAATTACCTCAAAATCAGCGTTAAATTTAACAACTGCAATATCTACCACCACCTTCGTCAGTCGTCCCAGTGGGATAATATTTTGTTGATTAGCCATCCGTAGCTGAATAGTCGACCATTCCAGCTTAGGTTCCCCCATTCTTTTCTAATTCTTCTTGGGTAGGACGTTTGCATCCGATCCTAAATCAAGGATCACTTGATCCATTTCATAGTCTCCAATCTACACAATCATGCGCATTTCCTGTCCTGTCCTTTTTGTGTTTTTGTTTAGCTTGTTCAGATTTTTAACCTCTGGCTATAAAGAAATCTTTTCTGCACAACTATCTATTAATGCTTGGAGATTATCTACGGCCTTCTAGTTGTGCAGCAGCTTCATACATGCCTAGAGGAATGGTTTAACTGCTTCATCTTCTTTTGGATCTACCATACACTTTCTAGTAGGTGCTTTGTCTTCAGTTATCTCCCTCTGAACTTCTATGAAGGTTTCTTTCTCCTTTTTTAGATCTAAGCTTTCCTTTTTTTTCCCCAGCTTTCTAGATTAGTGGTTCAGTTGTAGCCTTTTCTTCAGCTCCCCTGGTGGCAATTCCATTGTGCGTGATCACATTGATACATGGTCCATCGTCTCGTGGTTATGGCTTAACCCTTTGCACATTCTACGTAGGCGTCTGCTATTTCTCCTGCATTTTTTCTATTAGTACCGGGAAATCTTCAACGACGTGATCAAAATGCCTGCAATATCTGTAGGACTAGTGCGCAGGGTTTGGGAAATCATGTGTGAAATGTCTCACGTCTCCACTATTGTAATAGATCAGTTGTCCTCGTCCTCGACCCGCGATCCCCCCTCTCCCTCCTCCCCTTCCTCTTGCGGGAGATCCTTCCCATCTAGAGGGAGACAGTGGTGATGAGGGGTCCACCTACATCTTGTATAAGTTTCCCCTATCTACCATGAGGTCGATTGTTTAGAATTTTTGTGCATCATGACCCATAGACAAGCAAAATCTGCACCACTGTCATTTCAATTCTCGAACATAAGCACCCAATTGTGGACAGTGATCCATATCATCTCTTTATTCTACCTGACAGCCAACACACCATAGCATATGACTTCTAGGGCCATCCATTTCCCTAACTCATAGAGGGATCGGCCCCCCGACCTACATATAATATGATAACAAGGGGCATTGATCCTTAGTATGACCTGAAAACCTACATCATATGCACCAGATATCCAGACTAGCTTCCTTACCACGATCCTTTCGCAAGTTCTGTGCATTGCTTCTAGCTGGATCTGGATTTGTAGAGCTGCAAACTACGTATCATCTCTTGGCACAACTTCTAATTTCATGGCAATCTCCAGAGCTTCCTCCTGGGTCCACGCAGGTGTGTTAATAGCATAGCGATAAACCATTCCTTGTGCTACTTATCCTCATAGACAAATCCCCCATCGCTGATAACCTTATTTAATCGTTGGTCAACTTCCCAAAAGGACTCTGTAGGTCCATGCTTAAAGTCCTTTAATTCAACTACACATTGAGAGTATGATTTAGGCTTCCAGAATTGTTGCTTTAGGGAATTATTAATATCTTGTATTGATGCATTCACATGTTGACCAATGTATCCCATAAACTAATCAAGGGCCCTTCCCTTGAAGACTATAAATAGTTATGCTCGCTTGATAGCATCATTGTTAACATTCTGCACTATCCATACAGACTCTTCTACGAACTAGAATTGATCCATGTCCTCATCCCCTACGCCCTTAAAGGTGGTTAGCTTCATGTGCGTGGTCATGTCATCCTCCGGTGGTGGCGAAGGAGTTGTAGGATAATTCTTACCCTTATGTGTGTTCGATGCAGGTGTGGCCGAGGGGCTGGTGCCAATTTGCGTAGCCCCTTATTGGTTAAGATCAGTGATTTTATTAAGGGACTGTATACCGATATATCTCCTTCTTGATTAACTTGGTAGTATTTACCACTTCATGTCATGCTCCCACTCTGGTCGAAGGTCATTCACTTGGTGTGGCCACACAAGACACCCTTTTCACTCAATAGCATCTTAATCACCAACGAAAGGGTTTTGTTGGAACAGGGTCTCCTAAAAAGCTCGAAATTGGTCCACTTTTGTATATTTTTGTATTATTTAGTCTAGCATAGGGGTTTTTGGGTGGGTCAAAGCACCGAAGGCATTGTAATGGGTCAGGGGTAGACCAAGAGTCTGCAAACCACGGTTTGTGGACCATTGGATGCGTAGGCTAACTCGGTATAAATAGATGAACCTTGTTAAGTCTAAGGAAGAAATGTATAGAGATTGATGATAAGCATGAATTTTTAGATCTGTGGTTGGGTTATTAGGGAAGGACTCTTGTTGGTTGTGTGCACGGAGCTCCTTAGTCCTGCTGTTTGCCGACCCTACTGGCTATGTGCGTAGGCGGTATTTTGGGATTGTAAGAAGATATTGGTATTGATAATAAATGCAAAGTACTGTTGATATCTAATGTTATCTGGATCTATTTTGTGATGATTTATGCGAACATGGGTTGTACGATTTAGCCGTAAAAGTATCTGTTTGATTGCTGTGGAACTATATTTGTTTCTGTTATATGAATCTATGATATGTTAATTGTTACGATTATAGTTGTTGTGCTAATAGATTGGTATTACGCAAGTGGATGCGAAGGAAACTATTATATTTGTGCTCTTTTGTATAAGTACGTAACTAGATCTGTTAATTGTGAGCTTGATAAGCTGGGTACGCAGATCTGCTTGACTTACCTACTCTCTATCTTGGGGTGCGGAAACCTATTTCCAGTACCCTCCCATACTACTTCGGGTGAGACTTTGGCTTGCGCAAGCAGGTCACTGCCGAAAGGGCCAATAGTATAGAGGTTTGTTGGCAAACCTTAACCTCTGAACCTGGGTCAGGACCCCTCAAACCAAAAAATGGTTCCATTGCCGGGACAAGGAGCATTTTGAGAGAGAGATCGAGTAATGCCAAGAACACATTGGAGACCTAAGAAGAAAGAGATCGACGGGTGGTTCGAAAACCAAATTCAGGAAGTTGCAGTAAGAGAAAATCGTAGTGCAAAGCTAACCATAGAGAAGTAGAAGAATAAGTACATTTCCACAGAAATCTAAGCAATTGTCTTTGTAACATTTGCGATCGAAAGACGACATGGCCTCACACATGAATTTACCTACCTTTAGAGGCGTAGGGGATGAAGATATGGATCGGTTCTCGTTTGTCGCACGATCCGTATGGACTGCGCAGAATGTTGCCAGCGATGCTGTGAAAAGGGAGAAGCTATCCCTTGCCTTTGAGGGGAGAGCCTTGGACTGGTATATGGGATACACTGACTAGCATGCGAATGCAACCATAGAAGAGATTAATAATGCCTTGAAACAGAAGTTCAAGAAGACTAAGTCCTACTCTCAGATAGTGAATGATCTGAAGGATTTCAAGCAAGGACCGACCGATTCTGTATGGGAGGCTGACCAATGGCTAAAGAAGGTAATTAGAGAAGGATTATTTTTGTATGATTATAGATAACACAAAAAATGGTTCATTGTTATGCTGCTGCCCCACCTACGCATTCCAATGGGCCATCAAGCCATCAAGTCACCGGAAAAGGCATTAGAGATTGCGATGAAGCTGGACGCTGCGCTAAGTGATGACGCCCAGTTAGGAGTACAAAAAATACAAGGCGAGCTAGAAGAAATGAACATGGAGATCCATAATCTGTGAAAGGAGCGAGGAACAGAGGCTAGCCCTGAAAGATGGTGCATACGATGCAGGGTGAATGGCCACACCAAATATAGCTGTCCTTTGTTAGATGACTATGTGCAGGCCGGGGGACCTAGCCTGTTGCGTCCTAGGGAAGCTGTAGGGCCAAGTGGGCTGGTGCTATGGTGTGAATACTGTCGTGTTTCTAGGCTGCATGACACCAACCACTGCCCTCGCCTTGCTGCATATGTCCCAGAAATAAAGCAACAATGGTGCAGGTTCTGTAGATCTTTAGGCCATGATAAATAGAACTGTCGAACTTACGATCTGATGCTAGATAGAGGAAACATATATAGGGTATAATCGGACCCTTCATCACCAATATCCCCCTTCGGTTTGGGAGGCTCCCCTACTAGGGGTAGGGGAGGAAGCCGAGGCGGAAGTGCAAGAAGGGGGAGAGGACATTTGATTTGATATAACTGTGGGGAAATTTGACTTTGCAAGGGATTGCATGAACCCTACGCGACAATCCTACAGATACTATAGACAGTTGGATCATGTGATTGAAGATTTCCTGATCCTGATAGCCAAGATGCAGGAGAAGCCGCAGACACCTACAGAGAATGTACAAAGGGTCAAGATGGAATGCCGGGATGAAGGACCGAGTATTAATGTTATAACAAGCAGCGGCATGGCCACCAGAGGAGCTGCAAAGAAAGCTGAGGCGGAGCCTCTTATCCAGAAAGTAGCCCTTAAACAAGAAAGTTTGGACTCACAGAAGGAAAAAGAAACTTTTTTCGCAGCTCTCCAAGACTTTGCAAAGGCTGCGGCACCTATTCCTCAAGACCTTGCAAACCTCAAAGCAGATGATGAGGTCAAATATTTCCTACAGGCGTGTATGAAGCTGTTGCACAACCAAAGGGCCGTAGAAAACCTCCAAGCCTTGACAGATAGCTATGCAGAAAGAGCAACCCCAACTATGGAAATCAAGGACTTACATAAGCTATATAAGCCTAAGAGATGCACTGGTAGGGAGATGTGGTTAACCGCGTAGATTGGTGACTATGAGATGGATCAGGTTATTCTAGACCTAGGCTTAGATGTGAATGTACTGCCTAATCAGAATTGGTAGCGAATGGGAGAACCTAAGTTAGAATGGTCCACTATCCATCTATTCATGGCTAATCAACAAAAGATCATACCATTGGGGAGATTATCTAAGATCATCGTAGATATCGTAGGGGTTAAGGTTCGGGCTGAATTCGAGGTCATTCAGATTGTAGAGGATACGGACTCCTATTCTGCGCTCCTGGGATTGGACTGGGCCATAGATATGGGCAGTATTATCAATTTGAAAAAGAGAAGCATGGTATTTGAAAGTGAAGGAACACGACTGGTAGTACCGCTAGACCCCGCAGAAGGAGAAAGGTATACAGAGCCGATGTGTGAAGAAGAAGAGGTGTATCACATCTATAAGCTAACTAAGAGAGATGAAGACTGGATCAATCCTACGGTTGATGGTGTGCTTTGTTGGGAAAGGGATAGTGAATGATTTTCTGACTTTGATGAAGAAATGGAAAAATGGAAAAACTGGCTGCATGAAGTCTCTGTGCTGTGTTGCCTACGAATCACAAGGGGCTTCCGCTACATATCCTCATAGGTAAGATAACTACCCTACTTTGATGGTTCCGGTAATATAAAATAATTTTTGCGGACCTTTGAGGCCGAGGTTCCAAGAGAACGAAGGCTATGGGCCCTAAACCTAGCTCTGCGCACAACACTTACAAGATGGTGGGACGCGCATAATGGGGCATTCCAGGATTGGGAGGAATGTATGGATACGATGATCATACACTTTTATCCTCTGAACGACGTGCATTTCAAGATATTTCTTGGCCCAGGGGATCCACGTAAACATTTGTTCACCTAGATGGAGAAGTGGTGGGATCGCACTACAGAGGAATGGGTTCACTTGTTTATTCATTCCTTGGGACCAATCCCCATAGCGTGGTACTTAGATCTGGAGCTACATCAATGCACCCGCCATTGGGAAACCTTAAAAGATGATTTTTTTTGGAAATTTGGGTTAGTAGGAGGATCAGAGGCACTTGATGAAGCTCTGCAGGATATCGATACCTTTGTATTTGGGGAATCCAGCCCCTATGCAACATGGGAATTACCCACATGGGAAACACATATGCAGGATATTGTGAACTTCCACAATATCACCATAGAAGAATGTGACGAAGATCCACGCAATGTTTCGATCCCAGAATCAGAAGGGGAATGCGAGGTTGCAGGACCTCTGTTACACACTGAGGATGTTATGAAATCCCTGAAGCTATGAGAAGTTAACATTGGTATGGAAGAGCAACCCAAGTTGGCTAAAATTGGGGGTTACTAGGATGATGAGACAATAGGCAAGATTGCAGAACTACTCATGCAGTATCAAGACTTATTTCCGACAAAGTTTTCAGAGCTTAAGGGGATCACGGGGGACTTAGGGGTCATGCGCATCACAATAAAACCAGATGTGCACCCTTATCAGTTGAACCCTAAGTATAAGAAGAAGGTTTGATAAGAAATAGATAAAATTCTCGCTATGGGTATCATTGAACCGATCGAACAATTGTAATGGGTAAGTCCTATGGTAGTTCAGGAAAAGAAGACGAAGGAGGAAATCCACATCTATGTGGATCTGCGCAAGTTGAATGATGAATGTGTACATGATCCCTTTCCAACACCATTCTCCGATGAGATCCTGGATAGCGTAGGGGGCCAGGAGGCATATTCATTCATTGATGGGTTCTCAGGGTACCATCAGATTAGAATCACACCTGAATTTTACCTGGAGCAGATACTAGAAGATGATGGGGTACAGGTCGACCCTATGCACTGGATATGTGGGTTGGCTGGTGCTGGGATTTTAAAGCTGCTAAGAATGCCACATTTTGGCCACTAGAATGTTACATATCGCTTGGTCCGCCAACTGCTCACCTTGGTCCATGACGACAGCTTATGGATCCGGGACCGCATCCCTATTGATGCTGTGCTAATTCACTGAATTACTGGCCTCCCCATGGAAGGGCCTGACCTGATGTCGCAGGTGGGTAAGAATTATAAGAAAAATATTTTTGGCAGCGTGTGCGAAACTTACCATGTACTGCGGAATACTTGGGGGTTTATGATCAATACCATCAGCGACCCGGGAACACAGATGGGTACATTGTTGCTAGCATGCAAGCTAATGTGAAAATTTCGGGCTGCCACCATTCCCACATATTTCATTCAGTTGGCAGGACAGTGTGAAAAAGGAGTTTGCTTCAATTGGGCCCAACACTTATGTAACGAATTCCTGGAAAATGTCCACGCAGGCCAGGAGCAGGGGCGCCCATTCTATTATTCTTGGCTACTACTGCTCATTGCGTTGGTCGCATGGGAAGCACCAGAGGAAGTAGTCCTCCCCGAGCTCACTCTTGACATATGCAAAGGAGCACGCTATGCCATCTTGTGGGATTCCAAGGGCGCGCAGTGTATCGAGGACAATCAGGTCTTCTGGGTCCTTTTTCAGAGCGATGTGGTAGCAGCCATCCATTCTCGACCACACTTGTCTCCAGCAGTGTATGAAAAGTATAAAAGCATTGCAGCATTTTAGGTCACCATCCACAACATCCAAATCAGAGCACGCAAAGATAAGGCCTGGGTCTCACTCCCATATATGGCCGCAAACGAGGAAATTGATCGCATAGTTGCTACATGGCCTCCGCAGTGGAAGGTTGGGTTCAAAACCGATACGATGGGCACCACGGGAATAAGTGCTACAATGGTTACCCCGACTACAACAACCAAGGAAGCTGGCGGATCAAGAAGAGGCACGAGGAATGAAGGGACCGTAGGATCACAACAGGATTCGTAGTAGAAAAAGAGCACCGACAAGGATGCAGATACACAGAAGGATTCGCAGCCGGATGAAAAAACGAAGAAGGGTACAGAAGGGCAGGAGCCAGGAGGCACCACCTCCCCACGCGGAGCTAAACACACTGGAGAACCAACAAAAGGGCCACAAAAGAAGTAGCGTTCCCAGTGAACAGAATGTGACGAGATTGTTACATTGACAGAAGGGGACCTTGAACAAATTTCAGACGCAGACACCTTGGCCATAGAGGATAAGTGGATGGCTCTTGAAGAGCAGCAAAAAGCCACGGTTAACACGCTTCAGGCCAAGCTCTGAGCTCTGTAGCTGAAGACGGACACACTACAGACCAGTATGGTTTAGGTCCGCTCCGCCTCCACAACTAGTAGCACGACACTGGCTGTGTCCGAAAGCTGCCTCTGTCCCCTGCCAGGCATTGCCCTCACGATTAGTCCACCCAACTTGGGAGCGCAAGTCCAAGCCAGTGAAGAGGTCCAACTGGATCTTGTAAGGTTTCCATATGATGCACTAAAGTTTCTCCATAACTCTTTGTTTGATGAAATTCAACACAGGGACCATCAGGTGCACCTGCAGCTTCGTACAGTAGAACAGGCAGTTGAAGAATGGACGGCCAAGGTAGCCAAGGCACAGGCTTCATATACCCTCATAGTCTCATAGCAGGTGGAGTTGGAGCACATGATCAGTCTGCTCTACACAGACGTTGCTGAAGATATCCCAGCCATTGCCACCCCCAAGGCCAAGATAAAGGGGTTGGCCACCGCATTGAAGGCTTCAAGGACGTAAATTTAGGTAGTCAAAACACATATGGAGCAACAAATCACAGATTTCTAGGCTAAGCTGCAGCCCGAAACACCTCCAAAGGCCAGGGCCCAGCGAGCTGCACTGGTTACAGCTGCCACTAATGTGATCATAGGCCAAATTTTCCATGGCACCCAGTTATTGGAGAAAGCGATGCAACTATGGACCAAGGCACAACACGATTCTCTCCTACAGGAAATTAATCAAACATTGCACCAGAAGGAAGAGGAGTTTGATCAGTTAGAGGCTACCTTGCCTACGTCGGTCCCTGCACAACGACTGGCCCGACTGTGCACCAGCCAGGCCCTCAAAGATGACATGGAGGCCCTTCGACAGCGGAAGAAGACACGGGGTGATCACCTTAAGCCATGGGCAGACGAGGCCCTCAAGCTATCTCACGAGATCGATGTTGTAGTCAAATAGTTGAACCAAACATTGGAGAGCATCGCAGCCGCTACAGAAGGCCCAAATTCATAGAAGTTGGTAGCTATAACTCAGACTGCCGCTGCGCAGAGTAAGGGAATGCTCCCACCATTGATCGAGGCAGTCCAGCAGCTTTAGGAAAAATTGGAGGCCTCGCCATCACAGTGACTCAGGATGAGTCACAAGATTGTGTTGGGGGACTGTTGGAACAGGGTCTCCTAAAAAGCTGCAAATTTGGTCCACTTTTGTATATTTTTGTATTAGTTAGTATATCACAGGGGTTTTTTAGCATGTCAAAGCCCTGTAGCTATTGTAATGAGTCAGGGGTAGACCAAGAGTCTGTAAACCATGGTTGTGGACCATTAAATGCGTAGGATAAATCGGTATAAATAGATGAACCTTGTTAAGTCTAAGGTAGGAATGAATAGAGATTAATGATAAGCACAAATTGTTAGATCTTTGGTTGGGTTATTAGGGAAGGACTCCTACTGGCTATGTGCACAGAGCTCCTTATTATTGCTGTGTGTAGACCCTGCTGGCTGTGTGCACAAGTGGTATTTTGGGATTGTAAGAAGATATTGGTATTGATAATATGTGAATTACTGTTGATATCCGATGTTATCTAGATCTGTTTTGTGATGATTTATGTGAACTTGGGTTGTATGATTTAGCTATAAAAGTATCTCTTTGATTGCTATGGAAGTATCTCTGTTTCTATTATATTAATCTATGATATGTTAGTTGTTGCAATTATAGTTGTTATGTTGATAGATTGGTATTGTGCACGTGGATGCGAAGGTAACTATTAGATCTATGCTCTTTTGTATAAGTTCATAACTAGATCTGTTAATTGCAAGCTTGATAAGCTAGGTATGCAGATCTGCTTGAATTACCTACTCTCTCTCTTGGGGTGCGGAAACCTAGTTCTAGCACCCTCCCATACTACTTCAGGTGAGACTTTGTCTTGCACAAGCAGGTCACTGCCTAAAGGGCCAGTAGTATAGGGGTTTGTTGGCAAACCTCTGAACCTAGGTCAGGACCCCTCGAGCCAACAGGTTTTTAGGAACTTACCTCTAAATCCCTTGAAGAACCTTTGCTCCACTTCTGAATATGACACAAATTGATCAACAACAAATTCTGTCATGAATCCTCCCAAGATACTGTCAACCCATTGATCTACCGTTATGGTAATCTTATTATCAGTATTTTCCAATTTTTGGATCAATTTGGGGTCCATTGTGTGACTTGATCATCTTTCCAACGATTTTGGAATTCCTCCAACAGTGCCAACCACTCTTGAAACTCGTGTACGAAGGATACAAAGAAGATTTCATGCACTTCCATAAAAATATACCTGTTTTTCCACTCTTCTGTGGACAACTTTTCACTCCTATTCTCTTTTAGGGAAAATTCCTGAATCTTCTTTTCGAACTAGTCTTCTAACTGAGGTTTTAATGGCTGCCAATGACCCTGTGGCATTACCCAAGCCCTCTCTCAAAATTCTCCCGGTCCCAGCAACAGAACCATTTGTTGGCTTTAGGGGTCTTGACACAGGTTCGGTTTTAAGGTTTGCCAACAAACCCCAATATTACTGGCCCTTTTGGCAATGGCCTACTTACGCAGGTCAAGGTCTCACCCGAAGTAGTATGGGAGGGTGCTGGAACTAGGTTTCTACAACCTAAGAGAAGGAAAGTTAATAAAAGTGGGTCCTTTCAAATCCAACCCACCAGCATTGGTGAAGCCCTATCCCCAAAACCCTTAACAATGTGTTGGTCAAAATAACTCAAGCGAAGCTCATAAATCAGACATAACAATTCAGTAATCAGATAAGAAAAAATATAGCTAGACCTATGCATTCATTCCTTTATATAGCATCACATCCACGTGCGCATCAACAAACCATCAATATTCAGACAACGTACATTATCTAATAAATAACATATAACACAACCCATAATTGTAACACAGAAATACTTAGATATCAAAAATTAGTCTTCTCATTCATTCATATCTAGATCTAACTTATAGACTCTATGACCAGCCCGCACAGACAACCAGCGGGGTCCGCACATAGCAGGAATTAAGGTCTCCGCGCACACAGCCAGTAGGAGCCGTTACCTAGACTATGGACACAAAAGATCCCAAATTTGTATCCAAGTTCTTTTCAGACTAAAAACTTATTTCTAAAATTTTGACTTATCCATCTATTTATAGAATCTTAGCCTACGCTAGTTCTATGGTCCAAAAACCATGGTTTGCGGACTTCTGGTCTACCCTTTGACCCATTTCAACACATCAGGGCTTCGAACTGCCCCCAAAGCCCCTATGCTAGACCAAATATTACTAAAATATTACAAAAATATTACAAAAATGGACAAAAATGTGGTTAGGGAACCTTGTTCCAACACATCCATTTTTTAAAAACTTCCCAAAAGGGGATCGACGTGAGTATGAAATTAATTCCATCGCTGATCGATGAAACCCTAGACCAAAAAGAGGCCATCGGCACGAGCAATACACTGAGGGGGCGTGACCCTCCAGATAACTAGGTTTACAAGGAGCTGCTTCATGAATGGCCAACAAAGAGCTTATTCATTGTGTTGAAGAGGACATGAAGGCATAGTTTTGTGATGGAAGGTAGGCACAGGGGTCACTTGTAATATTCCCAATCAGCCCAAGCTAATGGGAATATTCAATTTTGTTTTGTTTTCTGTTTCATGAATAAAATTGTAAATGAGGATCAATAAAACTCCTAGAAACAGTAAATAAATCAATTTCCCATGTGAACAACGTTAAATCTGGGCTAACTTAATAAAACACCCTTATGTGTGAAAGGGATTGAGACATTTGACTGGGTCAACGGGACCAAAACAACAACGTTGTCTAGATGCAATGAATCTTCTTAATACACAGCGCAGTCTTAGTTGGAGGTGGCACATGTGAAAGGATCTAAACCATTGAGATGGTTTAGGGTTGGGCAAGAATTTTATATTATAAAAGGAAGAGGATGGCACCAAGAGAAGGGTTGTTGATCATATGATATTTTCTGAATGTATTGTTTATTTAGACATATATCATCCTCTTGGCTGTTTAGTAGAAAATTGGGTGTTCCTAATCGGGAATCCCACCTCTTTCCTTGAGGAGCCTCTTGGGAGAGTTTTGTTGATCCTGTCCACTTTCAGGCATTTAGCCAAGCTTCATCTTACACCTACAACTCAGATCCTGTTGAGGGTTTGGTTGTCCTTGTGAGCTGCAGCAAGTGGAGGTTAGATCTATTCAGATCTAGACCATTCTAGCACTTGTTTTCAGTGGGAAAGTCTTATTCCACATTGGTATGAGAGTTATGGACCTTTGGAGCTTCAGATCTACATCTTGGCATCAGGCCAAACTGTTCTTCAAGTCTACAACGTATTTTATCTTCCAGGATTGCGTTATCTGCAAGGAGGAAAGTTGCAGGGTGTTTTGGAAACTATTGAGGAGTGATCTCTAATGTTGGGGATCTGCCCTTCACTGTGGTGATCCATGGATTTCTGTTCATATCCATGTCATATTCAGATCTGATCTGAATACTCCTATATATGCTTCAGAAATTTTGAATAGATCTGCAGATCTGCTGCATGGAATCTCATATCTACTCCATGTGCTTTATGTATTCCTGAAAACCCCAAGGGCTATGTAAAGTAGAGACATTACAGTGTATGGATCTATCATAGATTTGAATATTCATGCATTACCTTGTCCTAGATCTAATTTGTAATATACTGCTACAATTTTCTCTATAAAATAACGCTGTCAAGCCTTTTGCAGTCAATACATGTGTTGCAGCACCTCTTTTTGAGGGTTTCCTTCCGTTCTTGTCTTTTGTTTCCTATTATACATTGTATGTGCTTCATTATGGATCTTAATCGCTGATGTATACATGAATTTTGAGCCTTCTTATTGGCCTCTTGATATTTCTCTGTAAAACTACGTTATTTTCCTGTAGTATTTTTGCATATTGCTATAGCCCCATTCTTGGGTGTTTCAAGCCATACTAGGTGTGGGAGATCTGTTTAACCCACCAAGTTTGATTTTTTTTTGTGCTCCTTTTGGATTTAGATATTAGATATCTAGATCTAAGGGATCCAAGGGCTACAAACTCACTTCAGTGCACATACTTCTCAAAAATGTGCTATTCCAATAGGTATTGTTGAATCCTCCCTTTTGGGGATATTATAGTGGTATTAGATCAACTTTCTTGGCTCAGCCTGTGCTTTGCTAAGAAGCCAATATGTCCTCAGAAGAAGAAGAACTTCTCACTGACAGAGAGAAGAGGTATCTAAAGAGAAGACATAAGAAAAATTCTGGTTACACCAATGATGATAAAGACAAGGGTAAAGCCCCTGAATCTGGAAGTGAAGATGAAGAAAATGATTTCCCCAAGACCCTTTTGAGAGCCATGCAAGATCTTGATAGATAGATCAAAGATATGAGGTTGGATAGAATCAAAGAATCCCCTCAAATATTTCATCTTGGAGAAAGCTCTCGCATGTCTCATCACTAGAATAATCAACCAGTGAACCAGCCACAAGTTCCACAACGTTCTACAATGCCTACCTTTCTGGTGGTAGAAAATGAAGGGTTTCAAGAGAAAGAACCCCTTGAAAACTATTTTGCAGAATATGAGTCTCAAAATCACAGATTCAAGGATAACTTGAGTTTTCAAGATTTTTGTCACCTCAAGGACAAAGGAAGACCAAGGCATCATCATAGAGATGGTGGATTCAATCAGAATCATGATTGACTTCACTCTATGGGCAGATTATTTTTGCCTAAATTTGATGGATCATCAAATTTTTTTTCCAAATCATAGGTAGAGAAGCTTGATATCTACTTCCAGCTGAACAAGGTTCCAGAAGTGGAGGCCATCAAGATTGCAGCGCTGCACTTTGAAGGTGAAGCACACAACTGGTGGTTCCATGGGTTGTCTACATTGGGTCATTCCAATGTGACCACTTATTAAGAGTTCACTAGAATACTGGTGGAGAGGTTTGATAGGTGATATCTAGAAGCACCTTTCATGAGTCTTGCCAAGTTGAAGCAATCAGTAACACAAAGTCTTATATTTATGAGTTTTTAAGATTATTTGTCATGGTTCTTGATTTATCTGCATCAAGGAGGGTGTATATGTTCATCGATGGCTTAGATGAGCCTCTTCATGGGTTGGTAAAGTCTACCAACCCCACTACCCTACATGATGCCATTGAGAGGGCCAAAAGCAAAGGCAAAATTTCAGCACAAGCCCTCTTTTCCTTTCAAGGGAAAGGGAGAGAAAGCTGCTCCTTCCAAGGAGATCACATTCAGAAAGCCCCTTGACATAGAAGTTCGGAGAGATATGAGGAATAAGAAACTATGTTTCACTTTCCAAGAACCATGGGCACCTGGACATAGATGTGCTAATGGGAAAGCACATTATATTGAGGTCTTCTCTAATGTTGAGGAAGAAGAAGAAGAAGAGGATCCAAGGAGGGGTCACAGTGCTGACATGGCAGAAGGTGAGCCCACTTTATCAGGAGATGGGGAGGGAGCAATTGCTCCTATTGGAGGGGCTCTTACCTCTTTAAGAGGGGTGCCAAAATATTTGACCTTGAGGGTTCAAGGCTCCATTTTAAATCAGAGGGTTTACGTTCTTATTGATAGTGGGGCAACTCAAAATTTCATTAATTCCCATCTTGTGCAAAGAGGGGCAATACCCACTAATACCTTTGAGGGATTCTCTGTCTTGGTCCCAGGAGATAGAAAAATGTGGTGCATGCATTATGTCCCATCACTTTCAGTCATCACGGGAACATACACCTTGGTTGATCACTTCTTTGTGGTTGACATACCAGACACCATTGTTATTTTGGGTGTTCAGTGGTTGATTACATTGGGAAAGGTCACCACTAATTGGGAGGCCTTACAAATGGAATGGGTGGACAAGAAGAGTGGTGAAGTCCAAATGATCAAAGGCATGCACACATACCCCTCACATAACACTTCCACACAAAGAACAAAGATGGATTTGCGCAGTGGAAGCAAGGATCTCACAGTCCCATATCTTATGTTTATGAGATTTTTGCATGGAACCCATCTATCTAGTGGCAAACCACCTGGGAGGCCACCTGATTTAGTTTTTGTGGGAGATATCTCACATCATGATGTTCCAAGTTTAGATCCAGGAATGCTTGGGCAAGCTTAAGAAGGAGGGATATTTTCTTCCCTCATCATTATTTCCCACCTTCATTTCTGATTCTGCGCTGTTGGAGGAGAAGAATGGAAGGTATGTCCTTCTAACACACACCTTTGGCATAGGATATGTCAAAGAGGAGATCAACAACATGACAGACATTCTTGTAGATGCATCATCAACGTTGTCACTGTTGGGGAGTGTAGATCTATATTGGAAATCCCAACTATTGGTGGATTATTCCAAAGATCTTCACACTTGTATGATGCTTGATGTCAAGGTGCAAGAAGAGGGCTATCTAGTCCATGAGGGAGTCATATATCATCATGATAGGGTCTTCTTACCTAGAGCCTCCAAGCTCAAGGAGATGATGCTACAAAGGGCTCACAAAGGGTTTTGTTTCAGCCCTACCTATTCTATGGAGATCTATAATACTATCATGAGATGCTTTGAATGGGAAGACTTTGGAAGAGAGATACATCAGCATTTTCAAGAATTCATCAAGTATGTGGAGTTGGGGCAGCCAAGGGACTCTATGCAAGAGTCATTTCAGCCATCTCTTCCTCCTTTTGAAAGAGGAGAGAGATCCATGCACAACTCCATGTGTATGAGAAACATTGTTGGTGAAGAATCTGTTCATGTAAAGCAAGTTTTATTTTCTGATTTTACATATTCTTTCACCATGTTTATGCATGCCATGACTCCAATAAGGAGCAATGTATCATGTAAATCTCATGGAAAATAGTGGGCCACTAAAATTTCTGAATTTGGCCACTCCCTTGTTGTGCAAAGGGATATTTTCTTTCATGATGGGTGCTTTCCTAAGGCACCAAACATACATCTCACTTTCAGCAACTATGAGATAGACAGAGAAACAAGTAAGTGGTGGGGAAACCACTTACCAAACCTTGATCTGATGTAGGCAGGAGATGCACTTCGCTGGTACCATATGTGGGACGATGACCCACCTCATCATGCTCAAATTTTTGTTTGTATTTACATTGTTTTGATTCCATACATAGATGATGTACTTGTCCTTTTCATGGGAATTTATGGAATGAGGATGGGGTCCATTTATGTACCACATGGAATGGAGACTCTATATGTGCCATATGCTACATGCTTTAGGGAGAGTATTGGTTTAGCCATGTATGCTTCACTTGAGTTTTTGACTCCTTGTGGGGTGGACTTTTTGCATCTCATAAGAGCATTGGAGAAACATTTCATGGAGGATTGGTTTGATGAACACTCGGCTCATGGAGGAGGCTTATTTATTGATGGTGTCATCAAAGGAGGAGGGAAGGAGTTGTAGCACTCACCCTATTAGCTGCTTGAGGACAAGCAACATTTTGGAGGGGAGGACTGTAATATTCCCAATTAGCCCAAGATAATGGGAATATTCAATTTTGTTTTGTTTTCTGTTTAATGAATAAAATTGTAAAGGAGGATCAATAAAACTCCTAAAAAAGGTAAATAAATCAATTCCCCATGTGAACAAGGTTAAATCTGGGCTAACTTAATAAAACACCCATATGTGTGAAAGTGATTGAGACATTTGACTAGGTCAACAGGACCAAATAAACAACATTGTCTAGATGCAATGAACCTTCTTAATGCATAGTGCAGTATTAGTTGGAGGTGGCACATGTGAAAGGAGCTAAATCATTGAGATGGTTTAGGGTTTGGAAAGACTTCTATCTTATAAAAGGAAGAGGATGGAACCAAGAGAAGGGTTGTTGATCATATGATATTTTCTGAATATATTTCCTGTTTAGACATATATCATTATCTTGGCTATTTAGCAGAGAATTGGGTGTTCCTGATCGGGAATCCCACCTCTTTATTTGAGGAGCATCTTGGGAGAGTTTTGCTGATCTTTTCCACTATCAGGCATTTGGCCAAGCTTCATCTTACACCTACAGCTCAGATCCTGTTGAGGGTTTGGTTTTCCTTGTGAGCTGCAGCGAGTGGAGGCTAGATCTATTCAGATCTAGACCATTCTAGCACTTATTTTCAGTGGGAAAGTATTCTTTCCCATTGGTAAGAGAGTTATGGACCTTTGGAGCTTCAAATCTACATCTTGGCATCAGGCCAATCTGTTCTTCAAGTCTACAATGCAGTTTATCTCCCAGGACTGTGTTATCTGCAAGGAGGAAAGTTGCAGGGTGTTTTGGAAACTATTGAGGAGTGATCTCTAGTGTTGGGGATCTGCCCTTCACTGTGGTGATCCATGGATTTCTGTTCTTATCCATTTCATATTCATATCTGATCTGAATAATCTTGTATATGCTTCATAAATTCTGAATAGATCTGCAGATCTACTGCATAGAATCTCATATCTACTCCATGTGCTTCATGTATTCCTGAAAATCCCAAGGGGTGTGTAAAGTAGAGACATTATAGTGTATGGATCTGTCACAGATCTGACTCTTCATGCATGATATTGTCCTAGATCTAAGTTGTAATCTACTATTGCAGTTTTCTCTATAAAATAACGTTTTCAAGCCTTTTGTAGTCAATGCATGTGTTGCAACACCTCTTTTTGAGGGTTTCCTTCCATTCTTGTCTTTTGTTTCCTATTATACATTGTATGGGCTTAATTATGGATCTAATTTGTTGATGTATACATGAATTTTGATCCTTCTTATTGGCCTCCTGCTATTTCTCTGTAAAACTGCGTTATTTTCCTGCAGTATTGCTGCATATTGCTGCAGCCCCATTCTTGGGTGTTTCGAGCCATACTAGGTGTGGGAGATTTGTTTAACCCACCTAGTTTGATTTGTTTTTGCTCTCCTTTTGGATATAGATATTAGATCTCCAAATATAATGGATCTAAGGGCGACAAGCTCACTTCAGTGCACATACTTCTGAAAAATGCGTTATTCCAATAGGTATTGCTGAATCCTCCCTTTTGGGGATATTACATCACTATTAAGGTTCTCCAGGATCAGGAACAAGGAGTATAGGTACAGTGACAATTATTTCCATTGGAGAATGAGCCTAAGCAGAATACCAAAGTAAAGGAAGTGGATCAATCTATCTTGGCGTCTTTCCTACAGATGTGTATGAAATTGGTGAGGGACCAGAGGGTTGTAGAAGGGCTACAGGAGCTAATAGATAACTGCGTTGACAAGGAAAGTTTGCAACAGGAGAAACACACAGTAAATAAAGTGATGCAAGAGCATCAAGGTTCCGAAAATTGTACATTTAGTAGAATCTAGGGGGTCTTGTGTTTTTCAAAAGAGTGGGTTTCCCTAAGTATTTCATTAATGTAATTTTAATATTTTGAGAGATTAATGTGAGACATTTAGAATAGGATTTAATTAAATATTGAGGGGCATATTTGTAAATGTTCTCGAATGTAGGAGAACATGAGTGATTGATGAGTGATTGGTGTGGATTGAGATATTTTGAAATATTGTAAATCTTAGATTAGAAATTAGTTCATGATTTATAGAGGATTCTTAGGATCTAGTTGAATGTTGAGATCCTCAAGGGATAAAGAAAATATTTTAGGAAATTACTGAGGGCTTAGAGGATTTTTAGAATTTTGTTGAGTAACATATGGATCTGAACCAAAATTGGTTACAGAACCTTTTGTATATAATTTTAAGGCCTCAAAGGCACAAACAGTGGTAGAAAAGAGAATATATTCTTAGAGAGAAATTAATTGTAAGACTACGGGTATATACAAAGAGAGAGGAAGAGAAAAGGGCCATGTAAAGGAAGATTAGACCAAAGCTATATTGTAAAAAAAAAAATTATTTGTATCTGTACATTTATTTAATGAATGAGGAAATCGAATTCATTGTGACTGTGTGTGTCATTCCTTTTATGTCCTGAGTGATTCGTAACTATGAATTTATGGTTTATGTGTGATAAACCATGATCAATGAGTTCAAATTGAATGTATATGTCTTTCTGAGTGATAAAGGACTTAATAGATAGGTAGAATCCATGTGATTCCAGTCTGTGGCTAGTGAATGTGTGTACAAGTTGAGTAAAGAATAAATCCAGAATTCTGATTCAGAGAAATAATACAGAGTGATCTGTATTCAAGTTCAAGATGGTGTAATGGCTATATAAATAAAAAACAAAGATAAGCTCAGGAGAGATAGACTTGAATTATTTCAAACAAGCAAAGGAGGAGTAGTGCAAAGGAGACTGTATTGTAGAGAAGCAACAGCATAAAGCAGAGGAATCAACCAAGGTAGAGAACACTTAGAGATTTCCAAAAAGGTGAATGGACGGACATGATTAAATCACATAATTGAAGTTTTAAGAATCAATGGTAGAGATCAGTGTGGACATAATAGGTGAAGAAGAACTGTGTGTAGTTGAATAGACGGCCATGATTAGAACGCATATTTAAAAGCATAATAGATCAACGGTGGACAACGAGTCACGATTTCACTCTTCGAAAATGATAACAGATGGCACAAAGGCTTCTCAAGGTAAAGTATTTTTCTTTCGATGCGATAAAGTTGAAAAGTTGTGATGCGATGAGGGAGGCCATGTGTCAATGCTGTGTAACTTCACAAGTCGTAGGAAATAATTTTTAGCATTAAAGAGTTCAACGGTAAATTTTTTTGATTGCAATGCAAAACGGAAAGGATGGAAGGATGCAATGCAAAAATGGAGAAGCCATGTGTCAGTACTGTGCCATAGCACACTTCGCATGAATTTATGGTTTAATTATTATTAGTTTAGCTTTCAACTTGCAGACAGCGATTGCGAAGAGTTCTGATTGGATATCGTGATGTGGGACCCTCCCGCAGAGTGTTTTGTGTATTCGTAAAGAGGTTTGGGTTTACGTCTGTTCTATTTTAAAGTGTATGCATTATTTGATTGCATAAGTATGTATGTTTAAATCCAATGTTATAACCCGCTGCATGTGTAAAGGAGTTATGTGGGTCACAACCCACAGGTCTAAGTTATTTGTATAATGTGAAGCTGTGTAGGAAATAAGGTAAGGTAATGGTGTGGCAATGCATAAAGGTAAAGATTTACCGAATAGCCACTTATGATTTTAAAGCTTCTATGTGCATTTGATGAACACAAATTTTTAATGTGGGTGAATGTAGGGTTCATTCTGCTAACCCTATCTATTTGATATTTTCCACCATATGGTTGCATCATTTGGTATCAGAGCGAGTAAAGCTCTTTTGGGGGAAATCAAAACAAGCAGAGTTTTGATGATGATGACAAAGTTAAACTATGCAGAAGACATTGGTAGCAGAACAGAGTGAGATTCAGCGTGATTGTGGATCAGAGGAGAAGAAGTTAGATTATAATTCTGAAAAGGTGGAGATAAGTGCAGAAATAAAAGTTAGACAATAAAAAAAACTGACAAAGAGATGATTGCTTTCTTGTGAAGAAGGAACATCCATTCGAATGTGAAGAGTGGAAGCAGACTGCTTTTGAAATCATGCAGGTAGTGGCTTTATATTAACTCTGATTTGTGTTTAAAGGAGGAATATCTCAGCAAATACAACAAAGGAATGTTGTAAAGAAAATAAGAATATTTTTTGTTATTGAAGGCTGAGTAAAGTGGATACCTTGAAGAAACATGGTAAAGAACCTGCATGTTCTAGTTGAAGGTTGGAAAAAGAGGACTAGATTGTTCTCAAAAGAAAGTAGAATTGTATAAGCCAAGGAGCAAAGGAGTTTCTCATATAGGTTCTAGAGATAGAGAACCATTGTTACCAAAAAACCAAGGAGAGAAGGCTTGGTGAGGTACTTGCAGCAAGTATGGAGACTTGCTGAGAAAGAGAGGCTTAGTGCAGTTCACGAGTGAATAGATGCAGTTCACAAGGGACAGAAGAATGACTACTGATATTCAAAGAAGAGGTTTAGAGAAAAGCCACAGTAGAAGGAGAGTGGAGAAATATGACAAGGTGAATAGGATAAGTCAAGAAGAGATTGACAGAGAGAAAGATGAGATAAATTTTCAAATTGCATTGTTGATTGATATGTTGTAGAGAAATAAGGTAGACTAGAGGTATGGTTGTAATATGAGAAAGAAATTGAAGTGGCATAGGCTACAAGAGAAGATAAATAAGCACGTGAATATGTAGCGAATAGAGGAGCTGAGGAAGCTTGAACAGATAATGGATGTTCAATTTAGGATAGAGAAGCTCGAAGGAGTTGAGCTACAACAAGACAAAGTTGTTGAAGGTGAACAAGTTCCTTTAGAAATTGAAGATGGAGCAATGATGTCTAAAATATTAGTTGAGGCAATTGAGCCTAATGATTTTGAAATTAAATTTTTTTGTATGATTGCAGGTGTAATACATGATGATGGAAAACCTTTGAATATTCTGAAAGAAGAGGAAGCAGAGAGACATCATTTGAATTATGTTTTAAAGAAGAGGGATGAGATAGTTAGATCTCATATGGAGGATCATACATAGTTGAGAGGAAATATTATTTTTCAGCATACTAAAGTTGAAAACAGAGGATGTTTGGCTCACGATGATGACCAAAAGAAAGAAGAAGCGGAGAAGGATATCAAGCAACCAAGTGAAGTGCTTGAGGAAGCTGAGATGAAGACTATTGAATATTTTCTGAGTCATGTAGAAGACTTAGAACAAAAAAAGGATTTGACAATAGAATCATCAAATAAGACAATTGAGTCTTGTGGTTTTACAACTAAAAAATTGTGTGTGATTGCAGGTTTTGAAGGTTTTGCAGGTGATAGACAGTCACTGGAAACTTTCATAAAGATGAAGGAAGAAAAAGAAATGTACAAAGACATTTCAAAGAAGCAAGAGAAAAATTATATTTGGATGGAGGATGAGACTATGTTATCTTATGAATATAGCAAAGGAAAAGCACATGTAAAATTGGTTAGTAAATGGGAGAGAGAATTGGAGTTATTGGAGATTTGGTTGAAAGCACTCATAGAGAAGAAAGAATCTGATGAAGACTGTAAAGGATCTATAACAGCGGAAGAAATGTTACTTTAGTCAAAGAATCATAAGACAATTTACTTTTTGAAAGTAAATTTGCAGATATTGAACAGAGGTTGTTTGGAGATGAGATAGAAGTTCAAAAGAAACAAGAGGGTAAGAATCTAAGGGTGGTAGTAAGAATCCAACAACTTCAAGGTGAAGGTAACAAACAACAGTTTGAAGATGAATGGATGGAGTGCAACAAAAATTGGCAGAGGGAGTACCAGTTAGAAGATAAACTGGACATGGAGATTGAAAGGATAATAAAGTTGATGATGAAGGTGTCTTAGAAGAAGACAAAAACAAGAAAGCAAAGTAGCAGCAGCAAGAGAAACACAACAATAGACTGTGAAATCATAGCTAGTGGGGCAATGCAACATAAAGTATGGAGACCTGGGGAAAAGCAACAAACAACAACAGCAGCAGCCCAAGACAGACTACAGAACAAAGTTTGGGATCCAAGAGGAATTCAATCAGAATTAAAAAACACATGATCTGGAAATCATGAATGTTTTCTACCTTGGGAGTCTGATGCAAGAGCATCATGGTTTCGAAAATTGTACATTTAGTAGAATCTAGGGGGTCTTGTGTTTTTCAAAAGAGTTGCTTTTCCTAAGTATTTAATTAATGTAATTTTAATATTTTGAGTGATTTATGTGAGACATTTATAATATGATTTAATTAAATATTTAGGGGCATATTTGTAAATGTTCTTGATTGTAGGAGAACATGAGTGATTGATGAGTGAATGGTGTGGATTGAGATATTCTAAAATATTGTAAATCTTAGATTAGAAAGTAGTTCGTGATTTATAGAGGATTCTTAGCATTTACTTCAATGTTGGGATCCTCAAGGGATACAGAAGATATTTTAGGAACTAATTGAGGACTTAGAGGATTTTTAGGATTTTTTTGAGTAACCTATGGATCTGAACCAAAATTGGTTACAGAACCTTCTTTATATAATTGTAAAGCCTCAAATACACAAACAGTGGTACAGAAAAGAAGATATTCTTAGAGAGAAATTTAATTGTAAGCCTACAGGCATATACAGAGAGAGAGGAAGAGAAAAGGGCCATGTAAAGGAAGATCAAGCCAAAGCTAGATTGTAAAACAGGTCTTTATTTGTATCTGTACATTACTTAATGAATGAGGAAATTGAATTCATTGTGACTATGTGTGTCATTCCTTTTACTTGTTGAGTGATTCGTAACTTTGAATTTATGGTTTATGTGTGATAAAGCATGATGAATGAGTTCAAATTGAATTTATAAGTCTTTCTGAGTGATAAAGGAATTAACGTCTAGGTAGAGTCCATGTGATTCCAGTCTGTAGCTAGTGAATGTGTGTACAGGTTGTGTAAAGAATAAATCCTAAATTCTGATTTAGAGAAATAATACCGAGAGTGCTCTGTATTCAAGTTCGAGACAGTGTAATGGATATATGAATAAAAAACAAAGATAAGATCAAGAGATATATACTTGAAGTATTCTGAACAAACAAAGGGGGTGTAGTGCAGAGGAGACTGTATTGCAGAGCAATGACAACATAAAGAAGAGGAATCAACGAAGTTAGAGTACACTTAGAGATTTCCAAAGAAGTGATTGGATGAACATGATTAAATCACAGAATCAAAGTTTTAAGAATCAATGGTAGAGATCAGCATAGATAGAATAGGCAAAGAAGAACTGCGTGCAAATGAATATACGACCACAATTAGATCAAATATTTACAAGGGGAATAGATCAACAATGGACAATGAGTCGTGATTTCACACTTCGCAAATGATAACGGATAGCATGAAGGCTTCGCAAGGTAAAATGTTTTTCTTTCGATGTGGTAAAGTTTGAAAGTTGTGATGCGATGAGGGAGGCCATGTGTCGATGGTGCGTAACTTCGCAAGTTGCAGGAAATAAGTTTTAGCATTAAAGAGTTTGCATGGTAAAGTTTTTTGATTGCGATGCGAAGAGGAAAGGATGGAAGGATGCGATGCAAAAATGGAGAAGCCATGTGTCAGTACTGCGCAATAGCACACTTCGCATGAATTTATGGTTTAATTTCCATTGGTGTAGCTTTCAACTTTCGAGAAGCGATTGTGAAGAGTTCTGATTGGCTATCGTGATGTGGGACCCTCCAACAGAGTGTTCCGTCTATATGTAAAGAGGTTTGGGTTTACGTGTTTTCTGTTTTAAAGTGTACGCGTTGTTTGATCGCATAAGTATGTATGTTTAACTTCGAGGTTATAACCCGCTGCATGTGTAAAGGAGTTATGTGGGCCATAACCCACAGGTCTGAGTTATTTGTATAATGTGAAGCCATGTAGGAAATAAGGTAAGGTAGTGGTGTGTCAATGCATAAAGTTACAGATTTACCGAAGAGCGACTTATGGTTTTAACTCTTCCGTGTGCAATTGATGAACATCAAAGTTTAATGTGGGTGAATGTAAGTTTAATTATGCTAACCCTATCTATTTGATATTTGTGACGCTATGGTTGTGTCATAAATTATAAAAGGACAAGATAGAATTGGCAGAGAGATGTGGTAGACTGCACATATTGGAGATTATGAGATGGACCAAGTCATTTTGGATCTACGATTAGATGCTAACGTTCTACCAAAGAAGACATGGGAGTGGATGGGAAGGCTTAAGATACACTGGTCACCAATTTAGATGTCGATGGAAAATAAATTGAAGATCATTCATATGGCGTGATTGCAGTGGATTATTGTAGATATTGACGACACTGGTGTTTTGGTCAACTTCGAAGTGATTGAGATCATTGATGAGAGTAACCCATATCCTGTGTTATTAGGGTTTGACCAAGTTTATGAGATGGATGCTCTAATCAACCTGAACAAGAGTCAGATGTTCTTCAAACAAAATGATATTTGGATTGTTGTGCCATTAGATCCTTCTAAGGGTGTGGGATATACAAAACCTATCTAGCTTGAGTATGGTGATGTTGATATTGATCAGATATATAAGCTTATTACACAGGATGAAAACTAGATCAATCCCACTGTGGATGGTAGAATATTCTGGGAGTGTGAAATTTCATGTGTTTCTCACTCAGATAAGGAGTTGGAGCACTGGAAGAATCACTTGCATGAGGTCACCACTAATCGTTGTAACAGGCTGAAAAAATCTCTACGTGTATCATATCAGAAGTACACAACTTACCTTTTTATGATGAAATGGGGAATTTTGTATTGTTTCTGGAATAATTTGAGAGAAATGTTCCTGAAGAAAAAAGCTATGAATATTTGGACTTCGCATTAAGGTCTAATCCAACCTGATGGTAGGGCACGCATAGAGAAAGTTTAGGAGGATTGACAGAATTTTGAAAATTAATAAGGTTGATTTTTGGTCAGGTTAATATGAATATCGTAGAGAAGTATGATGGCCAATGGGATCCGTGCGAGCATTTAGCTCGTTGGACTGAAGCTTGGGGTGTCGATCCTAAAATAGAGTAGGTGCACATGTTCTTGCATTCCTTAGAGACGATACCTCAAAAATGGTATCTGGAAACAGAGATACGCCATGGAGCTATGGACTAGAATGAGATGATATAAGCTGTTATGAATCCAACTCAAAAAATAGAAGAAAATATAGATCAATGACTTAGAAATAATCCTCTTCGAGGGGGAAACCTCCTTTACATTACATGAATGAACAATTATTGGATGATACAAATGAAAAAACCTCCTTTCTATATATAGGAGTCCATGGGGTCACAATATAATCCTAGCTGACCTAACAATAATAATGTAAGGCACAAAAATAACAATAGTGATCTTTATTTGCCCACGTGGTGTAGAGAATTCGATGATGGGGTGCACTGTTACGACACTCCGACTGCAAGGTCACTGGTTCGAAACCCGTGCGTGATTAGGATTAGTCTAAACTACAAAAAAAAAAAAACAATAGTGATCTTTATGGGGCACAATAATAACAATATGGGGACTACAGGGGTACACCAATGACAATAAGGGGGCTACACTAACAATAATAAGAGACTACACTAGTAATATAGGGACCTAACATGCCCCTTGATATCACTCCAATAATTCTCAAAAGTTGTGAGATTTTTTTATTTTAGTTTTAAATAATATCAGAGGTAACCACAAACCTAATTTTAAGCCTTAGGATCTAGCCTTCCTAATGCTCAAAGAGGGCTCTCTCTATATGATTTAACTTTGTTGATTTGTATTTGATTTTAAGCTAGTTATGTAGGGTAAATTGGTTTTGGGTTTTGATTTTATTTGGTGATGAAATCACTTACTTAGATGGATATCTATATATCTGTATCCCATTAGGAAAATGGAGCCAATATGTCAAGCAGTCAGATTAGGGTCAAGGTCTAAAGGGAAATGTTTACAGGGCAAGATAGCTGAGTCACTTCAAATCTTCAAGGTTGATGGTGAAAATGGTTTTAATCGGGATAAAAGAGAAATTAATGGTTCTTAAATCCAGATTATGAGTGAAAAGGTAGAGGTCAATCGAAACTTGGGAGAAATTAAGAGTTCCCTAATCTGGATATCAGTGGAAAACATATAAACGATATTCAGTCAAAACAAAGTGCTTTTAATATATTCTGAAATAACAATTCCTGATTTATCATTTAGATTTAGAACACATTCAAGTATTTATGGAAAACATAAGAAAATTGACAAAGAAACAAGTTAAAATACTTCACTGTAGTAACCCAACACATGAATTCTGTAATATGATGCTTTATTTCCTGTGATCTAGTCTGCTGACTTGAAATTGATACAAAAAAACCCTTAGGTTCAGAATACTATAACTAAAGAAATGTTCAACAATTCATCCACACTCAATACTTCCAAATGAGAATTATTTATACAAAAACTTATAAAAAATATCCTAGAATAAACTTAGGAATTATTGATGGAAAAGAAACATATTCATGCAAGAAGATAGTGACAACCTTCTAACTAATGCTAGTTGTCCCTTTTTTATTGAAATACAATAGTTTGTTGTCTTGATTTTATCACTGGTTTCTGTCTTTGTTTGTTCAACGAATACTACAGCTGGACAATGAGGTGTCTTTCACACTGGCAGATTCATTTTTGCTCTGATTTTATCTTTAACCTTTCTTCTTATACACTTTCATCCTGATACTCCTTTACTGATACTCTTTCACTACAAAAAATGGTCAATGCTGGTGTAAAAACAACAAACTCTGTTTTTTACTTTCACTTCTCTGTGCTCACTGTAATCTGATCTTACATTAGATCAGTCAACTTCTCCTAGAACTCAGCTTCTGGAATTTTTATCTTCATAAGCCTTCTGAAGTTTTCATCAGCTTCAGTATATTTTGAAAATGTTGGTTTGTTCACGAATAAGTGTTTTACTTCATGTTGTAAGTAAAATAAAATATAAAATTCTTATATAGTACCTTCCCTGTTGGGATTACCTGCAAGGCTGATTTGTTCACTTGCTCTTTCGCAAACTCTCTGATATTTTTGTCATAATCATCCTGCTTCATTAATCTATCATTAATCACTAAAGGATTGGGAAGGCATTTTTGCCTTAGAACATCAAACTTAATCATGAATCTTGTGATTGCAATCTCCATGTTCTGGAACTTCTCCTCTAACCGTGTCATCAATTTTTTATTAGAGATTACCTTCCTAACTTCTAAGATGGTCTTTGTTCTATCAATAATTCCAATTTCTTCCAGCTCTTGTTTATTTTTGGAATTGAGAAATTTGATGATTTCTAGAGCTTCTTCACGTTTTTTACCTAGGTCTTATTTTGTCTTCTGTACTGCTTCTCTTGCTTATTTCAATAAATATTTCTGCTCATAGATGACCTATATGGATGTACAAATATCATTGACTGCTTCAATGATATTGGACCATAATTTTTGCTTAACATGTGCCATTGGTTCTTTCAAAGTTAATTCTTTTTCCAAATTCTTCAGTTGTTCATTCAATCTGTTGGCTTTTTGTTCTTCCTTCTTGGCATTTATTTGAGCAAGTTTCTTAGCATCTTCAAGATTTTTGATCTATTATTTTAATTATTTATCTCATTGGTCTGGATAGACATATCTTGCATTGCCTTTACTAATTTACTTGCTTCATCAGATTGTTGTGCTGTTGTTGTTGAAGATTTTGTGGTTGAAGTTGTAGATGAAGTAACTGGAACTACTGTGGCCATTGGAACACTAGGAGCTAGTGTTTCTGCCAAAGTAGATGGTATAGTTGTTGTAACTACAGGAATCACAGTGGCAGGAACTTCCTCTGCTTTTTTGGCTTATTTTTATTGGACCAATTTGTCCATTTCAATTTCCATTTCCTCTATTTGTGCTATTAACTGTAAAATGAGACTCATTATCTCATATTTCTGATTGGAATCCTATAAAACCTTCTTGGTTTAAGGATGCTCTGTGGGGGGTAGCTTCAATTGTTTCTTAAGTGGAGCAATGTCACCATTCTTCTTTTTGATCAATTCTTCTTCAACTTTTATATTTTGAGGATCATATCCTACTTCAATCACTAGCTCTTCCAATGATTTAATTCTGGTGTCCTTTACATATGAAGATTCCTTCTCCAATTTTAGCTGATATCTTACATTTATCAAAATTTTTTGAAGTTTATGTGCACTCATGGCATTTGGTGGTCAATTTTAGCTGATATCTCTCCTGCCTACTTATGAAATTCAATTTGATCCAGTGGATGAATATCCTGGACTGGAACTTCCAAATCAATATTTTTATAATCATAGGATGATTTAGGAGTTGGAACTGCGGGCTGAATAACTTTCATCAAGATCTTTTTGTTCTTGTAGTCAAAGGCTGAAAGTAGACTTCTCTGAATGCTAGGAGTTTTCTTTAGATACTGAGAATATATTTCATTTTTGATTTCTTCATTTTTGGCCTTGATTTCTTTGTATCTTTCCTTTATATTCATGTCCTTTTCAGTTGTTTTCTTGGATGAAGACACTTCTATACTGTGTTGTTTCTAAATTAACTATGTATTAGAGGTAGTTGGCTGCTGTTCCTCTTCAATTATTGTAGGAGGTACAGTATCTTTTTCTGCAATTTTTGTGTCAATGACCTCTACTGTCTCCTTTTCTTTATTGACAGGATTAAGCTTTGGCTTTTTGTTGTACTTAGTTTGAATTTAGTCTTTTTTGTAGTCTCAGTTGTATAAGATCCCTCCTCCATGTTTCTTTTCACACTTTTGTCTTCTTGGGCTGGAGTTTGCAAAGTTTGACTAGTATCACTTTTCTTCTCTGCCTCTACCAATGTATTCTCTAACCATTCAGATTGGTTTGAGAATTTCTCAATCTTACGATTATTTTCATGTATGTATGGAGTTAATTTGCATTTAGCTCTAATTTTGATAATAATACCAAGGGGATCATAATACCAAAGAAAACTAGGACTGAATTTGAACTCCTGCAACTGTTTTTCTGCCTCTGGACCTGCTTCTCTATCATTACAAATGAATGGACCAAACTGGTTCTTTAACTTGAATTGTGTTTTCTTCTTTGCAATTAAGAAATTGACAGCATCTAAATTTAAAATTTTCCTTATAACCTCATAGGGAAGTATTTTGGCAATTTATAAGGAATAAGGCTTGACCCATAGACTCTAATTTCAGTTTGATTTTGGTACAAGTACCAATCACCTGTCCTGTTATGTTCAGACAATTGCAAAACCTTCTTGATTTCATTACTAATTTTGGGTTGCACACTGCTGTTTAGAAAATTGACCAAGGGATGGATGAAATAATCTGTGAACTCTGAATAGGTAAACTCATTTGAATCCTTCCTTATCAAGGAAGTCTATAACATGACAGATTGTGGATTTCCTTCCACATCAAGCTTCTGAAGGTTTATAGGAAACTTTTCCGACTGAAAATATAGGAACATATGAAATAGGAATGAAGAATACCTAAATACACCTTTAGAAGGTATTTTGACTAATTTCTCATGGATACTGTCAGCAACATATTGAGCATAGTTAAAGATGGTAGCAGGAGGCTGACCAGGTGTAAAAGTGGACAAGAAACCAAGTATTACTACATCAACATGTTCATCTGTAAAATATCCAAGGGTGAAAGACAACATGGAAATAATATGTCTAGTCCTTTCTGAGAATTTAGCAGAGGAGTATGGAGGGTTGAGCTTGGGAATTTCCACATAGGATGGCATGAAGGTTTGAAAAATTTGGAATCTCTTGGGAAAATCTAGATCCAAGTAGAACTTAGTGAGGGCTTCAATTGACAAAGGAATTTCATTTGACCCAGGTTGTAACTGAAGCATCTGGTTGATAGAATCAGCTGAAATGGTAAACAAAGCTTCCTTTTCAAGGATCACAATGGCTCTTTGATAAGGAGAGTAGCATGATTGGCAGATTCTAGTTGCTTCTGGGCATTGGTAAGTATGAGGAACAACATATTTTGGCAAGTTTGATTCCTAGATAAACACTCCATCAACCTGTTCTAGGGATTTCTCTTGGCTCCAGTAGTGGAGCTCAAGAAGGTTGAACTCTGTCACAGTATTAGTAATTGTGAGGTCTACATATAACAGGGGAATATGCTCTACATCTACAACATGGGGTTGTAGAGGATTCTCTACTAGAGTGTTTTTGGAAGACATTGATTGGTTTGATTAATAAATTTTAATACCTTTTTAACCTTAAAAACAATGATTTAAGCCTATAGAACACCTTTTTAAGTTATGAAAGTTTGCAGAAGGACTAGGATAAAATGGGGGTTCTATATTTTGTCTGCAAAGGAATAATTCTGATCAATTAACTCAAACTATAACTTCTATATCAACAAAAAAAAATTCAATACCTTATCGCTTCTGCAAATAATATTTAGAGCTTATAGTGAACTTTCTGTGACAAAACAATATTAGGACATCAATTTTATGAAAAAAGGATGCCTAAGTACTATAGGAGATGGTTTGAAGGTCACAAAAGGCTTTCTCAAGTCCGCAGATGGCTAAAATTAATCAATTTTTTGTTCAAAATAGTTCAATACTTCAGAATCTGTGAGGAGATGCTCAGGTTTTATAGAATTAATGGATTTTTATGAAGCAATAGGGTTTTTTTTAGGTACGAAACCTCATAAATGATTCAATTAACTGTATAACTCTTTTAGATCTGATGAATGAGTCTTTTCTCTTGAATAATACCTTGGAAAACTGAAATTTTGCTGTGTAGGAAGGTTTCTGGGGTTGGAAAGATTTCAAAAGCTTTTGTTGGTTTTTATAGGCATATTGAGGACTTCTGCAGTGGTTTTAGTAGTCAAATTGGTGAATTATGTTTGATTTAGGCTAAAAACAGAGTCAGAAGCATTGATCTTGGTCTGGAACACTTCTTCTGCGTGAAAACGGTAACAGAAGTGTACAAATGAATGTATTTGGGCGTTTTTATAAACAATTTTCATTGAACAGTGAAGGCATTAAATGATGGTCAATTAAAATATGCGGGTGGTTTGGGCATGGGGGAGGGAATAACCACCAGGCAGTTTTCGCAAGGTTCAAAAGTAGTAAGTGGGTTTAGAATGATCGGTGCGATCCAATGTAACTGATACACGTTGAGGTGAGAGAAACCCTAAAAACTACTTTTATTGCAAGCACTGGGTTTGCCTAACCATTGTGCAATGAAATGTGCGATGAAGTTTTGTCACCGTCGGATCTGGAAAATGAAAAGTGAATGATTGAGATGATGTGATAAAGTTGCAGGGTGAGATGGCGTGGGGCCTGGGATTTTAATGAAGCGGGTGGTTAAATATGTATTTAAACATAAATTTTAATACATAGTTTGGAGTGCTTTATATGATAGGCAGATGTTAATGCTTTATTAACCTATGGGATGAGTGGGAATATATATCATGTGGGAAAATAGAACATAGGTTAAGATTAAAATATGGGTGGGAAATAATATTTAAAGGAATTAATCTAATATGGGCTAAAAGGTGAATATTGGAGTTAATTAATTTGTTAGTAATGAAATGAGATGAGGGAGGTGAAATACACTAAGCCTAGTGTAAAACATGATATAGGGATTAATTTCATTGTTGTGGGTCCCGACATAATATTTCCGCATTTGCACTTAGGATAAGTATTTTTTGGGTAAAGGGGAAATAGTTAAAGGGTTTTACTTTTCTTAAGTAAAATAGGTTTTGAACTTAGGAAAAGGGGATTTTTGCAAAAGAAAATGGATGATAATGGGAAAAAGGAAAAATGAAGGGGACAAAATGAAAATGGAGGGGATGAAGTATTTTTACAAGGGGATGATTTTTAGTGACTGAAATGACCAATTTCTTGACTATCCATGATTGTAAAAACTGCTTCTGCCTACCCATATGCTACCCTAACATTTTTATTTCATTTTCATGAGTGCATTTGAACTTGCAAACCCTTATTCATTTTTCTTTAAAAAAAAAAACTAACTAATTCTATCCTTATTTCTTCCAAGGGCTCAGATTAATTTGTTGAGCTCCTTATTTATTCTCTACCTAACTATTGATTTGCCAAGATTAAACTGTTTGGCTAGATTTTTATTCTCTATCTAATAACATGAAATTTAAAACATGAAAGGTTAAGTTTAAGCTATTTAACCTTCATGGATTGTGGCATTGTAGCAAGCTGCACACAATCTTTATTTTGTAGAAAAAGTAAATAGTAGTGGCATTTGGATTTGCATCCCTTTCATGTTTGATTTTTTTATCTCTTTTTTGTTTGGGGTCCATTTTCTATTCTTTTTGATATTTTTATTTTAAGTCCTTTGATTTTTATTTTAGGACTTTTACCCTCTTTACATTTTTTATTTTATTTTTCTGATATGGGAAAAAAATTTGCAGAAAGCAAAGTATGTACATATTACAAGACTAATCAAAGTCAATTAAAAAATAATGAATCCTATTATTATAGGACCCTAACACCCCTCTCCTTCAAATTTTTTTTTTCCTCAATGCTTGAGTACCTTTGGATGCTTCTGTATAAAATTATCATCCTCCCATGTGGAATCTTCAGTAGGTAAGTTCTTCCAATTAATGAGATGCTCTGAAATTGATCGATTTTGTAGCTGTCGAGTTCTTGTTTCCGTGATTTCTTCAGGTTCCAATATGATTTTTCCTTCCTCATAAAGTTCTAGAAATAATTTTTGAAGTAGAATTTTTTCAACTATAAACTTCATTAAGCATGAAACATGTAAACTAGGTGCGCTCGGGAAGATGCAGGAAGCTCCAATTTGTATGCCATAGTACCTGTTAGTGTCATTTTTTTCATCTTTCCACCAGTGATCAAATAGAATCTTATCATGTCATATTAGGGTCCCATTTTGAAATTTTTGTCATTCCATTAGGCCATCATGAAAAAATTTGGTCACTGGATGTAGATCTAGGTATGATCTCACTCCTTTCAAAATTTCACTACTTGCTGGCTCATTTGACTATTTTATTGAGTGCACCATCAGTCATAAGTTGTCATCATCATTTCAGTTATTTTCATCATGGTTTCGTTCAGTCAGAGTCTCCATTAGGGCTTATGGTTTCGAAGGTCATAAAATCACCATTTCATGCATAAAGTTTAGCAAATCAAGGAGTCACAGTGAACAAATTTCATCAGCGAGTTTGATTTGTAAATTTGATTTAAGAGCAAATGTAATTTTATGCTCCTAATTTGTAATAAGTTCTCAGAGTTCCAAGTAGTTGAAAACTCAAATTTCCATTAGTAAATGAGTAAAGTTCCCAAAATCTAATCAGTGTTCCTAAGCCATCAAAAGATGAATTTCAAAGATCAAATTTAGAGGTTAAAGGTAAAATTCAATGTAAAGTTTATTTCAAGAAAGGAAATGTGGGTTTTTGTTTATTTAATGATATTTATTCAAGTATAAAAGGCCCTGAAAGACTAAAAAGTCATACATTTTCATCCTCAAGAATCGAGATCTCCAAGTTCCCCAAGCAAAAAATCATTTTTTCCTGCAAAAAACCAAGTTTTGGGTCATTTGTTGCATTGTTTCCACAGGCACTATGCTTTTTGCAAAAGGGTCATTGCGCTTTTAAGAAGCACGTTGTAGTTTTTCTAGGGTTTCACTGTGCCTTTCCTCACTTTATTGCACTTTCACAAAAGAGAGCAACGACTCCAAAAATTGTCTTCAAGGGTTTTGAACGGCAACACAGGGTTTCTACACTTATTTACAAGTAAGTTGCACCTCCTAAGCCCCTCATTTTAGCTTGTGGTCTTAAATTTATGGTACCAAACCTTCATTTCCATCCATGTCATGTTCTAAGTAAGTAAACCCTAGTTTTTCAGTTTGGAAGCTTAATTTCCTTTTCTCTGGACCCCATTTACCTTCCTTACACCCTAACTCACGCCTACTACCCTTATATCCCCTCATTTCACATTCCCAAGTTATATTCCCTAAAACCCTACCCCTACGCTGTGCTTTTCTATGCATCTAGACCACTTCCCTTTATTTGAATTTCCCACCATGTTTCCCTTAAACATTTCAACCCCCAATCACTTTTTTAATCTTCTTAATTCGCTTACACACTTTTCAAAATTTTCCCTCACCTATCCTAGCTCCCTAACACTATAATCCTACTACCTTTCCCTTCCCCTTCTTCCCTACGGTTTCAACAAAAAACTGAACATAGTTGAGGAGGAGAGAAACATCATGAAGGAGGAGATAAATACCAAAGAATAATAGAAGGAAACATATAATAAAGGAGGGAGAATATTGAGACTAGAGCCATCAGACACTAGGGAATTGATGGCATCACCCTTAGCAGTTAAATTTTTCAGCATGCAGGTTTCTTTGAGTTTTGTGAGATGGTCAAAAGAGTGCAGAGCCATCCTATTTTGACAAGGGTTTTCATCAGCAACCTCCAAAAGGACCAAGTGATAATTAACTTTCACCATTTCTACAGACATCATTGTAGCAGAAACAGGGAAACCCAATGTGGGTGAAAAATGGTTCAAAACTAAATATTTGGATTCCCAACTATATGAACCTTACCTCAAGGAACCTTACAAATATAACATCAAAAAGATATTTCCTTTTAGTCAATTCTTGAATAGTTTTTCCCCCATGATGAAAATCATCTTGAAATACTTCACTTGTGAGGGAAGATTCTCCAGGTTGTACAACTATCACATCAGGTTGCTCATGCATTTCACTAGGATGAAATTTCTCAACCTTCCCTAATACTTGTACAGAAGCATTGACAATATGGACTACATAGTGCAAAAAAGAGAGTACGAGCTTCAAATTAACAACCTCTTTCATCATTCACTGATTAAGATCATTGTCCTTCACCACCTCTAGCAGCTGAACATTTCATGGGAGACTTTCATTGAGGCAGATGTCTTCAATATACCACCAAATAAACCAGCTAGACCTATTCCACCACCAGCATCAGTTTCACACAAGAAAAATAGGTTATCTAGTAGGCCTACAATGAAGAAAACCAAAGAGGAAAAAGAGGTCAAAACTGATCAGAGAGGAACTACGCAAGTGTTTGCTCTAGAAATTGTGGAAGGGGCTTGGTCTTCTACGTTAGCAAAGTAGGGATATCAAAAGCAACAAGAGGCAGTTCATCAAGAGGAGGAAGACCTTCATCATGAGGAAGAAAAGGAGTTTGACCTGGTGGAATTGGATGTCCTAGATGATCATGAAGCATCAAACCCGATCATCAAAGAGAAATATGTCACAATCAAAGAGCTGCAGGACAATTTTTCCAGAGAAAAATTTTCCATTTCCTTCCTTGAGGAAGAAAACAAGCAACTGAAAGACAAACAAGTACTCTTGGAATTGGTGTTGCTGAAGGCCAAGAGGCAAGACATAAAAGGCAAAGAAGTGATGGCACAATATGAGTCTGATCATGATGAGGCCCAAGAAACCAAGAAAAGACCAAAAAAAATAGGTCTTAAGAGAGCACTGGAGCAGGAGAATCATGAGGCAAAAGAACTCACTTTTGAAGAAATAATTGAAAAATAAATCAATGATGACAGAGAGGTTTGGCTTGACAGAGTGAACATACACCTTGAGAAGCTCATTCATAAGGCCAAAAAGGATAATCATATTCTGAGACACATGGTTGGCCGATACAACACCAGAAACAAGATTTTCAATATTAGGATCAAGCAATTGAAGGACAAACTCAAGGAAATCCTAATCAGCCAAAAGGAGAAGGGAAAACTTGAGTTACTTGTTGACACCTCCTTGGTTTCTTGAGATACTTCATCAACACTTCATCCAACAGTTTTGAACATTTTTGGGCAAGTTTTTAAGTTTTTGGGCATTTTTTTGAAATTTAAGAGTCTTTTTGCATAGTCAACATGCAAAAAGCGCATCGTGGGCCACACTGCACTTTTTGTGGAGGCCTCCAAATGAGAAAAACACTGCATATTTAGATATATAATTATGTCTACATCAAATTTTTATTATTTTCACACCAAAACCAGAGATTTTGACGAATGGAAAAGGTCAAAAATGTTGCAAAAAACACCTTTATACCTCCTTTTTCAGCCTCACGCTGTGCTTTTTTATGAATATTGGGGGATTGCATTTTTGAGGAGCTTCACTCCACCATTTTCAGAGATTGAGTACACTTTTGACAACTATACTGGAAGATATTTCCAATGAGCCATCTTGTGCCCAATTTGTACCTCAGGAAGTCACTCAAAAGTGGATGTGAAGGCCCACGCTATGCTTTTCACCAGACACGTTGTGCTTTTCTCAAGCTCGCTACGCTTTTTACAGTTGACTGATTTCTTCAAAATTTTCAAATTTTTTCAATTGATTACTGGATTACTAATGTAATTGTAAAATGTAAATGTAATTATGTCATTAATAGTTACTAGAGGTAGATACATCAAGTAAATGTGTAATTTTGGGTCAAAGTGAATCAGTTTCATCAATGATAGGGATGACTTTGTTCACCTCCATAGTCATTATGATTCCAATTGAGGAATTTGGAGATCAGCTCCACAAGTCATGGATTTGAACCCTAAGAGTGGGGAGATGTTGTTTTGGTTTATATATTTCATTTCCTTTGTCATTGTAAGAGTTGGATGTTGTGTAATTGATCATTGAACACTAGTGTAATCAGGCTTTTGGCAGAAACTAATAAACAAATTTGTAACTATTTTGATGGGACTCCCGTGGTAATGTGTTTTAGCATGGTTTCCTCTTATGTTTGAAAATGTTTGAATGTATTATGATTTCCATATTCATGACATCTCCGAATGTAATTGATTCCTAAGTTAGATAGACATAATTCATTAGTTGATGCTCTGTTTTGGAGGAATTATTACAGTCTCTGTTTCATTTCCTTCTAAGTGAAAATAATTCATGTTTTCCATTCTCTTTTCTGAAACCATAAAAGTATAATCCACTCCATAAAGATACCTTAATGTTTTAAAGTGTTTACCTACCTTTACCCATCATATCTCTGCAACTATTATCATTTTTTTCCCCGACCTAGTTTTTTAGTGACCTATTCACCATCCAGCACCCAAAATCAATCAATAAAAACCCTAGTGCTACTATACCTATCCTAAAATCTCATTGATCCAGCCATATTAGCTATGATCTCATGGAGAGGGCCCTCTCCTACCTAGTAAGGATAGTTACTTGGAAAAATATTGGTCTATGGTTACCTTTGCTGGTCTCTTCCTCAGGCTCAGAGATCCGGTGGAGTGATAACAATACCAATATTTTGCAGCACCTTGTAAGTGCCATGGTACTTTGGTGATAATTTATTATCCTTATTAGCTTTCTTGAGGGAAATTTTTTTGTATGGTTGTAGCCGTAAAAGTACCAAGCCACCTACATCAAAAATTATCTTACTTTGATGTTGATCTACCTATTGTTTCATTCAATTATGTGCCAAATTTAGGTGATCCTTTAAGATTTGGAGAACTTATTTTTGATGCTCGATGTCATCTTCCACTGCTTGAACCTTAGAATTTTCTCTTAAAGATGATGTGATGGATGATGGATGATATCCATAAAGTGCCATGAATGGGGTCATTTTTGCTGCACTGTGGAAGGAAGTGTTATACCATGATTCAGCCAGAGGTAACCACTTGACCCATTGTGTTTGTTTTTAAGATACAAAGAAACAGAGATATCCTTCCAAACATTTTTTCCTTGTATCAGTTTTCCATCGGATTGAGGATGATAAGATGAGCTATGAGCTAGTTGAGTACCCAAACAAGAAAATAATTATGTCCAAAAAATTTCTAGTGAAAATGGGATCTCTGTCTACACTTACAATAATCCTTGGGTTTCCATGTAGCTTTAGAATTGTTTCCGTAAATGCAGTAAAAATTGTACTCACTTTAAATGGATGAGATAATGCACAAAAGTGTGCATACTTGGTCAGTTTATCAACTACCACCATGATGACACTATCTCCTTCAGACTTAGAAAAACCTGTGATAAAATCCATTGAAACCTCCTCCTAACATTGACTTGGAATGGATAAAGGTTGTAGCATACCCGTGGTCTTAATTGTATCAAATTTATTTTTCTGGAAAAATAAATTTTCTGACACAAAATTTTGAATATCATGTTTAAGGCCATCCCAAAAAAAATATTTCTTCACCCTGTGGTAAGTTTTTAAAAATCTTGAGTAGCATCCTAAGGGAGAGGTGTGCAATTCCAAAAGAATATTTTGTTTTAGTTGGGAATTCTTAAAAATATATAATCGATCCATGTACCATAAGGAATCATTTTTCCAACTGAATGTATCAGATGTATTGCGATCTTGCTGAAACGTTTGAATGAGTTTCAACACTTCTTCTTCATTCTTCCATTCCTGCCTTGCTTCAGTTATCCAATCTGGTTGGATAATAGAAATTTCCCAAAGCAATGCTTCCACATACTCATCCTTTCTTGAGAGTGCATCTGCAAAAACATTTAACTTCCATTTTATGTAGATGATTTCGAAGTCATAACACAACATCCTTGTGACCCATTTTTGCTGCTCTTATGAATATAGTCTTTTTTCCAAAAATGATTTAAGATTATCATGATCAGTTTTTACCTTGAAGTGTCTTCCCATTAGGTAAGGTCGCCATTTCTTTAGTGCATGTAGTATTGCCCACATTTCCTTTTCATAAATAGTTTTCTGTAAATACTTTCCTTTGATTGGATGACTTTCAAAATAAATGGGTCTTCCTTGTTGCATTAAAACAACACAAATTCCATTTCTTGAGGCGTCACATTCCATAATAAAGGTTTTTTTGAATATTGGTGTAGCGAAGACCAGTTCTTGTCACACTTCCTCTTTAAGATGTTTAAAGCCCTTAGTTGCTTCAGGAGTCCATGAAAATGCATCTTTTTTCAATAATGTTGCTAGAGGTTCTTCTATTCTCTCATAATTCTTAAAAAAATTGCGATAATACCCTGTTAACTCGAGAAATCCTCACAACTACTTTATGGTTGAGGGGAATTTCCATTCCTTAATGGATTTAATTTTGTTAGGGTCTACCTTAACACCCTCCTAAGATACAATATGACCCAGATATTCCACCTCTTTACTCCAAAGAAACATTTTGAAGTTTTTTCATATAGTTGTTTCTCCTCCAATAGTTTGAGCACCCTATCAACATGTTGAACACGATCCCTCCAAGACCTGTTGCAGATTAGTATATCATCAAAAAATACCAACAAAAATTTTCTAAGGAAGGGTTTGAAAATGGAATTCATCAACCCTTGAAATGTAGAAGGCGCATTGGTAAGGCCAAAAGGCATGACCAAATTTCATAATGACCCTCATGAGTTCTAAATGATGTTTTCAGAATGTCTTCAGTCTTCATTCTAATTTGATGATATCCTGAATGAAGATCCAACTTGGTGAAATAAATTTCTCTATGTAATTCATCCAATAATTCATCAATCACAGGAATGGGAAATTTATCTTTAATAGTGAGCTTATTGAGCACCCTATAATACAAACACATGCACCATGATCCATCCTTCTTGTGCACCAATACTACTGGAGTAGAGAAATAACTTTGACTAGGTTGAATTATACCAACCTCTAGCATTTCTGAAATCATACATTCAATTTTGCTCTTTTGGACATAAGGATATCTATAAGGCCTGATGTTTGGAGGAACACTTCCTGGAATAAAATGAATAACATGATCATGATCATGAATAGGTGGGAGTCCTTCGGGAGTTTCAAACACCTAGGAATGATTGGCCAAGACTTTTTGGAGAACTACAGAAATAGATGACTTTGATGTTGGAACTTCTAGTGAGAATAATTGTGAAACTATGCCTCATTGTTATTCCTTCAGAATCTTTGTCATGAAATCAGAGCTTATAATCTTTCTTGGCTTCATTGAGATACCCTGTAATTCAACTTCCTTTCCTTCTGAAAAAAAATTTAAGAAAATTTCTTGAAAATTAAAAGCTACCATCCCCAAAGATTGTAACCATTGTACTCCTAGTATAACATCAACACCACCCTATGCAATGGAGAGCATTGGACTATTCAATACATATTCTCCCATGGTTAGCTTGATATTATGGCACTTTCCAAAGAAATTTATAGTTCCTCCATTTGCAACCATCACTTAACACTCTGGTGCTGGGTATAGGAAAACATTTAATTCCTTGGCTACCTTAAAATGAATAAAATTATGGGTACTACCCGAATCAATTATCTTTTTCTTCTTGATATGTCCTTCTATCTTGAGAGTTTGATGAGTTGTAATTCCTACCAATGCATTACAAGATATGGTCAGATTCATTTCTTCTTCCTCTAGGGTTGGTTCCTGGTGTATATCCTCTTCTTTTGAAGTTTCTTGTTCCTCTTCTTCCTTCTCTTCACAATATATGTAAAATAATTTCTTCTCGGCACACTTATGCCCTTTAGTGTATTTGCTATCACAACTATAGAAAAGCCCTTTTTCTCTTTTTTCTTCCAATTGTTGTGGGATAAACCTTGTAGGTTGTGGAATTCTAGGAGTAGCAACACTTCCATATTTATATTTGTGAGTGGTATTCTTCCTTATTGCCACAATTTTCCTTTCAATGTTTCTTTTCAACCTGAATTCATTCTCCAGTTAATTAGGTTCCAAAAGGTGAACCTCATGTTGGATGTTATCCTTTAGAGTCCCCATGAAGACATCAATCATGTGCTACTTTGGAATATCATTTACCCTTATATTAAATTTTTGGAAGTCCTCAATGTGATCCACCATTGAACCCTTTTGTTTGAGATTATCAATTGGCTAAAGAATGTGTTTCTATTTATATCCTCATAATGTGCTATTATTTCCTCCATAAAAATTGACAAAGTGACAATTCTTTTATGAGGTCAAAGCCATCAATACCATACAAATGTATTTTGTTATAAATATAAAGTTACAATGCGTACCTTTTGCGTGTTTTACACATTATGGTGATCAAAGTATTTCTCCATCTGTAGTATCCATGTTGCGGGATATTTTCCATCAAACTTCCTCATATCTATCTTTGGAATATGGTGGGTTTTGAATCCAACATTAGAGTCTATGAAATAAAAAATAACACTTATTTTGTTCTCATCATGAGTTTCTTGTACTACCTTTTCAACATTAGGAAGCTTTTCTTGTAAAAAAATTTCCAAAGCTTCCTTCAAATCTTCCATATCTTTCTTCAAATATTCCATGTTGTCTTCTATACCATCCATCTTAGCTTCCATGCCATTCTTCAAATGATACATCTTAGCTTCCACACCATTCATCTTAGCTTCAATGTCATTATTCAAACCATCCATCTTAGTTTCCACGCCATTCATCTAAGCTTCAATGACATTCATCTTAGCTTCCATGCCATTCTTCAAACCATCCATTTTAGCTTCAATTTCATTTTTGGTTACTTTTTGCGAAAGCGAAATTTGTTGCACTTGGTCTTGTAATTTTGATATATCATGTTGCACCTTTTCATATTCATGCGTCATAGTAGAGCTCTCTGAGTAATTAAAGGGTGTGTAATTATTTTTTGGAGGCATTATAGAACCCAAAACTACTATCTATGGTTCAATATGCCCTTGGAATCACTTCAAATTGATTTTTCAAACAAAATTTATGCAATTTTAAAAATAAATACACACATTTTTCTTGCTTTTCAGAAGCTTAATATTGATACTAATGTATATCTATGATTTTGGATCCCCTATATTTAAGATTAGCTCTTGTAGTATCCCTCTGAGTCTTCTTTCCAATTCCATAGGCCATACCCGATTTGGATTCTTCAAGACAAAATTATGTCCAATATCCCACAAGGACTTAATTATGGACTAGTTCCGTAGAGAAAACTTGTGCAGCATGCCACATGTGAATTTTTCATCATTCATCTCTAAAATAGATATAAGTGAAAAAAAATTCCATGAAATTTCAGACACTTACTATATAATTCCAATCAGAGGTATGAAACAAAAGTTATGACGATTTTCCTTCGGCTACCTGTTTGAGATGAAATTCTGGAGCATGTGATGGGCCTCTAAATTAGACATAAAATAAGGCCAAACTAACATTTCTTAAGCCCATATAGCTTCCTTATGCACATGAATATATATATATATATATATATATATATATATATATATATATATATATATATATATATGTATGTATGTATGTATGTATGTATATGTATATATATGTATATGTATATATATATATATGTATGTATATATATACATACATATATATATATATATATATACATATACATATATATACATATACATACATACATACACACACACACACACACACATATATATATATATATATATATATATATATAATCTTCATACACTTAATGTTTTCTTATGCTTCAATATTTTCTTAGGAAGGTTTAAAGGTAATTGCCTATTTGTGCCTAATATTGGTTATTTTGTAGAATATTGTGAGAATATTTGGTAGATTATGCATATTTGGAGAAGGAGATGATTTGGGGACTTGCTCCGTGCCAGTGGAAGATCAATATTGGAGGATAAATGAGCACAATATTAGAAAATTAGGGAGAAATATTGGAGAGACTCAAGGGGGTTTTCCACCCTTGTTATAGCATCATTTCTCACCTTCATATGATTCATGATTGCTTTTATGGCTTTGGGCACCCATTCCTACAGACTTGGACAAATTCACTTAAAAACAGTGTAAAAATCCCCATATGCAACTATGCCCAGCTTTTTCCGCGTGTATACGTGAGTCTACCTGCACTTTTCCGTGTATGCCATTAAAATCATGAAAATATATATAAAAATTCCCTATTTTCGGGCTGGGTTGATGGTTACTCAGGTAGTTCAACCACCCCAGCACGTGGCCAACTGTTTCCAACTGTTGAAACTACTTTGAGGGAGTATAAAAGCACCTCATGTGTATGGCCTAAGGGAGAGAGAGAATTTATTGATATTCTACTCTGTTGGTATTCCCTATCCAAGTCTGATTCCCCATGCCTCCTGCACTTTCCCAGTTCATTATAGGAAACCCCTGTTTCCTTGAGATGCTCATCTCCATATATGTCATCTCGTATGCACCAGTTTGGAAGGAATCTTAGTGAGGCAAGGGCGAGACGGATCCGGACGACGGTCTGCTCGAAGATCGTGGAAGGATTCAGGTGATCTCTCCACTCGTTATTTTTGTACATGCTATTTATAATACAGAAGTACCATCTTGTTCCCGAAATATACGTGTTAGTGTCTGCTTACATATATGAGAAAATTGTTATTTAAGCATTCATTATGGTTTATCTAATGTTTTATATGGATTTCACTAACATTTAGAGTAGATATATGCTGTACAACCAGTTCTTCGTGCTTGTTTCTTCTTTTCTTTCAGGTTAAGAAGGAAGGACGGTTGCTGGGGGTTTGGACCCCGCGGGATCTACTTCAACCGTAGGACCTACGGGTAACTTCCTCGATCTACTCTATTTAGTTTTTCATGAACATGTATGGTTGTGTGAGTCCTTCTTAAGTAGCATGCCCCTGCTCTGTGGATGTTGTAACCCAACGAACCTCTAGGGTGATATTCCCCGAAACAGAACTGGCGACTCCACTGGGGAACACATTCTTGTGACTCCCCTATTGGGTGGTTTCAGCTGTTTGATAGGTTGCCGATAGTTTTAACTTTCATTTGCAGTCCAGTTTACTTTTCTCAGTCAGTCTGAAGTCCTGGTTTCTTATCCAGGCTTGATCCTTTTTTTTTTTTCACTATTTACCTTTGTATACGCGCTTTTTTCTGCACACAGTCGCGTATACACGCAAGTTTGTCTAAAGGGAGTCGCGTATACGCGAGTTTCCTTTATCACAGTGGCGTATGCACGCTTGTTGCTAAAATGTGAAGTAGCGTATACCTAGGCAGATTTTGAATTTTTGGATTTCTTGACTTTTTGGTCCTTTCTGGCTGTGGAGACCTGTTCCTATAGTGTCTTTGTACTCTCTGGATTGTGAAGGAAGTGGTTTTTGGTCTTTTCTCTCTTTCGTTTGATTGAAAACTAGTCTTCTTGGCAAAGTGTTGTTTCTGGTGCTGACACTTCTGGTTTGAGTACCAAGATCGCTTTCTGGGCATTCTTGGTTGTTCTTCTTTATCAGAACAGAGAGCTCCTGCTCATTTACTCTTTCTTGTCTTTGTGATTTGCTTGGCACTACGATTTTTGCCCTTTTCTTGATTGGTTTTCTTGAGTTCAGTAGGCTAGGTTTTGTTGCAACTTTTGAAGAGTTTTTCTTGCTTCTTCGAAGTTTTTGTTTGCAACGAGTTTGTACTATTCTTCTAGGCTGAGTGGCTGAGTTTTCTTGTATTCTTTTGCTCTTATTGATCTTGCTGCTAGTTAGCCTTATAAGGTTTGGAGCATTGTTGAAGTTTGTGCTTGAAATTCAGTCTTGTTTGGTTTGGATTTTGATAGTTTTGCTTGGTCTTTTCGAGCTCTTTCTTTATAAAACTAAAAATCTCAAAAAACATTTGCTTTGCTTTTTGTTTTTTCATTTTGACTTGTTATTTGCTTTTGTTGTTGCATTTTCATTTTCGTTTTCTATATCTTTTGAAGCTTTTGTGAGGTTTCTTGCTTTTAGTTTTTGGCTTGATTTTTGGGAGGAGTTGTCATTGATTTCTTCTTCTTGTTTTTTAAGTGTTTTTGGTGTCTTCATTTTAAGAGTTCTTGATTTCGAGAACTAGCTTTATGGACAACCAAGAAGAGTTAAAACTGAAGGAATTTTTGGGAAATTTCACTCTGCTTTAGGAGATTTTGCATCTTAGGATTTGCATGCTTGTAGTGATTTGCATCAGGTGCACTTCAGCATTTAGTCAGTTTCATAGTTTTTGTGAGTGTGAGTTTGCTATTTGAAAAGAAAAATACAATTTTTAGTCTCGTAGAACCTGTATAGAGATTGCTTTTCATCGAAAGACAATAAATGCATTTGCATGTAGTTAGGTTTTTATTAATTTCTTTTGCGTCAAAACACCATAAGTTTCATCTCCGCATCCTTGTGACTTAACATAACAGCCCATTAAAATAAGCGATTTAATCTAAAATCAACTAGCAAGTTTTCTAAGTGTCATACACCAACTAGCTAGGTTGTAGGGCATTGGAATAGGTGAGTGGAGAGTTAACTCTCCAAGGCCACTCAAACAAACATAGAAGTTGATTAATTGAGCAAAATCCAACTCTATTAGGTGGACCGGGAAAGCTCTCCTCCAGAGAGTCAAGCGCGAGGGGAAGTGAAGGCTGAGAAGAGGGATACCCCCTCTCCGATTAGCTGAATCTGACCTCAAGACCGTTCCGCCCGGCCTCTGATACAGATTGGTGCCCATAGTTGCCACTCCTAGGTTCCACACAGGTGACTGCAGGGGGGAATACCCGTGGTACCTGAGGCAGACGTCGCATCACTTTCAGTAGTACTTCTGGGGGGTGCCCTTGTGAAGCTTGGGTGCTTGAGCTGGCAAAGGCTGTCGTTAGGAGGTCGGCGTAACTGTTTCTGATACCTTCGCTAGTTGTTCTGGGCCCTAATCATCCCAGACTGCTTTCGGGAGGTCCTATATTTCGCTTTCCTGTATTTTGGTGTCCGGTCCTCATCACCCGGAGCGGAAATACTTGGAGGCTGTTTGCTTGATTGTATCTCAGGGATTTTTATTATAGTGAGTGCTCTTTGCTCCTAGCTTGCCTAGCTTTTCAATTTTTTGAGTCTAATTTAAAATCTATAAAAGTGGCTGATCAAGCGCCTCGTCGTTTGAGGAGAATCCGGGGGTTATCTCCCGAGAGTCCAGAGCCTTCTTCGAGAAGACGTAGGAGTGATTTAGCAGGTGGTTACCACCCTGTGGCGTCTGACGCAGTGGAGAGAGATCCTCCACAGAGGTCTGAAGGTTTCATAGCTGATTCTGGTGTCGGTTCCGAGAGGAGCATTTCGCTCACCTCGCGAGTTTTATTTCCTCAGGAAGAAGATTTTCAAATAGAAGATGTACCTGAGCTTCCTGCGACAGGTCCATCTCCTCTTCCTCCTGATTATCCGTTCGTTGTTCAATACATCGGACCTGAGTCGGAGAGACCGGAAGATCTTCCGTATCATTCTTACCTTTTGATGGCCACGACTGGGAACGCGGCTTCTGCCGTGAGTGCTGCAGGCATTCAGACTCCTGCTTCTATTGAAGCAGGGGGCACTATTGCTTCATCTTCGATTGCTTCTAGTGCTGCTGTGTTTGGCTCTAGTTTCACCCAAGCACATGCTTCTCATTCTGGTCCCTTCTATTCAGGGATGCCCTCTAGTGGGAATCCCTCTTTTTCCTTTTCTGCTGCTTCAGCTGGATCTACGCCCATGTCTTCCATGGCTAGTGGATCAGCTTCGTTTCAAGGGTTCCCCTTCAGAACTGGACACATTCCTAGTTCAAATCCTTCTTTAGGGTCCTTTCCGTTTACTTCTCAGACCCAGAGTTTGAACCCTTGGTCTGGGGGGCAAAGTTCGACTACTTTTACAGGATGGAACCCTGTATTTACTACAGCGGGGGCAGGGAATCAGTTTTACGCAGGTCATCAAGGGAATGCTTCTTTCCCTTCGTCGAGTGCTTATCAGACCTTTTCTCCTCTGTCTAATGCCTGGAACCCCTATCAGGGGCTTTCCTCTTCATTTCATACTTCAGCGGGGGGAACTGGTCTGGGCTTTGGTAACTCTGCGTTGGGAGGAGGTTCTTCTCCTTTTTCTACGAGTCCTTTTTGGCAACCTGGTGCCTCATCAAATCCAGGGTATTCTTTTCAAAATGTTGGGAATCCATCCCATCAAGGATGGAATCCTCAGGCTCCGCCTCGCTTACCTTTTCTGGCAACGTTAAACTTGCCAGATCTATCGAAGTTGACTAATGATCCGATTCGTTATGGTCCGGGGTGGCCTCCGGTTCCCACCAAACTTCCTTCAGACATTCCAAAGTTTGAAGGTAAGAATGGAGAAGATCCGGTTGACCACATCACTACTTTCCATTTATGGTGTTCTTCGAACTCCCTGATCGATGATTCGATTAGGTTGAGATTATTTCAACGCACCCTAACTGGAAACGCCGCCAAATGGTATATTGAGCTAACTGGGGGCAGTTTTTCTACATTTGGAGAACTGGCTGTTACATTTCTGAACCATTTTCAGTTGCCCGTCCGATATGATGCTGGGACTGAACTCCTAGCCAATTTTAAGCAGGATGAGGCAACCCACATTTCTGATCACATTCAGGAATGGAGGAGAAGGAAGAGGCTTATCAAAGCTCATATTCCAGGTGAATTCCTTTTGGAATGGTTTCTCAAATCCCTGCAGTCAGATATTTCAAAGGATGTATCCCTTTCTGGGGTATTTTCCGAGGAGTAGGCCATTTTTAGGGCCCAGCAGCTGGAACTGATCTATTCTCAGTCTGGGGTCCTCCATAAATATCTACCTAATGCTCCTCGCTCCAAATTAGATTTGTCGAAAACTAAGCCCGGTCCTCATGGTGACGGACTAGTTGGATCGATCAATAGTGGTGCAGCCAGCCTGCTTTCTCAATTGCAGCAGTTGTCTTTACAATCTGCTCCTTCTGGTCAGGATGTGCCTACTGAGTCATCACCTTCCCAATCTTTGTCCATAAATGTTGTCCAAGCTTCTGACCCCAAAGGAAATCAACAATCCGATGGGAAGAAGAAGGGATGAAATAACAGGGAAAAGGGCAAAAACGGGAAGGGTAATGCGAATAAAACCAACGAGCATGTTGGTGAGGGTCAAAAGGAGAAAAAGAAAGTGAAGTTTCCATGCAAGTTGTGTACTGGAGACCATCTCACACACCTTTGCCCTAAAATTCAGGATGCACAGCGCTTGTTAGCCCAGCAGGGTTCTTCTAGTTCCCAGGCTGTGTTAACAAACCCTTTTCCCCAAGGGCAGCAATTATTTGTTGGCGCGAACCAAAATCCTGGGGCTTCCTCTGGGGGCACCCAGGAAGGGGAAATTCCATCGAACATTTTCATGATGAGTGCTCACGCGGATATCGCTACGAGATCCCGTGATTATGGCGGAGAAGAGTCTTCGAAAGCTAAGGATGTTCCTGATACTACTGAGCCACTTCACATCACGAAGCCTACTGTTGAGTCTATGCCTTGGATGCCCAAAGCATCTTCTAAGCGATCAACGATTAATCCAAATGCGAGGGCTGCCCAGAACTACTCGATTGTGGAAGATCTGGCGCAGAGTCCTTGTGCTAGGTCAGATTTAGAGGTACTCCGGTCTTGTCCGGCTCAGCGCAGTGCTTTGCTCACTGCCATTGGGGCTATTGATCCAAAAAAATTTCTTCTGATTACCTTTGATATGACTAATTTTAAGAAGAGACTTCCTCATCACATGGCTTTTCATATTAAATTGTTGTATCGGAAGTGCAATATCTTTCGAACGGTTGTTGATGAGGGTGCTTCCACATGCGTGATGTCTCTCGCATGCTGGAAGACGCTTGGATCTCCAAAAGCTGTTCCATCTAGCAATGTTCTTACCATGTTCGATGGTCATTCTCACAGACCCCATGGTATTGTCCCAGCTTTGCCCATCTGTGTTGGGGGCAAAACTGTCAATATAGAGGTTGAGGTAGTAGATGCAAGCTTGGACTACAACCTTCTGTTGGGGAGAAATTGGATTTATGAGATGGATGCCATTGCATCCTCATTATTTCGAATTGTATGTTTCCCCCACGAAGGGAGGATTGTTACAGTGGATCAACTGGACTGTCCTCAGATAGACCTGAATGCATCTTCTGACTCATCTGTTCCAAAGTTGGATAATACTAAGGCGCTTGTTGAGAATTTAGGAGTTGGAATGTATTCTTCCTTGATGGGTACTTTCGATATTCCTCCTCCTACGGTTCATATTAATGCTATTTCATCCTCCAAGGCTCCTCTTCGAAGAGATTTCTTCAGAACTCATTATTTTTCGGACCCTTGGACCTTACCTTCCCCTACTACCACATTAGCGGAAGGTGAAGTGGGTGGAATGGCATTTCCGATTTCTGCAGCTGAGATTGTGTATCAGTCTATTGTTGACTCTGCAGAATCCATTCCAGCTCCTCTTTCTCCGGAAGAGTTGGACATAGATGTGGCTCCGGCTTGGACGCTTAGTTCTTCTTCGGCCCAGGATTGCCTTGATACCACTCTTCCATCTGAAGAGGCCATCCTAGAAGCCATGACTGGTATAGATAGACCGTGGGATGATTTGCATCATCAGTCTTACTTCTTACCTGACTTGAGCAAAGTTGAAAAAATTTTTCCAAGTCCTCCGTCTCCTGGTCCTGTTCACCCAGTCTTGAACCCTTTGGCACCAACACAGGTTTATGCTGAAGGGAACATGGCTGTGATTTCTCCTACTATCCCGGTGAACATTTCCAGGGATCCCAATATTATCGAGAATGTCTTCATCAGAGCTGAATGTTCCCGTGAAGAGATTCAAATTTACATCGAGCTCTTTAAAGAGTATAGGGATGTATTCGCTTGGTCTTATGAGGAAATGCCTGGCATAGACCCATCTATTGTCCAGCATGAGATCAAGACGTATGAAAACGCTAAGTCGGTGAGGCAAAAACTTCGTCCGGTCAATCCTCGGAAGGCAGCAGCTATCAAAGCTGAAGTTGAGAAGCTACTTAAGGCGGGATTCATTTTCCCTGTTCCTTTGACTGAATGGGTTTCAAACCTCGTTCCCGTAGATAAAAAGCAAGGAACGATTCGAGTGTGCATCGATTTCAGAGACCTAAATAAAGCGTGTCCTAAAGATAATTACCCCACACCATTTATCAATCAGATCATTGACGAGTGTGCCGGTAACGAGATTTTCTCCTTCATGGACGGTTTCTATGGATATAATCAAATTACTATCCGTCCTGAAGATCAACATAAGACTGCCTTTATTTGTCCCTGGGGTACGTTTTCATACAAGAAGATGCCTTTTGGTCTTAAAAATGCTGGGGCTACCTTTCAGCGGGCCATGTCATACGCCTTCGACGACATCAAAAAGATTATCGAGGCATACTTAGATGATTTAGCTACTCATTCTCGAAAGAGGATGGATCATCCTGGTCACCTCCGGCAAATATTTGAAAGATGTCGTTTTTATAAAATTAGATTGAATCCGAACAAGTGTGTTTTCGCGGTTACATCCGGTCGGCTATTGGGATTCATTGTGTCTAGGGAAGGGATAAGAGTAGATCCCTTCAAGGTTGAGGCAATACTTCGGTTGCCTCCCCCGTCTTCCATCCGTCAGCTTCAAAGTCTTCAAGGAAAGTCTAATTTTCTTCGGAGGTTTATCGTCAATTATGCTGAAGTCACAAAGGGATTTATGAGATTTTGAAGAAAAGAGTTCCTTTTCTTTGGGACGACTATGCTCAACGCTCGTTCGATGCTTTGAAAAAAGCGTTGACCTTTGCTCCTTTATTGAGTCCACCTAATTATAGCAGGGATTTCCTTTTGTATCTGGCAGCAGCAGAATCTACCATCGGTATGGTTCTGGTTCAGGAGGATGATGCTCTTGCAGAGAATGTTATTTACTACCTTAGTCGAGGCTTGGTAGGACCTGAACTCCGGTACACTCCGATAGAAAATTTAGCCTTAGCAGCAGTTCATGCTGTACAGTGACTCCGGCATTACATTATTCTTCGCAAAACTTATGTTTTGGCAGCTGCCAATCCATTTCAATTTGTCCTCAATAGGCGAGTGATTGGGGGCAAATATAATAGATGGATTGTGATTTTACAGGAATTTGATCTTGAGTTCATGTCTGCCAAATCCAAGAAATCATTATTTTTTGCGGAATTGATCTCCGAGTTGCCCTGTGGAGAAGAGATGATCTATGATGAGTCCTTTCCGGACGAACACTTGTTTCTTATCTCTCCACAGGATCCTTGGTACGGGGATATCATTGTGTATCTCCAGACTGCGAAGTTTCCCTCTACTTTTTTGAAAGATGAGCGTCGTAAACTGCGTCACTTGGCCAAGAATTATTTGATTATTGGTGATGCTTTGTACCGTCGAGGGGTTGATTCAATCCTAAGACGCTGCTTAACTTTCGAAGAAGCTGAGGCTGTGCTCAATGATTCTCACAATGGAGCTTGTGGGGGTCATTTATCTGGGCTTGCTACAGCCCAAAAGATTTTGCGTGCTGGATACTTTTGGCCCTCGATTTTCAAGGATTGTATTGAATCGGTCAAAAAGTGTCATCCTTGTCAGGTGTATACTCGAAAAATGCGCGCTCATCCAGCTCTGCTTTTTCCAGTTGTTACTGTCGGACCCTTTACAAAGTGGGGTATGGATTTTACTACTTGTAACCCGCCTTCGGCAAAAGGTCACAAGTACATTATCGTAGCAGTAGACTACTTTACGAAGTGGGTCGAGGCTATGCCTACTTTTGGGAATGATGGTGAGACTGCAGCTCTTTTCCTTTTCAACCAGGTTATCGCTCGTTTTGGTATTCCTAGAGATATTTTCACTGATCATGGCAGTCATTTTCAGAATAGTATGATGGCTGAGTTGGCTCTCAAATTGGGTTTCCGGCAGGAGCATTCATCTCCATATTATCCTCAGGCCAATGGGCAAGTGGAAGCCGTGAATAAATCCTTGAAGACAATTCTTCAAAGGACAATTGATAAAGCTAGATCCAATTGGCATATTATGCTATATCTTGCACTTTGGGCATACAGGACGTCAGTGAAAACTGCAACTGGCTTTACTCCGTTTCAGCTAGTGCACGGGGTGGAATCTGTATTTCCTATTGAATGCGAGATTCCTTCTCTTAAATTAGTTGTTGAACTTCTTCCTGACACTTCTAGTCTGGCAGAACGGCTTCTTCATCTGGAACATCTCGATGAGCAGCGTCGGGATGCCGCCACGATGAATGAAGCGCATAAAAACCGAGTTAAAGTTCAGTACGATAAGGCGGTCAAGCCTAGGGTATTTTCGGAAGGTGACCTTGTTTTGGTCTATGCCCAAGAAAAAGATGCCCTAGGGGCAGGGAAGTTTAAGTCTATGTGGTATGGCCCCTATATCGTTAAAAAAGTCCTTAAGAAAGGAGCATACACCTTGGTTGATTTTGAAGGGAACGAGTTGCCGGAGCCCCAAAATGGGCTCTATTTGAAGAAGTATTATGCCTAGGCTTCGGCCTGGCATGTTGCTTTTGTATATAGTAGTTTTTGCTTTGTACATTTCTGATTGATTTTCGATTTTTGATGAGTTGGTGATGTTTTTGATCTGCTTTGGCAGGTTGTGTTGGATGTTATGAGTCATTTTGGTTTCGCCGATGGTGCTAGTAGACACACCCGGAACTTAGCTTCCGCGGCTTGGGTGCTTCATTATCCATCCGGTCAGCTGTTAGTATCAAGAGGGGTCTGCATTGGTCCTGCTTCCAATAATATAGCAGAATACACTGCAGTTGTTCATCTACTCTCGGAGGAAATATCTTTGGGTGTTGATTCGTTGGTAGTTTTCTTGGACTCTCAGCTGGTGGTGTCACAGTTGAACAATACTTATCGGGTACGAGATCCATTTTTATTACGATTTTTCTTGAGGGTACGTTTGTTACAAAGGTCATTTCAATTTTTAACTTTCATTCATATTCCTCGAGCTGACAATTGGTTTGCTGACTCATTAGCTAATCAAGCATTGGATTGGCATATTAATCATTCCATACAATAAAATTTTAAATCAAAAACATCATACATTTGATACATTTATCACATCACATCAAATATCGCTGTATATATATCATCAGAGTGTTCAAAAACTTTACAAAATTTGGATCCATAAGGTCATACAAAACTTGGGCTTATGCCCCCATCATGTTCAGTCTCAAAAAAGAATATACATTCATCTAATAGGTCCATCTAACTCTGGATCTAAAATGGATATGTTATTGGTGTATATTGTTGCACTGAAATGGACTTGGAGGGGGAGGGGGAGAGAGGTAAGAAGAAAGAAATAGAGAGAGAAAGGTGAAGAGAGAGAGAGTGAGTGAGTGATAAGGAATATTGAGAGAGAGAGAGGGAGGGGGAAGATAAAGATATAGATGGAAGGTGAAGAAAGGGAAGAAGAGAGAGATGGGGAGAGGAGTGGATTGACAAAGAGATTGATATATATGGATTGCGAGAGTGTGTGTGTTTAGGTGGGTGAGATAGAGAGACAGAAAAGAAGAGATGGAGGGGGATATAGATATGGATGGAGGGTGGAGAGAGGGAAGAATATTTCTCACACTAGATGGATTGATATAAGTGGAGATGGTGTTTTATAATCCTATTTGATTATTTGCACTATATGCATCGATTTTAGTGTAGAAAATTATTTCTAATGATATTTGATTACTTGCACTAGATGCATTGATTTCAGTGTAAGTGGTGATTTCTAATACAATTTGATTGCTTGCACTGAATTTGTTGATTTCAATTTAGATGTCGATTTATAATTATATTTGATTACTTGCACTAGATGAATTGGTTTCAATGTAGATGATTTCTAATCCTATTTGATTTCTTTGCTGTAAATGCATTGATTTCAGTGTAGATGGCGATTTCTAATCCTATTTGATTTTATTTGAGTAAATGAATTTATTTTAGTGTAGATGTTGGTTTCTAGAGAGAGAGAGAGAGAGTGATAAGGAAGATGGAGAGAGAGGGAGAGAGGACAAAAGGAGGAAAGAGAGATATTAATGGGGGAGAGGGAGAGAAGGGGAAGATAGAGATATAGATGGAAGGTGAAGAGAGGGAAGGAGAGAGAGATGGGGAGAGGGGGTGATTGAAAAAGAGATTGAAATATATGGAGTACGAGAGCGCGTGTGTTTAGGGGGGGTGAGATAGAGAGACAAAAAAGAATAGATGGAGGGGGATATAGATATGGATGGAGGGTGGAGAGAGGGAGGAATATTTCTAGCACTAGATGGATTGATATAAGTGGAGATGGTGATTTCTAATCCTATTTGATTATTTGCACTAGATGCATCGATTTTAGTGTAGATATTTATTTCTAATGATATTTGATTACTTGCACTAGATGCATTGATTTCAGTGTAGGTGGTGATCTCTAATACAATTTGATTGCTTGCACTGAATGTGTTGATTTCAATTTAGATGTTGATTTATAATTATATTTGATTACTTGCACTAGATGACTTAATTTCAATGTAGATTATTTCTAATCCTATTTGATTGTTTGCACTAAATGCATTGATTTCGGTGTAGATGGCGATTTCTAATGCGATTTGATTTATTTGAGTAAATGCATTGATTTTAGTGTAGATGTTGGTTCCTAGAGAGAGAGAGAGTGAGTGATAAGGAAGATGGAGAGAGAGAGAGAGAGAGAGAGAGGAGAAAAGAGGAAAGAGAGATATTAGCGGGGGAGAGGGAGAGAAGGGGAAGAGAGGGAAGAAGAGAGAGATGGGGAGAGAGGGTGATCGACAAAGAGAATGATATATATGGAGTGCGAGAGCGTGTGTGTTTAGGGGGGTGAGATAGAGACAAAAAAAAAAAAGATGGATGGGGATATAGATATGGGTGGAGGGTGGAGAGAGGGAAGAATATTTCTTGCACTAGATGGATTGATTTAAGTGGAGATGGTGATTTATAATCCTATTTGATTATTTGCACTAGATGCATCGATTTTAGTGTAGATATTTATTTCTATTGATATATGATTACTTGCACTAGATGCATTGATTTCAGTGTAGGTGATGATTCCTAATACTATTTGATTGCTTGCACTAGATGTGTTGATTTCAATTTAGACGTCGATTTATAATTATATTTGATTGCTTGCACTAGATGCATTGATTTCAATGTAGATTATTCCTAATACTATTTGATTGTTTGTGCTAAATGCATTGATTTTAGTGTAGATGGAGATTTCTAATCCTATTTGATTGCTTTGAGTAAATGCATTGATTTCAGTGTAGATGTTGGTTTCTAATCTTATTTGATTGATTGTATTAGGTGCATTGATTTCAATGTAGAAGTTATTTTCTAATATTATTTGATTGCTTGCATTAAACGCATTGATTTCAATGTATATGTTGATTTATGATTTGATGTAATTGGATATATGACGGTACATTAATATTAAAGTGATTGGATTAACAATATGCATTGATTTTAGTGTAAGCAAAAAAAGTTATTAACAATGTAGATTGATTTTTGTGTTATAGTAATTTAAGCTATTAATATTGGAGAGCAAGAGAGACAAGTTATCATGTTTACTACAACAAATCGAGCTAAAGATTTAAATGGTTTACGATTTAAATTTTCTTTTTCATATAATCAATATGAAAAGATAACAAAACTAACAAGGGAGGAAATAATAATAGTAGAAGAAAATAGTTTGAGATTGATTGTAACATGAGTACGTTCTTATTATTCACATTTTCTATCTTTCAACACTATTATTGTCACTTTGCATTTAAAAAAAATATTTCATCATTTTCTCTCTCTCTCTCTCTAGGAACCAACATCTACACTGAAATCAATGCATTTACTCAAAGAAATCAAATAGGATTAGAAATCGCCATCTACACTGAAATCAATGCATTTAGTGCAAACAATCAAATAGGATTAGAAATCATCTACATTGAAAACAATTCATCTAGTGCAAGTAATCAAATATAATTATAAATCGACATCTAAATTGAAATCAAAAAATTCAGTGCAAGCAATCAAATTGTATTAGAAATCACCACCTACACTGAAATCAATGCATCTAGTACAAGTAATCAAATATCATTAGAAATAAATATCTACACTAAAATCGATGCATCTAGTGCAAATAATCAAATAGGATTAGAAATCACCATCTCCACTTATATCAATCCATCTAGTGCGAGAAATATTCCTCCCTCTCTCCACCGTCCATCCATATCTATATCCCCCTCCATCTATTATTTTTTGTCTCTCTATCTCACCCCCCCTAAACACACGCGCTGTCGTACTCCATATATTTCAATCTCTTTTTCAATCACCCCCTCTCCCCATCTCTCTCTTCTTCCCTCTCTTCACCTTCCATCTATATCTCTATCTTCCCCTTCTCTCCCTCTCCCCCATTAATATCTCTCTTTCCTCCTTTTGTCCTCTCTCCCTCTCTCTCCATCTTCCTTATCACTCTCTCTCTCTCTCTCTAGAAACCAACATCTACACTAAAATCAATTCATTTACTCAAATAAAATCAAATAGGATTAGAAATCGTCATCTACACTGAAATCAATGCATTTAGATCTAGAGTTACATGGATATGTTATTGGTGTATATTGTTGCAGGTACGTACGTTATAGCCTTCTTTTCTACCTCATATTATCTAGATATCTAATTGTAAAACATGTCAATTAAAGTAAACTGAAGTCAAACATAACTTACTAATACCTGTCATGGAAATGGGCATAGACCAACCTATATCCATCTAACTCTGGATCTATCATGCGCCGAGAGGGATCAAATCTCTCTAGGTGCAAACCTTTTTTTGAGTACAAAACTTGAGGAAAGGTTTGCACCTCGAGAGATTTGATAATTGTATTAATCAATACAATTAATCCAATTATATCAATCCATCTAGTGTGAGATATTAATATTAATATTAATATTGTATTTAATATTAATATTTGATATTATCTAGATATCTAATCCCCTCCTCTCCCCATCTCTTTCTTCTTCCCTCTCTTCACCTTCCATCTATATCTCTATCTTCCCCCTCTCTCCCTCTCTTTCCATCTTCCTTATCACTCACTCAGTCTCTCTCTCTCCACCTTTCTCTCTCTATGTCTTTCTTCTTACCTCTCTCCTCCTCCCCCTCCAAGTCCATCTCTCTTTCCCTCCCTCTCTCCACTCTCTCACATCCTCTCTCTTCCTTCCTCTCTTTCCCTCTCTCCCATCTCTCTCTCCCTCTCTCTCTCTCTCTTCACCCACCAACTATGTTACTATATCCCTCCCTCTCTCCTTATATCTCCTTCTCCCCCCTTATCTCCATCTCTCCTTATTTGTCTCTTTATCTCAGCCCCAAACATATACGCTCTCTCTCTGTCTCTCCCTTGTCACTCTTTCTCTCTCTCCACTTCTCACTCTCTATATTTCTTATTTCCTACATCTCTCCCCCTCCAACTCCATCTCTCTTATCAATCCCTCTCTCCTCCTCTCTCTCAAGTCCTCTCTCTCATCCTTCCTCTCTCTCTCTCCCCTAAATCCCTCTCTCTTCCCTGATCTCTCTCTCTCTCTCTCCAATACTCTCTCTTCCCCCATCACTCTCCTCCTCTCTCTCATCCTTCCTCTCTCTCCCTTTCTCTCCCACCTCTCTCTCTCTCTTTTCCCTCCAATCCTCTCTCTTCCCCCATATCTCTCTCTCTCTCTCTAATCCTCTCTCTTCCCCATCCCTTTCTTTCTCTCTCTCTTTCCACCCCTCTCTCTCTCCAACTACATTACTATATCCCTCCCTCTCTCCTTCTCACTTCTTCTCTCCCCCTTCTTTCCATATATCTTACTTTGTCTCTTTATCTCACCCCTAAACATACACACTCTCTCTCCATCTCTCCCTTATAACTCTCTCTCTCTCTCTTTCTTCTTAGTTATGTAAACTAATGAACATAAATATTTGTAAATATAAAGCAGATTATGGAGTAAATATGAAAAGAGGTTTTATTTACTTACCATACCTCTAGTTTATTTATATTTATATTTATTTACCATACCCCTTTTCTTTACTATGGTATTTGGCCCATAGGTTTGTTATATAATTAGATTTTTATTTATAATCCTATTTGATATATTGTTATTTATTTACCTTACCTCTTTATGCCTCTTTTATATTTATTTATTTACTGTACCTCTTTATATCTATTTTTTATTTATTTATTTATTTATCATACTTGTTTATACCTCTTTTATATTTATTTATTTACCCATGGTATTTGGCCCCATGGTATCAATATTAATTTGTCCCATGGTATTCGTCCCATAGGCTTCATCTAAATAAAACCTCTTTTTAATTATTTTTTAAATATAAAAATGTTTATGGAATAAATATAAAAATAATTTTTATTTATTTACCATACATCTAGTTTATATATTTTTATTTATTTACCATAGCTCTGGAGTAAGTATAAATTCATTTTACAAATATTTAACTAAAAGAAATATTAAAAGATTTTGGATTTTGATTGTTTGTTTTGAATTAACTCTTTTCCTTTGATTTAGGAAATGGTATTGACTTTAGTAAAGAGTAAAGATATTTAAAATTTTACTTAATTTGGAAATTCAATGTGGTAATTTTTTTTGTTAAAGGTAAATTTACGATCCATTCAAATTCAAGTATATAATTTACTATCCATTCAAATTATATAAATAATACATAATTGAATTAGAAATTGATATATGTTCTAGCACAATGCGATTTTTGTTTTTTATTTTTATTTTAATTTAAAACTTAAGCCAAAATTTTGTATGAGGACGTGACCCACCTGACATCGGGGTCATATTGGGCTGTAGATGCGCCTCTCGGAGGCATCAACGTCACATTTTTCATATTATTAAATTTTTTGTATATTTTTGAGATGTAAGATAGATCTAGGCTGGTTTTAGTCGTGTGTTGCCAAGGAAAATCTATCAAAGATATGATTAATTTTATCAGTAATATGTAAATATATCAAATATTAATATAATCATTTTAAATATGCTAAATATTTATGAGATTAACTTGGTCATTTTAATTTTAAATTTTCTTAGTTATCTCAGTTCGTTGAGATGATAATTATTGTTAATAACTATAATGATGAAAAATGATGAAATATTTTTTTTAAATGCAAAGTGAAAATAATAGTGTTGAAAGATAGAAAATGTGAATAATAAGAACGTACTCATGTTACAATCAATCTCAAACTATTTTCTTCTACTATTCTTATTTCCTCCCTTGTTAGTTTTGTTATCTTTTCATATTGATTATATGAAAAAGAAAATTTAAATCGTAAACCATTTAAATCTTTAGCTCGATCTATTAGATCCATAGTTAGATGGATCTAATAGGTCCATCTATTGTATTTTATTGATTGTATTAGGTGCATTGATTTCAATGTAGAAGTTATTTTCTAATCTTATTTGATTGCTTGCATTAAACGCATTGATTTCAATGTATATGTTGATTTATGATTTGATGTAATTGGATATATGACGGTACATTAATATTAAAGTGATTGGATTAAAAATATGCATTGATTTTAGTGTAAGCACAAAAATTTATTAACAATGTAGATTGATTTTTGTGTTATAGTAATTTAAGCTATTAATATTGGAGAGCAAGAGAGACAAGGTATCATGTTTACTACAATAGATCGAGCTAAAGATTTAAATGGTTTATGATTTAAATTTTCTTTTTCATATAATCAATATGAAAAGATAACAAAACTAACAAGGGAGGAAATAAGAATAGTAGAAGAAAATAGTTTGAGATTGATTGTAACATGAGTACGTTCTTATTATTCACATTTTCTATCTTTCAACACTATTATTGTGACTTTGCATTTAAAAAAAATATTTCATCATTTTTCATCATTATAGTTATTAACAATAATTATCATCTCAACGAACCGAGGTAACTAGGAAAATTTAAAATTAAAATGACCAAGTCAATCTCAGAAATATTTAGCATATTTAAAATGATTATATTAATATTTGATATATTTACATATTACTGATAAAATTAATCATATCTTTGATAGATTTTCCTTGGCAGCACATGACTGAAACCAGCCTAGATGTATCTTACATCTCAAAAATATACAAAATTTTTAATAATCTGAAAAATGTGACGTTGATGCCTCCGACTGGAACCAGCCTAGATCCATCTAACTCTGGATCTATCATGCGCCGAGAGGGATCAAATCTCTCGAGGTGCAAACCTTTCCTCAAGTTTTGCACTCAAAAAATAGGTTTGCACCTCAAGAGATTTTATCCCTCTCGGCGCATGATAGATCGAGAGTTAGATGGATCCTTAGCTCTCAAAGGCAACCAAAGGATCCTCATGAGATCCCCTCCAACAATTCAAGTTCCAGAGGCATCCAAGAAACTCCAAGAGGACTGAACTCAATCTATGTTTACTTGGAGTCAAGTGGACTCAATCTATGTTTACTTGGAGTCAAGTAGACTTAATCACCCCAAAGATTCTCTCCAGCAGTTTGAGTTCCAGAGGCAGCCAAGAAACTAAAAGAGGAGATCACTTAATCTTTGTTTACTGGGAGTAAAGTGGACTCAGTCACTATTTTCTAGGTAGCTGTTAGTAGCTTCCCTGTAGAATAAATAGAACTGAGCTAGAGCTAGGAAGAGTTAGTCAATTCCAGTCGATTCTATTTGGAAATTTGTTGCAAGCTATTGAGATTTTCAGTGATTAAACTCTCAGAGATGTATGAGGTTATTCTTTTATGAAATGAGTAGATTGATTTCATTTTACTGATTTAAGTTTTAGAGAGATAGGCTCGTGGACTAGGGCCCAACCTGTTAGGAATCTGTAATTAGCAAGATTGGCAAAGTCCAACTACAGAGACAACATTATTTCAACGACTTTGGGATTCTAGGATCTAGCCCTCCTGAATCCGGAGAGGGATCTCTCCAATAAGTGCAAAGATTTGGATTTATCTTTTAAGGCTTTTGTGTTTGATATTAGGCTAGTTATTTAGGCCGAAGGTTTTTGTTTGTTTTGGATGGTTGAGCATGATTATTGGTTGAGTGGAAAGTCCTAAATGGAAAGAGTTTCAAAGGTGTGAAGTTGCAAGAAATTAGAACAAGCTTTGGCTAAAAAGATAGATATAACGATAGTTTTTAGTCCATTGGGCTGTGGAGTCATAATAGGGCTTTTAATTGTACAATAATTGAAGAGTGGTCCAAGGGGCAAGTCATCTATATCACAAGATATTTTGAGATAAAATGATGGAATGGAAACAATAAAAGTGTTGGAGGGGTGGAAACTAATAATAATTTCAACAAGGATTTATAGTCAGTCCAAACAAGAAAAAGCCTTTAAGCAACTGTTTAAAACCAATGAAAGGGCAGGGCTCACCATAAACCTCTTTGGACAAGCTTGTATTAAAGATAACTAAAGAGACAAAAAATCCAGTAATCTGCATAATTACCTTCAGAAAGGATGAAAAGACATAAGAGATAAAAATGCAACTTAAGATCAGATAAGGTACTTTTAAACCTAGTCTGCTCTCAACAAACACTTAGGGAAACTTTCAGACTTGACTTTGGAGAATAGAATCTAGAAAACAGGGCTCACCATCACTTTTCTAGTCTCACTTTAATAAGAAAATAATGAAAATAACATTCAGGAATAATGTTTGAAGCAAAAAGTAGGATGAGGGAACGCCAGCATTCCTAACTGCTTAAACTGTATTGAATCATTCTTGAATAAACAAATTGGAGGAAAACATTGAGATAAAGCCTCAGAGTCAGAGAAGGGTACTGGTAAACATTAAATCCTAACTCTATTCTTGTTGTTCTTTATCAGAGAATAATGGACAATATGGCATATATGAAAGGAGAAACAAATAACAAAGAAAGAAGCACTTCACCAGTGACATAGACCAGGATCCCAAGAAACAACTTGTATATTGAATTCAAACCAGTTACATCTTCAAGTCCAATGTTTTAGTTCAGCAATCATCTTCACTTCTCAGCCTAACTTATTAGATCACAAACATAGCTTCAAGAGCATTTGAACATTATTTACAAGTAGAAGTTTCAAGCACAAGTATATTTCAAAGTTTTGCAACCAACATTTACAATGAACTCCTCAATGAGATTTTATAGAAGGATGAGGAGGTCAGGAGAGAAAAATATCTAAGGCTCCAATTAATATAGATTTTAGTACTTCTCGGCCTTTGAGGGGCTCAATAGAGAAGTTTATAGATATTTGTCTGTATTAATTGTTTTACATTTAAGAGTTAAGCTCGGTGGGAGCTTTTGTTGAATTTTAAGGCTCTGTTTCATGTTGTAATAACTCTGCTGATATTTTTTGCGTTAGGTTCCTTTGGAAGAATTAACTATTTGGCTACACTGAGGCAAATATCTGATGTTCTAATAATAACTCGGCCTTTGTTGAATGCTGTAAAGCCACAGGTGGCATCAGGTAGCTAAGAGGAATCAATTTTCCCCTTATGTGGCAGTGGAGGCATTCTCTGACTGATAAGTCTTTTGATTTGTCTGTAACTGTGTTTTAATTCGGAAGATTAGGCTTTTGATTTTCAATCTTAGTCATAATCCTCCAAAACAGTTTTCAATCCTTCATTTCTGGCTTGTATTAATCTTCAACACTGATACTCTTTTGTTTCGATTTAATACTATGTGTCTTGTTGATGTGCAGGGCCGCAAAGGGCTCATATGGCATCAATGCCCATGAAGCATTGACGAAACGTGAAATTTGAACCCTGTAGATGGCTTCTCTTTATGCACAAAGGCATGAGGGATCGTCATCCCCAGCCTTTGTTTTTCCTTTGATATAACGGAAAAACCATTGAAATCTGCAAAAAACCAACAAAAATTAGGAAGTCTTGCATTATTGGGAAAAAACTGCTTTGGAGGCTTCGGGGAGGAGCAAGGCCGTTGGATGACAGCATCCAACGGTGGAGATTTGCGCATGGTGGTCAAAAGGAGAGTGGTGGGAGGTTTTAATTCAGAACTGTTTGATCTATGACTGACCCAGAAGATCAACGGTTGAGATTAGCGGTAAATTAATGATGCGAAGGGGTCACATTATTGTAAAAATAGAATAAAAAGTGAAGAAATAAGGTTAAAACCCTTTGGCGGAGGGAAAAATGAATTAAACATCAAATGTTTTTCAGGAGGAATATGAGCCGTCGGATGAGATTGGTTCATAAGGATCAACGGCTGAGGAGGCGTGTGATGAAACAAAATGGAAGAGAGGGAAAGTGGTTTCGGGTGGAGAAACCGGCAGTATCACGCGGGGAAAAAAAGGATAGGCAGTTTTTACTTTTGGAATGCGATATGTGCTAGAGGATGACACGTGTCTTTTAAAAACAACTTATGTCGCATAAATTTTAAGAATTAACCTCTGCGTTTGAAATTGCGCAAAAATCTACGTGGGATGTTAGATCTAGGCCCTCAGATCGGACGGTGGGGAAACGAGCGCGATATTGATATGATGCGCGGGTTATAGTAGGCGGGGTGGTTTTATTATGGACTGTCCAATTTAAGAGATCGACGACGGAGATCAGATCTGGAGGGAGGCAGGACCCACAGGAGGCAAGCCTGTCGGGGTTAATATGAGCCATTAGATGTACAAGATCAATGGTCAGGATCTGATATGGGGCATAAAGGAATTAATTCAAAGGTGGAGAAAGGGGTTAATATGGGCCGTTGATTTGCAGAGATCAATGGCTGAGGTTGGTTGGAAAAAAATTATAGAGCGGGGCCATATGTTTTTAACCAAAGTGGAGAGATGCATTCTGGACCGTCCGATCTGGACACGTGAACGACCCAAATGCAATCGGAGCATGTGATTGGCGGGGGGGGGGGGATAATTTTGAATGGCACTGCTGCGATCAACTGTGGGCTGTCGATCTATAGATCAGATCGACGGCGGAGAACTCATCGAGGGTTGATCAATTGGGGGTGGCATAGTATTAATGCGCCCAATGAAAAAATGCCAATGCAATTTTGCGCAGTCCGTTGGTTGGTCTGGGATCAATGGTGTAGATTTCTTTAAATAATGAACCAGAGGAAAACCCTTTATAACACATGAAAACCAAAAATTAAATGAAAAACAAAGGTTTTTGTATTGGGCGAGTTATTTATATATGGAAGGCTTGGCGCCCGTCTACGGGGCCTTTGGTCTATATGGAAGATAATAGACTCGGGGCTTTATATGTAGAAAGGGCCAATCAGGATCGGGCCTTCGGGCTTTTCAATTTAACCATTTTAAAATTCTTTGATGTGATTAGTGCTTCGGGAATTTGACTCTTGGTCCCGGGCACCGGTTTATATGGAGTAAAATCAGAGGGCGGGGGTTTATACAATGGGACTCAATTGCATCGGAAAAATGATGCAAGGCTTTTCAATCTACCCATTCGAAATTGTCCGATGTGATGCGACGATATCTGTTGATCGGCTTTAAATCAACGGTGATGATTGGTTTTAAATCATAAACTATCGGAACCCTATGAAACATAGGAAAATTTGATTTTTATGAATTTACAAAGGATTTTGATGATCGGAAAGAGTTTATTCACAGTCTTAAGCGCCCGATTGCGGGCTCTCAGGTTTTATGAAGCGACAATGGGATCAGGCTTATATATAAAAGGGATGATCGAATCGGAGGTTTTATATAACAAATAGACTTTGTGTTTGCCGATCGTTTCGATGCAATAAGCGCCCGAAGGGTTTAGCGCTTGGTTCCAGCACCAAGGCATATGTGGGGAAGTGGTTTAGGATTTATCCCAAAGGGGCTTAAACCCATAGTAAAAAAAACTTGTTTTTTTATGAAATGTTTCACAGTTTTTGATGGATTTGGGGGTTTCGATATAGTTTAAAAATGAGTTTTAAATTTTATAAAGAGAATCTTATGAAGGGGAAATGGAAAAAATGGAAAATAGAGGAATTCCATGGGGAAAAAATGAAGGTTAGTTTTGAGTGGACAAAAAGGGGAAAATGGATTTTTGCAGCAGTCTTTTCTCTATGAATATAGCAGAATTTCAGAGTTTGAAATGGAAAGAGCAGTGAAGATTTAAGCTAAGGGCATGATGTCTTTATGAGGCTTCAAGAGATAACATTTTTTGCAATAAAACTTGTTCCTTGAAGGCTCCAAAAGTTTTTTACCCACCTTTTGATATAACAAATTTTATAGGTGGCTAACAGTGGCTCCACTTGGGGATGGTGCCTTCTTGAAGGCATCAAGAACTTCAGACTTACATTCTGTGGGAGGTTGATCAGTGCCTTATCCATTGGGCCACTCTTCCTTTCCTTGGATGATCTTCTTTTGCTCTGAAAATGTTAACAACCATGAAAAACAATGGATCTTCATCAACACAAGCTTTCTACCTACCCAATCTTACTGATCTAACATTTTTTCTTCTTTAGAGTGCACTTGAATTGGCAGACTCTCTTACAACATTTTATTATTTTGAAAGCAAGAAACTAATCTAATTATACTTCTTATTTCTCCCTAAACTCAGATTAAACAGTTTAGTTCAGATGCTTCTCTACCTAATCTACTATCTGTTGGGATTAAACAGTCTAACAGATTTTCATTCTCTAATTTCTAAAGCAAAAATTTAAAAATAGTCAAGTCAAGATTAATCTTTTTGACTTGCTGTGATCTATGGCATAAAAAACAAGCTGCACATAGACATTATTTTGGAGAAAATCAAATCAAAATGGAGAAGGCATAAGATCTGAAAGTTTTAGGGACATATTTCTCTTTTTCTTCAGCTCTGTTTTACTTCTGTTTGAGCTGTCTTTTCTTTGTTGACTGGTTCAGGTTTTAAGCTGATTTAGAACCAGTTTTACCTCTATTTTTTTACTCAAGAAATAAACAGATTTGAGTCACTTCTCCTTTGAAAACTAAGGTTCGGATTTTGAGCTTGTTTGAACCTTTAATTTCTAACCTAATCTATCTAATTGATAAGCCAAGATTAAGCTGTTTGGAAATCAATTTACTAACCTATCAAAAGTCAATTTAAAACTAATTAGTTAAGATTAGGCTATTTGACTAATTAGAAGTGTGTTCTCAAGAGTGGAATTTAAGCTTGCACACTTTCAGAATTTATTTCTCTTTTTGGTATGGGGCTATACCTGTATTGCTTTTACAATCTGCCCTCTTTTATTTCTTGTATTGTTTTTGTATTTTTGATTTTCCTAACCTTGAATGCAATGGTGGATGAAATATTTATAATGGAAAAAATATAAAACGGCTTCAAAACATGACATGGATCAAGAGAAGTAATGTTTGAGCATCCTTCCATTGACGAGACCTCCAAACGATTCTACTCCATTCAACTCCTGTAAGAAATATGCATTGTTACCAGTAGTGTTGGAAATATGATGCAGAGTGTTGTCCTTGATGGCAACCCACTGAATGGAGATGAAGACATGCGACTGTTGACATGTGTTGTCCTTGATGGCAATCCACCTGATGAAGTTATTCTTGACTTGATGGACTTGGTAAATGATGTAAATCTGATGTTTGTTGACAATATGATGCTGAGTGTTGTTCTTGAAAAGCAACCCACTTGATGAAGATGATGACAACTTACTTGATCAAGCTGTGCTTGAGAGAATATGTTCCTGATGAAGAAAATATGATGTGTCTACAGTGTGTACAGAAGGCAATGAAGAAAGGAATTCAGAATGTGCTCAAAATATGATGAAAAGAGTATGTCTCTTTGTATACGCGGATTGGCCTAGGGGAAGTCGCGTATGCACGCGGAAAATAACGTGCCAAGTCGCGTATGGGCTAAAGCGCTCAAAAAGTGAAAAACCAAGGGTAAATTGACCCATGGTATTGGGTAATGATCCGCCTAATTGACCCCGTCCAGGTAGTTTTGGGCTCATGGTATTGTTTTGGCCCATGGTATTGAAAAAGGGGCTCATGGTATTGAAAAAGGATAATCCTATATAAGGAGAAGAAATTCATTGTGCAAATCATGGATGTGAGAGCAAGATGTCTGAGCTTGAATGAATACTTCTCTCTGAAGTAGATCTGAATGGAAAGGGTTACACTTGAAGATAATTCTGAATGTATGATGCACCTATGATGAAGAAGGGGATCTAGATCTGAAATGCACTTGTATCTACTAGATCTGATTATGGAAGGCTTAGATCTGTGATGAGGCGAGCATCTAGGCGAACATCTGTCTGAAGCAAAAGGGTAGATCTGAACTGAATATCTGATCTGATGAAGTATGCTGCTCTGCAATGATTGAAGATCTATACGCTACTTCGCCGCGGAGGAAGCGCGTATATACGCGGCTTCAGCGAAGAGAAAGCGCGTATGCGCAATAAAATATACACTGAGGTATACGCTGGTTTGTGTGGACGGAAACGCGTATATACGCGACATCAGTGAAGTAAAAGCGCGTATGCAAACTAGGGTTTGCTGAAGCAAGGGGTATGAAGTATCTGATCTGTTCTGCTGTGTTTCTGCTATCTGATCTGTGTTGATAAGTATCTGTTGGTGATGTATGTTTGTGCTTAAAAGTATGGAAAGGGTCAAGTCTGAAAATATGATGAAATGTGGCTTGCAAGTGTTGTTCTATTGAAGTTGTTGGATCCAGTGTGAAAATTGATGAAACGTGGTCCAAGGTGGTGCTGAAGGTTGTAGCCTTCAGTCAGGGGGTTGTAGCTCCCTTCCAGGTGAGGCTGGTAAACGAGATCGAGGGGGTCGTAGCTCCCTTCCAGGAGAGGCTGGTAAACGAGTCAGGGGGTTGGAGCTCCCTTCCAGGAGAGGCTGGTAAACGAGCGCAGGTGGGTGCCTGCGTGCTGGTCAAGTCTGCGCCAGCATATATGTTGTAAGATGTTTTCTCTATAATAAAATATTGAAGGCTGAGCAACTGCAGCGGTGGTTTTCTCCCGACTTGGGTTTCCACCTAAAAAATCCTGGTGTTCATGTGTGATGCTTGTGTGATGGTTTATTCTGTTCTTACTGCACATGTTTACTGTTTATAGAACATCTAATGAATGAATGATGGAATGATATAAGTGAAGAACTAATGGCATAATTAGATCTCTGTGTATACGCAAGTTTTATGAAGGATATCCGCGTGTATACGCTACTTGGCTTCAGAAAAGTAGCATATGGGTTTTAAGGAATGTAAAAGTAAAATTTTTTGAATATGCAGTAAATACTGATTCACCCCCCCCTCTCAGTATTTTTCCCAACAATTGGTATCAAAGCGTGGTCCTTCTGCAGAAGCTTGATCGCTTGAAGGAGATCCGTCGCAATGGGAAGTCAAGAAGGAGTGATGTCTATAAAGCCACCTCTATTCAATGGAAGCAATCTGATATTTTGGAAGGTACGAACAAAAGCATATCTATAAAGTCTTGGTGCAGATGTATGGGCAATCGTGGAAGAAGGTTATCAATACCCAGCAAGTTTTCCTACTGATGCAGCAGAAAGGAAGAAGTATGAAATCAATGCCAAAGCGGTAAATGTCTTATTAGGAAGCATGTCTGAACCAGAATTTGCTAAGGTGATGCAGCTAAATTCAGCAAAAGAAATATGGGACAAAATCATTCTAAGCTATGAAGGAGACACAAAGGTAAAAAGTGCAAAACTCCAAACTCTTAGAATTGAATATGAAAATTTGAAGATGCATAGTGATGAAAGTGTTGCAAGTTTCTTTCTTCGTCTAGATGATATTGTAAATCGGATGAGAAATTTGGGTGAAACCATGGCTGATACTACTCTGGTAGAAAAGGTCTTAAGATCTTTGACTTCAAAATTTGACTCTAAAGTTTCAGCTATTGAAGAAAGGCAAGATCTGCAAACTCTTACTATTGTTCAATTACATGGTACTCTGATTGCTTTTGAAATGAGACAAGGAGGTCCTTCTCAAATAAGAGAAGCTGCTTTTAAGGCATCTACAAGAGGAAAAGAAAAGGAAGTTGTCAAAGAATCCAGCTATATATCCGATGAAGAAGAAGCGAAGTTCGTGAGAAAGCTCCAACTAGGTACTGGAAGGTTCAAAGGTAAGCTTCCCTTCAAATGTTTTGAGTGTGGAAAAGTTGGTCACTATGCTGCTAAATGTCCTTATAGAGAAAAACATGGTAGAGGGAAACAATTTGAAAAGAGAAAGAGTTATTATGCAAAAGAAGATGATGATGAAGTATCCAGTGAAGATGAAGATGATTCTGACCAAGATCTAAAAGTGCTCATGGCTAAGAAGCAAAAGAAGAAGGCTACTCGAAACAAGAAGATAGCTCAGAAAACAGGTATAGCAGAAATCGAAGAAGATGAATCAGATAGTGATTTGGGTCCTTGTAATCTTCTTTGTGCAAACAAAGGCAAAGATAGTGAAGGTAACAGTATAGATCTAGAAGAAGCTGTCAAGATTGAAGTTGAAGATCAGCAGAAATCATCTAAAAGGAGTGAAAATCTAGAAGAAAATGATGAAAGTAATGATTGGCATCAATTTGAAAGGAAGGAATCTATCTACAAAGATGTGATCTCTAGGATGAATGAAAAGATAGAAACACTAAATGGACAGATAGACAAGTATCAAGGGTTGTACGCTTATGCAACCAATCAAGGTGAAAAACTTGAAGCAGAAATCATCTCTCTGCAAGAAGATCTTGAAGCATCAAGTAAGAAGAGTGAGGAACCTCTACAAACTTTTGAAAAGGAAGGCCTTGAAGCAGAAATCATCTCTCTCAAAGAAGATCTTGAAAAATCAAAAAGGAAGAATGAAGAGCTACAACAAACATGTGAAGAAAACGAAGATTGGTTGAAAGAAGAGATTCTAAATCTGAAGGATCAAGTAGAAGATGGAAGAAGGAAAGAAGAAAGCATGACAAAGCAATGTCAAGCCTTGGAGGTTGAGGTAAACATTCTCAAAGGAGAATCTAGCTCACAAGGAGGTGCTAAAGAATCAAAGGACATCAATGCAAAATCTGAAGTGTTGAAAGAGTCAAAAGATCAACCAACAATCATGAATTCTCAAAGGAATTCATTCAAGAACGTTGAATGTTTTAAATGTCATAACTATGGGCATGTTGCAGCAAATTGCAGGAGCAGATCATTTCAGCCACAAACAAACAGGTTCTACTCAGAAAGGTACTCTAGTTTCTTCAGGGGATATTGTTTCTCATGTAACATGTATGGACACAAAGCAGTTGATTGCAAAAGGAGAAAGAATAGAAATACTCATTATGATTCTTATGTTTATTTCTCTGACCACATGAGATGTTATGCTTGTAACAAGTATGGACATGTAGAAAAAGAATGCAGGATGAACATATCTGGGAAAGTGGACAATTTTCAGCACACAGTTGGAAAGCTCAAGCAAATTTGGAAAAAGAAGGAGGACCGACCAGAAACGTAGGGAATTCAGACCCTACTGCAGTCATCCGCTTCTGGAAGCTTACTTCTCTGACTGACTGCAGGAATGATGTGGGATACATTATGAGATTTAGTAATGTATCGTCACAACGGGAGCAATGTATGATGTCTCTCATGATTTGATTATTCTGGTTATGTTTACTTTTGACAGCGCATCTGATGTGGAAAGGACAGGTACAGGAGGTACAAACTCAGGAGGAAATGAAGGAAGATGAAAATTTTCTATGCTTCACTTTCCATACGCGGATTATATTAACAAAAGTCGCGTATACACGCGAGTTTCTTCAGAAACAGTCGCGTATGCATTGATGATAAGAGAATTTATCTGATAGCTGAAGATCTGGAGCAGAGGTCCAGGGGGAGCATCAATCTGACTGCTGATGATTTCACTGTTAGCATTATTCTGGTTATACTCATGATAATGAAACGATACATGGGTTCTTGTGTTGAAGATTATGGATGAAGCCTGGTTGCTTTATGATGAAGAGCATTCATTGTTGAGATGAAAGTCTTACAATTCAGAGATGAGGACAGATCATGCAGAGATTGTTGCTGATAACTTGCTGTTGAAGGTGCTTCGGATTGCAAGCTAAGGAAGAGCATTGGTTTAGGGGGAGCAGCAGGTTGAATACTAATGATTGCATTGATGGCAATATGACTGCTTATTCTTGGGTTATTGTGATACTCATGCTCAAATGATGATGGCTTGGTACATGGTTTATTATGATGAGACGTTGAATGAGCTGTGTTTACTGCTTGCTGGAGTTTATCTATTGGATGAAATTGGAAGTCTAGTTCATGCAGAGCTTGTTACTATGGTTAAGATCTTTTGCCTACATATGGTACTTCATGTTAAATCTTAAATATCATGGTGATGTTGGACCACATGGATGATTGCTTGACACTTATGTGAAGATGTTGTTCTATGGAAAGAATGTATTGATGCTGCAAAGAATCTGAAGACTTGGATACTAATGTGCTTATGCTACCACCATTGGATAATGCTTGAAGACACAACTACATTGTTCTATCCATCTGTAGTCCAGGGAAGCATTCAAATATCTCAGAAAGAAGCTGAACACTGTCATTGCCTCACAGAGAATCAGATCTGGTTGAAATTTTAGAAGATGGCTTGGGATACGCGGGTTTCCTGAAACACAGTCGCGTATGTACGCGAGTTCCTGCACATAAAACCGCGTATGTTTGGTTGCTGACAATTTTTTGGTTGGTTCAGCATTCTTCAGCACAGCTGCAGTGCTGTTTGGTATCTCTGGTGGTGTTCCAGTTCTCATAATTCTGTTTCTAATGTTTTGATGAAGATGCCTTGATGATTTGTTGGTGGAAGTTTTCAGGATGCACAAACTAAGGGGGAGCCTTAGTCATATGAAAAGGATGCATGGATGCACAGATTCAGGAGGAGCATTAGTTTTGCTGAGTATAATGCATTGCTGGCATTATGGTGGTTCTGATATATGATCTCTCTTGAGGCCTTTTTGGTATTAATTATGAAAATTCATATTTGTACTTTGATGAAAAGGTCTGGTTGAGACCCATGTTGTAAATTGTAATATTCAATCATGTAAGGACTTGTCAATTTTGTAAACCCACTTGGTTGGGTAGCTGAGTCAATTTTTGTAAACCCACTTGGTTGGGTAGCTGAGTCAAATTTGTAAACCCACTTGGTTGGGTAGTTGAGTCTCATATGTAAATCCACTTGGATGGATAATTGATGTAAGTGTGAGTCTTTGGTGATAGGAAGTTCATAGAGTCATGTACTTCATTGACAAATATGTTTGAAGATTCAGCATGAACTCAGGGGGAGTTTGGCCACTTCAGCACATATCAGATCTGCAGAATGTTTCTTCCACTTGAGGAGAAAAGGGGGAGAGTGTTGGTTTTGATCCGCCCTTTGCCCTTGATGTCAAAGGGGGAGAGTGACATGGTGTTTGAATGAAGAGAAGATAATGATGTCAAATGTTTGGGAGAGTGACATATTTGGGAGAGTGACATGGTACCTATCTGTTGTGGTAACCAAACACCATCATGGTTGCCATCAAGTCCAAAGGGGGAGATTGTTGGAAATATGATGCAGGATGTTGTCCTTGATGGCAACCCACTAAATGGAGATGAAGACATACGACTGTTGACATATGTTGTCCTTGATGGAAATCCACCCGATGAAGTTATTCTTGACCTGATGGACTTGGTAAATGATGTAAATCTGATGTGATATGATGTGTGTTGATGATAAGATGCTGAGTGTTGTTCTTGAAAGGCAACCCTCTTGATGAAGATGATGACAACTTACTTGATGAAGTTGTGCTTGAGAGAATATGTTCCTGATGAAGAAAATATGATGTTTCTACAGTGTGTACAGAAGGCAATGAAGAAAGGAATTCAGAATGTGCTCAAAATATGATGAAAAGAGTATGTCTCCTTGTATACGCGGATTGGCCTAGGGGAAGTCGCGTATGCACGCGGAAAATAAAGTGCCAAGTAGCGTATGGGCAAAAGCGCTCAAAAAGTGCAAAACCAAGGGTAACCACCATGGTATTGACCCATGGTATTGGGTAATGATCCGCCTAATTGACCCCGTCCAGGTAGTTTTGGGCTCATGGTATTGCTTTGGCCCATGGTATTGAAAAAAGGGGCTCATGGTATTGTAAAAGGGTAAACCTATATAAGGAGAAGAAATTCATTGTGCAAAACATGAGTGTGGGTGCAAGATGTCTGAGCTTGAATGAATACTTCTCTCTGAAGTAGATCTGAATGGAAGGGTTACACTTGAAGATAAATCTGAATGTATGATGCACCAATGATGAAGAAGGGGATCTAGATCTGAATTGCTCTTGTATTTGCTAGATCTGATTATGGAAGGCTTAGATCTGTGATAAGGCGAGCATCTAGGCGAACATCTGTCTGAAGCAAAAGGGTAGATCTGAACTGAATATCTGATCTGATGAAGTATGCTGCTCTGTAATGATTGAAGATCTATACGCTACTTCGCCGCGGAGGAAGCGCGTATATACGCGGCTTCTCTGAAGTAAAAGCGCATATGCGCAATGAAATATACACTGAGGTATACGCTGGTTTGTGTGGACGGAAGCGCGTATATACGCGACATCAGTGAAGTAAAAGCGCGTATGCAAACTAGGGTTTGCTGAAGCAAGGGGTATGAAATATCTGATTTGTTCTGCTGTGTTTCTGCTATCTGATCTGTGTTGATATGTATCTGTTGGTGATGTATGTTTGTGCTTAAAAGTATGGAAAGGGTCCAGTATGAAAATATGATGAAATGTGGCCTGCAAGTGGTGTTCTATTGAAGTTGTTGGATCCAGTGTGAAAAGTGATGAAACGTGGTCCAAGGTGGTGCTGAAGGTTGTAGCCTTCAGTCAGGGGGTCGTAGCTCCCTTCCAGGTGAGGCTGGTAAACGAGATCGGGGGGTCGTAGCTCCCTTCCAGGAGAGGCTGGTAAACGAGTCAGGGGGTTGGAGCTCCCTTCCAGGAGAGGCCGGTAAACGAGCGCAGGTGGGTGCCTGCGTGCTGGTCAAGTCTGCGCCAGCACATATGTTGTAAGATGTTTTCTCTATAATAAAATATTGAAGGCTGAGCAACTGCAGCGGTGGTTTTCTCCCGATTTGGGTTTCCACCTAAAAATCCTGGTGTTCATATGTGATGCTTTGTGTGATGGTTTATTCTGTTCTTACTGCACATGTTTACTGTTTATAGAACATCTAATGAATGAATGATGGAATGATATAAGTGAAGAACTAATGGCATAATTAGATCTCTGTGTATACGCAAGTTTTATGAAGGATATCCGCGTGTATACGCTACTTGGCTTCAGCAAAGTAGCGTATGGGTTTTAAGGAATGTAAAAGTAAAAAGTTTTGAATATGCAGTAAATACTGATTCACCCCCCCCTCTCATTATTTTTCCCAACAAGCAGCTGAATGAATGAGATAAGGGCCAAGCCATAAGTCGTCAAATTTTCCATGCTTGCCCTTGTCTTCCCTCCTTGAGTCCCACTTTAAAACTTTGTCCCCAACATTGAAATTGCTGGCCTTTTTTCTTCTATCAAAAAGTTTCTTGATGTTGTTCTGCTTTTGTAATGCTTTGTTATAAACCTCCTCTCTGGTTTGCTGAAGGTGAAAGGTTTGATTTATTCTTCTGATCATGTCATTATCTTCAGTTTGCAACTCTTGAATCAACTTCATAACTGGTACACCAAGGCTGGTTGGAAAAATTGCATCAGTACCATACACAAGCTGGAAGGGTGACATACCAATAGATTTCTTTAGTGTCAATTTGTCAGCCCAAAGTGTGTGCACTAGCTTTGTGTGCCAAGACTTCTTGTTATCCTCCAACAGCTTCTTAATTATGTTCACCAAACTCTTGTTTGAGGATTCTTCTAGTCCATTACCTTGAGGGTAATAGGCCGTGGAATGACCCAATGTTATCTGATATTTGTGACAGAATTCAACCATCTTCTTTGATCCAAAAGCTGTTGCATTATCAGTGATGATCTTAGTAGGACAACCAAATCTAGAGAGAATATTAGTCTCTATGAATTTTATAATGACAGAATCATTGGCTTGCCTACAAGGGATGGCTTCTATCCATTTGGTGAAGTAGTCTGTGGCAGTGAGAATCCATCTATGCTGGGCAGAGGATGGTGGATGGATTTCTCCTATGAAGTCAAGTCCCCACTATTGAAAAGGTGCTTCAACAGTGATTGGATGCAGAGGCAAAGGTAGCAGCTTCCTTTTTCCTTCAAAACAGTTGGCATTTATGACAGGAAATTATCATCTTGTGTACATTAAGAAAGAGATTAGGCCAATAGTAAGTAGCCCTTAGGATTTTTTTGGCTGTTGTCTTCCAGTAGAGATGACCTCCACACTCTCCTTCATGGAACTCATGCTTAACCTTCTCTGCATCATACTCAGGCAAACATTTAAGCAATATCCCACTTGCATTTTTCCAATAAAGACATTTATCTATAATGCAATAGTTTACAGCTTTTAACTTCAAAAACCTTTCCTTTGTTTTTGATAAACTGGGAGGTGTGTTCAAATTAAGCAAAACAAATAAAATATCAGCATACCAGGAGGATTTCATAAAATGATCTTCAACAATGGGAGTTGAGGTTTCCTCCTGTTCATCTAAAGCATCAATCATATTAATATCAAGAACTTCAAAATTGGATTTAGCCATTAATTTAGCTAGACCTTGGCATTTGATGAGTTTAGTGGGCTTGATCTCTAAATCATATTCAAGAATAACAGCTATCCACTTACCTCTCTTACCATCTGGGTCCTGTGTTAGAATATCTTTCACAACTGAATTTGGGACAAAGGCAATGATGTGTGAATGAAGGATGTATACTCTGAAGTCTTTTAAAACTTTGACCAAAGAAAAAGCTTGCTTCTCCATAATATTATACTTCAAAGGAGAATCCCTCAATGCCTTGCTAAAGAATGCAATAGGCTACTCTTGTCCTTGTGGATTTTTCTATAAAAGGACAACAACTATTGTATGCTCTGATGCAAATGAAAAATGTAAAAATCTTTTGAAAAATGAGGACTTATTAGAACCGGTGTTTTGGTTAATGCTTGTTTCACCAGTTCAAAGGACTTCTTTGCTTCCAAGGTCCACTTTACCCCTTTCTCCTTTTTCAGCATGTTTGTAATGTTCCTAAGGAGCTCAGCCAAGTTGGGTATGAACCTTCTCAAGAAATTAATCTTTCCAATGGAAGATTGTAATTCCTTTATATTCCGAGGATGAGAGATTTGCAATATGGCCTCAATCCTCTTTGGATCTATCTTAATACCCTCTTCTGAAATAATTTGCCCAAGAATCTTACCTTCTTGGAGCCCGAACAATGTTTTCTTAGGGTTCAAAGATATCCCAAACTTTCTGCATTTCTCCAATACTTTCCTCAAATGTTCTAAGTACTCTTCATCTGTTTTTCAAAAGACAGTGACATCATCAAGGTAAATAATGATGAAGTAGCCTAATTCCTCTGAGAATGCTATATCCATGTCTCTCTGAAAAGTTGCACCAGCATTCATTAGACCAAAGGGAATTTTCACGTACATGAAAGTGCCCCAAGGTGTAGTAAACGCTGTCTTTAATTGATCATCAGGTGAACTAAAATCTGATTGTACCCTGAATAGCCATCAAGCAAAGAAATTCTTTTTGAACCAACTACCCTTTGTAAAATATGGTCCATCTTAGGTAAAGGGTAGTTGTCTTTGAGTGAAGCTTTTTTTAAGTATCTAAAGTCTATACAAAGCCTAATCTCTCCTATTTTCTTCTTGACTGACACCAGATTAGACACCCACTCAGAATATCTAATAGGGACAATAATACCAACTTCATAAATTTTCTTGATCTTCTTCTCAACCAAAGGTAGTTGAACAGGGTTTATTCTGCACAGTTTCTGTTTGAATGGATTTTGGTTTTCCTTGAGAGGGATTTTGTGCTAGATTATTTCAGTGTCATAGGATTTCAGATCTTCGTAACTCCACACAAAACATCAGAAAATTCTTTAAACAACTATATGTATTTGAGTTTAATGTGAGCTGGTAAAGTATTAGACAGTTTGATCATCTTCGGTTTGAGTTCACTGCCTATATTACACTCTTCAACTTCAGTCTCTACAGGTTCCAGTTTTGGCTTCTTGGCCACATCGTTAAAATCGAACAACTCTTCTAAAGGGGACAGACCCTTTGGCAAACTTTGATTTTCAGACTGCAGAGTTTCCAATTCCTCTTTTTCTAACTCTGCAATCATCTCTGTTGTGTTTTTAAGTTCGGTTGACAATAGATTGATATCAGCAAGCTCAGGAGATGGTTCTTCTTCACCAAGAAAGTTTTCTTCACTAGGGCAGTCTGTTTCATAGTTTGGATCCGAACAGGGTGGTTCAAATTCATTTCTGAACTACATAAAATCTTCTATTTGTTTGTCTTCGTCAAACACTTGCCAATACTTCTCATTATCAGGAATATTAGGTCTGAATTTAATCTGATTTGTACATTCTTTGGTTTCATATGGCGTTAAACATGTTCTAGCTGCAAAAGCTAAGCTGTGGGCCATGATATTTTTTCTTCTCGGGACAAAAATCAATTGGGACTCCTAAAAAATTTTAAGTAGATCCACGACATTGTTTCGATAGGCCCTAAGTCTGGGGTGATTAGCGTTGTATTCCCCATTGACCTGCCTAACGATTAATTCTGAATCCCCATATACTTCAATTCTTCTAGCTCCTAACTTTTCTAACAAATGTAAGCCTAAGAGAAGGGATTCATATTCCGCTATGTTATTTGAACACTGAAAATTTAATCTACAGGAAAGGCTTTCTGTGTGGTTTTTTTCAGTGTTCCGTAGCCAGACTGCTGCACCAGCGTTTCTCCTGGTACAGGACCCGTCAAAGTACATACTCCACAGAGGACTAGTCTCAGGTTTCAATTTGACTATTGTCCTCTTTAACTAAACTGCTTTCGGTTTGTTCTTGAAAATCAACACTCAGTTGAATTTGTTTTAATTCCTCAAGTTTTTCGTTAGTTTGAGGAATTTTTTCTTGACTTGCAAGGTTTAAAAGTGATGAACACATGATTTGTATTTCAAGACCTGTGTGTCGTTCGGTGTTGTTTGCGGGTTCAACGAACTGTTTTGACACTTATGTGTTATCTACCTCCCCCACTCTATCCGCCATTAACTCTGTCAAAGTTACTTGTTCATCCAATATTTCATCATTAAAAAGGATAAAAGAATCGAGGCCTGTGTTTATAGAATATAGAGGAGATTTTTGAGGTCTATCTTGACTAGTAACCATGTACTGCATATGGGACTCCCTGTAAAGTCTTCTTGTCTGATTGAAAACAGGGATGGTCGCATAGGTTATGTCCATTTGCATAGTCCCTTGTAGCTTAGCCCCCGAAGACCTAGATAACAACATTCCATACTTTGGGGGCACATCAGCCACAACTATATCCATGACCAAACATTTGGCTGGGATCTGGGCTATGTTAACGCAGAGGTCTTTGATTAATCCTAAACATTTTACCCTACTTGATTCAAAGGAGTAGAGGTCTTTATAAGGTCTGGTGATTTCTAAACCCAGGCTCTCCATTACAGCTTTTGGCATTAAATTATGAGAAGCCCCTGAGTCGTGCATAGTGTTATGCAAAATCTTGTCATGAACGTTTAAACTTACATAAAAGGGAGGAACAGGTCCCTCTTGATATCTACCTTCAATCTTAGGACCAAAAATAAGCTCTGGCTGGTCATCATTAAGATTGACTATGTCATTATTATCCTCTATGTTTAAAGCCTTCAAAATTTGGGTTCTATATACATTTTGGGCAGCTAGTTTGGACAGGGGAACATAGATTTTAATTTTGGAGATTTCCTGCTCTAGGCTGAAAGGAATTTGACTCTTTGAAGAGCTTGTTTCAGCCTTATTAACTGCCACCCTATCAACAACATCTGTTTGCTGATTTGTTCTATTTACATTTGACAAAAAAAAATTCACAGGAGTACCAACTGAGGTGTTGGTAGTACTAAGGTCTGCACTCTGTTTCACATTTTTTTGAGTGCCTTTTTCTTTACCTTTATTAGAATTTCTAGCCACTTCTTTGTCTTTTTGTTTTACAATTTTTGGTTTACTTGCAGTGTTGTTTTGTGAAGATTTTTCAGAGGTTTTGTTGTTGGGGGTTTCTAGATTCTTCTTGCTTCTAAGGTCATATTCCTTTTGAGGTTCTATGATAACATTTTCCATGTCTTGATAATAAATTTCATCATCATCTCTTTTGTCAAAATAGGGTGTATAAAGACCTTGTTTCCTATCATAATGAACTTTGAATTCATCATTATCTACTCCCAACATATTTATATCATCATCCTATGTTTTCTCATCTGTGTCTTCAACCTCACTCACATAGTTTTGATGAAAGGGAGGAGTGATCTGTTGATCATCTTCCCTTGGTCTCTTTTGAGGCTGGTTCCTTCTGACATTCTGATTTTGGTTCTGGTTCCTATTTTGAGGAGCTGTTTGGTTTTGACTTGCTTGAGCTCTCTCAAGAATGCTCATTTTATTCATCATCTCCTCAATCATTCTTTCCATCTTTGATCTAGATGTAGAAGGTGTGGATTCCTCTCTAAAGGACACTCTCTTCTCATTTTTCATTCTTACTCTTTTCTCCATTAAATTGACTTCCACAGCAAGAGCCCCTTTTTGCATATCTTCAAGGGTTAGAGGATCTCTTTCTCTCAGCTGATAAGCCATCTCAGGGTCAAACCCTTCAGGAAAATTGTTTAATGCTGAGCCTTGTGGAGGTTTTAAATCCCGGGGAAGGGCATTATACACACTATTAAATCTAGTGCAGTAAGCTTGTACACTTTCCCCAGTGTTTCTGTGGAGATTTTTGTAATAAAAAATTATCTGAAGAGGGTTCTTTCTGACTTCCCATTTGTTTAAGAATGTCTGATGGAAGGCTTGGAGATCATTTATACTATGGGGGGTTAAGCCTTTAAACCATTTTCTTACTTCTCCCCCCAAACTCTGAGCAAATAGTCTAAGTTTGACAGAATCATTATCAATTTCATTTTTGTCAAATTAGTCATTCATCTTATCCACATGTTGTGATGCAGTTGTAGTATTACTGGCATCATATAATGGTATTTTGGATTGATAGTCTTGTGGAAGATTGACTAAGGGAACAGGAAGGACAAAGGGAGAATACCATGCTGCCATGATATGTGGTGGGGGTGGATTTACAAGAGGTGGATTAACAAGAGGGAAAGTGGGCTGGGATGGAGTGGTTTGGAAAGTGGATGTAGGGTAAGCAGATGTGGATGGACTAGGAATAGATTGCTGAGCTGATCTTGGATGAGAAACACCTAAGTTGTGAAGGAAATGTAAATCAGGAGGTGTAGTTTCTCTACTACCAGGATGTTCACTTGTTTCTGGGGATGAAACTGAAGACTCATAATCTAGCTGATATAAATCATCAAGAGACCTAGTTCTAAATGGATTTCTTAAGTCTACTTGTGATTGTTGTAGAGCTGCGAGATTTTCAGGAACTGAATTAGCTCTCAAGGGTGATCTAAAAATAGTTGAAAATTTTATCTTAGGAGACTTCCTAAGGATAGTTTCCGGGTTATCAACTATCTCAGGTGGGTTCAGGTCAGGGTAGGCTCTAGTATGAATCTTCCTAGGAGCCACTATGTTGTGTGTTTCAGACCCAACCAAACAAGAACAGTTTAACCAGATATGACAATCTTTAAGAGGCTAACTGATCTTTCAAACAAGAAAATTTTAATCCTAAAATCCTCTTACTGAGCTTAAATGATGTTACAATGATTATGGGTCTTCCCAGTGGAGTCTTAAGGTCTGTTTAGGATTGTGGAGTTGCCAAGTGGAAGTTTTCAGCTCTTCTGGAGGTAAAAGGTTTTATGGTACTCCACCACCATGTTTATTGAATACCAATCTGAAATATTTTTATGGGTTTTTCTAAGTTATTTTTCAGTCCTATTGGTTTTTAAGAGTGTCATAAATCTGCTTCAAAAATTAGCTACGGTTATGAGACAAAGCAATTTGCTCTTATGGCTAAGCAAGCTGATCTTTCAAGGTTAGATAAACTCTTATGAGAATCCTAGGGTTTACCTAGCTTGTCACTGATTCAAACAAGTTTCACCATGATTACCATTTGCTTGGTAGTGCTTGAAAGGGATGCTTTTACTCACTGCACAATGTTCTTGAATCAAGGGTTCCCTGAGGTCTTAAAGGTACCTAGGCTAAAAAAACACTCAAAAGTCCCCAGGGGAGTCACCAGAAATGTTAGGAATATGTAATTAGCAATATTGGAAAAATCCAACTAGAGAGACAACATTATTTCAACCACTTTGGGATTCTAGGATCTAGCCCTTCTGAATCCAGAGAGGGATGTCTCCAATAAGTGCAAAGATTTGGATTTATCTTTTAAGGATTTTGTGTTTGATATTAGGCTAGTTATTTAGGCCGAGGGTTTTTGTTTGTTTTGGATGGTTGAGCATGATTATTTGTTGAGTGGAAAGTCCTAAATGGAAAGATTTTCAAAGGTGTGAAGTTGCAAGCAATCAGAACAAGCTTTGGCTAAAAAGATAGATATAACGCTGGTTTTTAGTCCATTGGGCTGTGGAGTCAGAATAGGGCTTTTAATTGTGCAACAATTCAAGAGTGATCCAAGGGGAAAGTCATATTTATCACAAGATATTTTGAGATAAAATTATGGAATGGAAACAATAAAATTGTTGGAGGGGTGGAAACTGATAATAATTTCAACAAGGATTTATAGTCAGTCCAAACAAGAAAAAGCCTTTAAGCGACTATTTAAAACCAACCAAAGGGCAGGGCTCACCATAAACCTCTTTGGACAAGCTTGTATTAAAGATAATTCAAGAGACAAACAATCCAGTAATCCGCATAATTACCTTCAGAAAGGATGAAAACACCTAAGAGAAAAAAATGCAACTTAAGATCAGATAAGGTACTTTTAAACCTAGTCTGCTTTCAACAAACACTTAGGGAAACTTTCAGACTTGCCTTTGGAGAATAGAATCTAGAAAACAGGGCTCACCATCACTTTTATAGTTTCACTTTAATAAGAAAATAATGAAAATAACATTCAGGAATAATGTTTGAAGCAAACAGTAGGACGAGGGAACGCCAGCATTCCTAATTGCTTAAACTGTATTGAATTATTCTTGAATAAACAAATTGGAGGAAAACATTGAGATAAAGCCTCAGAGTCAGAGAAGGGTACTGGTAAACAGTAAATCCTAACTCTACTCTTGCTGTTCTTTATCAGAGAATAGTGGACAATATTCAATGCATGAAAGGAGAAACAAATAACAAATAAAGACGCACTTCACCAGTGACATAGACCAGGATCCCAAGAAACAGCTTGTATATTGAAGTCAAACCAGTTACATCTTCAAGTCCAATGTTTCAGTTCAACAATCATCTTCACTTCTCAGCCTAACTTATTAGATCACAAACAAAGCTTCAAGAGCCTTTGAACACTATTTACAAGTATAATTTGCGAGCACAAGTATATTTCAAAGTTCTGCAACCAACATTTACAATGAACTCCTCAATGAGATTTTATAGATGGATGAGGAGGTCGGAAGAGAAAAATATATAAGGTTCCAATTAATACAGATTTTAGTACTTCTCGACCTTTGAGGGGCTCAATGGAGAAGTTTACAGATATTTGTCTGTATTAATTTTTTTACATTTAAGAGTTAAGCTCGGTGGGAGTTTTTGTTTTCTTTTAAGGCTCTGTTTCATGTTGTAATAACTCTGTTGATATTTTTTGCATTAAGTTCCTTTGGAAAAATTAACTATTCGGCTGCACTGAGGAAAATATCTTATGTTATGATAATAACTCGGCCTCTGTTGAATGCTGTGAAGCCACAGGTGGCATCAGGTAGCTGAGAGGAATAAATTTGCCCCTTATGTGGCAGTGGAAGCATCCTTTGACTGATAAGTCTTCTGATTTTTCTATAATTGTGTTTTAATTTGGAGGATTAGGCTTTTGATTTTCAATCTTAGCCGTAATCCTCCAAAATAGTCTTCAATCCTTCATTTCTGGCTTGTATTAATCTCCAACACTGATACTCTTTTGTTTCGATTTAATACTCTGTGTCTTGTTGATGTGCAGGGCCGCAAAGGGCTCATATGGCATCAATGCCCATGAAGAATTGACGAAACGTGAAATTTGAACCCTGTAGATGGCTTCTCTTTATGCACAAAGGCATAAGGGATCGTCATCCCCAGCCTTTGGTTTTCCCTTTATATAATGGAAAAACCATTGAAATCTACAAAAAACTAACAAAAATTAGGAAATCCTACGTTATTGGGAAAAAAATGCTTTTGAGGCTTCGGGGAGGAGCAAGGCCATTGAATGACAACATCCAATGGTGGAGATTTGCGCATGGTGGTCAAAAGGAGAGTGGTGGGAGGTTTAAGTCAGAACCGTTTGATCTATGATTGACCAAGAAGATCAACGGTCGAGATTAGCAGTAAATTAATAATGCGAAGGGGTCACATTATTGTAAAAATAGAAGAAAATGCGAAGAAATAAGGTTAAAACCCTTTGGCGGAGGGAAAAATGAATTAAACATCAAATGTTTTTCGGGAGGAATATGAGCCGCCGGATGAGATTGGTTCATAAGGATCAACGGCTGAGGAGGCGCGCGATGAAACACAATGTAAGAGAGGGAAAGTGGTTTCGGGTGGAGAAACTGGTAGTTTCGCACGGGGAAAAAACGGATAGGCAGTTTTTACCTTTGTAATGCGATATGTGCCAGAGGATGACACGTGTCTTTTAAAAACAACTTATGTTGCATAAATTTTAAGAATTAACCTCCACGTTTAAAATTGTGCGAAACTCTGCGTGGGCCCTCAGACCTAGGCCCTCAGATCAGACGGTGGGGAAACGAGCACGATATTGATATGATGCACGGGTTATAGTAGGCGGGGTGGTTTTATTATGGACCATTCGATTTAAGAGATCGAAGGTGGAGATCAAATCTAGAGGGAGGCAGGACCCACAGGAGGCAGGCCTGTCGGGGTTAATATGAGCCGTTAGATGTATAGGATCAATGGTCAGGATTCGATCTGGGGCATAAATGAATTAATTCAAAGGCGGAGAAAGGGGTTAATATGGGCCGTTGATCTGTAGAGATCAACGACTGAGGTTGTTTGGAAAAACATTATAGAGCAGGGCCGTATGTTTTTAACCAAAGTGGAGAGATGCATTTTGGACCATCCGATCTGGAAACGTGGACATCCCAGATGCAATCGGAGCATGCGATTGGCGGGGGGAGAATTTTGAATGGCATTGGTGTGATCAACTTTGGGCCGTCGATCTACAGATCAGATCGATGGCAGAGAACTCATCGGGGGTTGATCAATCAGGGGTGGCATAGTATTAATGCGCCCAATGAAAAAATGTCGATGCGATTTTGCGCAATCCGTTCATTGGTTTGGGATCAATGGTGGAGATTTCTTTAAATAATGAACCGGCGGAAAACCCTTTATAACACATTAAATCCAAAAATTAAATGAAAAACAAAGGTTTTTGTAACAGGCGGGTTATTTATATATGGAAGAATTGGCGCCCGTCTGCGGGGCCTTTGGTCTGTATGGAAGATAATAGGCCCAGGGCTTTATATGTAGAAAGGGCCAATCGAGATCAGGCCTTCGGGCTTTTCAATCTAACCATTTTAAAATTCTCCGATGGGATTAGCGCTTCGGGACTTTGACCCTTGGTCCCGAGCACCGATTTATATGGAGTAAAAGCGGAGGGTAGGGGTTTATACAATGGGACTCAATCACATCGGAAAAATGATGCGGGGCTTTTCAATCTACCCATTTCGAATTCTCCCATGCGATGCGACGATATATGTTGATCGACTTTAGATCAACGGTGATGATTGGTTTTAAATCTTAAACTGTCGGAACCCTTTGAAACATACGAAAAATTGATTTTTATGAATTTACAAAGGATTTTTATGATTGTGGGCTCTCAGGTTTTATGAAGCAACAATGGTATCGAGCTTATATATAAAAGGGCTGATCGGATCGGAGGTTTTATATAACAAATAGACTTTGTGTTTTCCGATCATTCCGATGCGATAAGCGCCCGAAGGGTTTAGCGCTTGGTTCCAGCACCAAGGCATATGTGGGGAAGTGGTTTAGGATTTAGCCCTAAGGGGCTTAAACCCATAGTCAATTTTTTTTTTTTTTTTAATGAAAATTTTCACAGTTTTTGATGGATTTGGGGGTTTCGGTATAGTTTTAAAATGAGTTTTAAACTTTGTAAAGAGAATCTTATGAAGGGGAAATGGAAAAAAATGGAAAATAGAGGAATTCCATGGGGAAAAAATGAAGGTTAGTTTTGAGTGGAAAAAAAGGGTAAAATGGATTTTTGCAGCAGTCTTTTCTCTATGAATATCGCAGAATTTTAGAGTTTGAAATGGAAAGAGCAGTGAAGATTTAAACAAAGGGCATGATGTCTTTATGAGGCTTCAAGAGATAACATTTTTTGCAATTAAAGTTGTTCCTTGAAGGCTCCAAAAATGTTTTAGCCACCTTTTGATATAACAAATTTTATAGGTGGCTAACACAACCCATGTGCCTCATCTTCTCTGTTGTTACTATCTTTTCCTTTCTGTCGTTAAGATAGTTTTGTTTCTTTCATTTAGTTAGTTATTCTTCTGATAGTTTCATCATTGTTTAGTTTTTGCTTTATTTTGTTGTTGCGGGTTTCATTTTCTTGTGAGTAATAGAATAGAGGAGAAAAACCAAAAAGGTTGTGGATCAAGATCCCCTTCTCATCTCTATCAATAGAGCTCGAGGGGGGTAAGCCTTACCACAGACCCAAAAACTATTTTATGTTCACTATTTTTTTTATCGAGCATTCTTTTTTGTTTTCCCATGAATGAATCCACAGGTTTTTTTTCAAGAGTCAGTATTAAAATTTCGGAGAAGTTCACCCTTACCTTCCCGCTTCATTTTCCATCTCTTTCTTCACAATTTGTGCACTAGGTTACGCCCCTATGCATAGTGGTTACACCTTCTATTCCTTCATTTTCTCCTATGGAAGCTACCACACGTTTTTTATTCTCGAAACCTGCCCCAAAACCTTAAATTTAACCTCCTATCCCTTCTTTTCTCTTTGTGCAGATATCGCAACCATTATAACTTGAAAACCCTCCAAACACTTTAAAGTTTGACCTCCACCGAAACTCCCTCTATCGTAATCGCACTTCGTAATCTTTATCCTATCGCAAATTGCAACCCATAGTTTTCATTTTGTTCCTTTTAAGACTTACTGCTCTCTTTTTTCCGATTGCAATATTCCGACATCACATATCACAGATTGTAGTTTTTACCACACCACAAATAGCTCTCCGCAACCTTTTCCCTTTTTCTTTAAGACTTACCGCTCTTATTAGCCGATTGCGATATTGTTATTGCACTCTGCCACCGGTCCCACTACCATGTCATCCACCCCATCGCACATCACAAATTGTATTTTTTTTGTTCCTCTTAACCTTTTCCACTCCAAACATTGATTCCAAACTCTGCCGCATCACAAATTGCATTTCACAGTTTTTATTTTTTTCTTGTTAACCTCTACCGCTCCAACCTTGCGATATTGCGATTGTGATATCACAGATTGCATACCACATTTCTATCCGATAATCATAACTTTGCCATCGCATATTTCAATCATTCTGCTCCGAAGCTTTTGTGCCATAATAAAGCTGTAATAAGGTTTAAAACCCGCTCTTTCCTCCTCTAAGCCTTGTTTCATGTGTTTAAGCCCTCCATTAGCCTCTCTAGCCCTTTTTCGTCCAAACTAAAAATCAACAATTTTTCAATTAGAATTAAGTCATGGATAGCTTAACTGCATGGATAGAAGCATGGTAGATAGACCATAGGATAAGTAGAGTGCGTTTAGCTATTTGGCCAAGTTAAGTGAAATTTAAATTAGTTTCATTTCTGAAATTTAATTTGGTTTCCTTTCTTCCATTTATTTTTAGTAATCTAGATTAGCTTCTTTCCTGTCATTTCTTTTCAACAATTTAATTTAGTTTCCTTTATGTCATTTCCTTTCTACAACTTTTTTCAGTTTCACTGAGGTGTGACAGACTTCACTAAGAACCCTTAGGAATAGCACCCTTTCATAAAGCAGAAGAGGATGACATGAATAGAATGCTTCTGTTGTGTATATAGCACTATCACCTCCAATTTTGTACGAACCTCGGGTTGATAAAGTAAAGTAGGGCAGCGCCTAGGAGTTACAGCACCCTTGGTGAAATACCAGGGCTCACCAGCATTCAAAAACCCTAACCCCCTCAGACTATATATCCAAAAATATAGCGAACCAAGGTATAAAATTTTTACAAGACGTTCCTTAGGATTTCAACTCAAATGGGTTTTTTTGGTAGCTTCTGAAACTTTGTAGAAACAAAGTTATAGTGAAAGTTATAAGATGACTTATTTGCAGCAACAAAACCCTAGAATCCAAAGCTTTGATACCAAATGTTATGAACCCAAATAAAAAAAATAGAATAAAATATAGATCAACGACTTATAAATAAGCCTCTTCAAGGGGGAAACCTAATTTACATTACATAAATGAACAATTCTTGGATTATAGAAATGACAAAACCTCCTTTCTATATATAGGAGTCCATGGGGTCACAATATAATCCTAGCTGACCGAACAATAATAATGTAAGGGAAAAACAATAAAAATAATGGTATTTTATGGGGCACAATAATAACAATATGGGGACTACAGGGTTACAACAATAACAATAAGTGAGCTACAGTAACTATAATAAGGGACTACACTAGTAATATAGGGACCTAACAGAAGGATTATTATTAAGATATAGCTTTGATGATGGGTGGGAAGGCATTAATGAGGCTCTTCAGGAAATGGAAGCAGGAGTACTTCACATTACCAAGGAGCCAAGGAAGTTGGTTGAACCAGATTGGAAAAACCCAGCCAACAAGCTTGTGTTGGGGGAAGAGATCTATGGATGCTGAGATGAACATATGAAAACAGAGTATGGTGAAGGATGGATTCAGTGCAATCGAAGTACTGCATGGAAGATCGATTGTGAGCGAAGTTGGAGGTTACTGTGCCTAGAGAGGTAGGACTGTGTCGAAGGGACGATCCTCGCAGATTTCTCCTAGAATGTAACTTTTGGAACAGTAAAATTGGATTGGACAACGACTTGGTCGTTAGAAGGAGTGGGAAGAGCTCACTTATTGGGAATATCTGCCCAAATATGCTGTTGTTAGGTCCCTATGTTACTAGTATAGTACCTTATTGTTGTTAGTGTAACCCCTTTATTTTTATTATTGTACCCTTGTAACCCCCATTTTTTTATTATTGTGCCCTTAAATTATTATTGTTAGGTCGGCTAGGATTACATTGTGGCCCACTAGGATTACATTATGGCCCCATGGACTCCTATATATAGAAAGAAGGTTTTGTAAATTGAATCATCCAAGAATTTTTCATTTATGTAATTTATTGGAGGTTTCCCCCTCGAATTGGCTTATTTCTAAGGCGTTCATATCTCTTTTCTTCTATTTTTGGAGCTGGTTACACAACATTTGGTATCAGAGATTTGGATTCTAGGGTTTCGCTGCTCCAAACAGGTCATCGTGGCATTTTCGCTATAAATTTTTTTCTACGAAGGTTCAAAAGCTGAAATTTCTAGGGTGCGAAGCCGAAATCCGGAGGAAGAGTGTCTAACAATTTCAGAGCTTGTTTCGCAATATTTTAGGAGTTATGATCTGTGGAAGTTAGGTCTTTTTTCAGGCTCCTAAAAAGGTCATCGTGGCATTTTCGCTATAAATTTGTTTCTACGAAGGTTTAGAATCTGAACTTTATATGGTGCGAAGATAAAATCCTGAGGAAGCTTGTCAAAAAATTTCAGAACTTGGTTCGCAATCGTTTTGGAGATATGATCTGTGGAATGTAGTGCTTTTTCAGGCTCCTGAATTGCATCTCAAAGAGGTGATCGTGGGAAAATTTCAATAACTCTCTCTCTGGGCATCGGATTGGAGTGTCGTAAAAATTGGTTGCAATTGCACAGACTTTAGTTTCTTGGATATCAATTTTAGAGACAAGGACGAAACAGTGACATTTGGCAAGTCGTACAAGTTCGCTCTACTGAACCAGTCCATAATTAGGTCATTGTGGGAGATTGGACACAACTTTTTCTTCGAGAATCAAAATCAGGTCAGACCTATGGCATTCAAAAGAGAATTCAGAGGGCTACTTCAGTGATGAATTTCATATATTGAAGATCTGTAAGCACAGAGATAATATAATTTCAATATCGAGCTCCTCAAAGCTAGTAAAAGGTGTGTATTTTTTTTTTCCGAATTGCATAAGTCTTGTTTGAAGAATCAAGTTGAATTGATTGCAAGGGCCTATTGTAGAATAGATATCAATATTGGAGTTTGAAATGGCCCCTAAAAATAATTCAACACCCATTAAGCCTTTAGAAGGCTCTACTATGACTCATGAAGATGAAGAATGGCAACATGACATATCAAAATTACAAGAGCAAATGCAACAAATTTCGCTCTCGCAAAGAACAACAAAAAATGAAATTGAAGTTTTGAAGAAAGGCGTGGAAACTAAGATGGATGGTTTGAAGAAAGGCGTGGAAGCTAAGATGAATGGTTTGGAAGCTAAGATGGATGGCATGGAAGTCGGCATGGAAGCTAAGATGGATGACATGAAGAATGATCTAAAAGCATACATGGAAGGCTTGATGACAAGCTTAAAACCATAAATGATTCCTAATGGCGGAAATATAGGAGAAGAACCTCATGATGAGAACAAAATAAATGTTAATAATGATTTCATAAACTCGAATGTTGGCGGGAAGAACCACCATATTCCAAAAATGGATATGAAGAAGTTTGATGGAAAGGATCCGGTAACATGGATACTACAGATGGAGCAATATTTTGATCTCCATAACGTGCAAAACACACAAAAGGTACGCATTGCAACTTTACATTTAGAACAAAATACATTTGTATGGTATCAATGGCTTTGCTCCCGTAAAAAATTGTCACTTGGTCAATTTTTATGGAGGAAATGATAGTACATTATGAGGATACAAAGAGCAACACCTTCTTTAGCCAATTGATAAATCTCAAACAAAAGGGCTTAGTGGGGGAGCACATTGAGGACTTCCAAAAATTGAATATAAGGGTAACTGATATTCCAGAGGAACACAGGATTGATCTCTTCATAGGTACTTTAAAGGATAACATCCAACATGAAGTTCGCGTTTTGGAACCCGATTCATTGGAGAAGGCATTCAGGTTGGCAAGAAAAATTGAATGTAAAATTATGGCGACAAGGAAGCCTACCACTCACTTCTATAAAGAGGGAAGTGTTGCTACTCCTAGATTTCCACAACCTACAAGGTTGACACCACAACAATTGGAAGAAAAAAGAGCAAAAGGGCTTTGCTACAGTTGTGATAGCAAATACACTAAAGGTCATAAGTGTGTCGAGAAGAAATTATTTTACATAGATTGTGAAGAGGAAGAAGAAAATGAACAAGAAGAGGATATACACCAGGAACCAACCCTAGAAGAGGAAGAAATGAATCCGACCATATCGTGTAATGCACTGGCAGGAATTACCACTCCTCAAACTCTCAGGATACAAGGACAAATCAAGAAGAAAAAGGTAATAGTGTTGATTGATTCAGGTAGCACCCATAATTTTATTCATTGTAAGGTAGCCAAGGAATTAAATCGTTTCCTATACCCAGCACCAGAATGTCAAGTGATGGTTGCAAATGGAGGAACTATAAATTGCTCTGGAAAATGCCATAATATCAAGTTAACCATGGGGGAATATGTATTGACTAGTCCAATGCTTGCCATTCCTATGGGAGGTGCTGATGTTGTACTAGGAGTACAATGGTTACAATCTTTGGGGACGGTAGCTTTTAATTTTCAAGAACTTTTCTTGAAATTTTTTTCAGAAGGAAAGGAAGTCGAATTACGGGGTATTGCGGGGAAGCCAGGAGGGATAATAAGCTCTAATGTCATGACAAAGCTTCTAAAGAAAGAACAACGAGGCGTAATTGCACAATTATGCTCACTAGAAGTTCCAACATCAAAATCATCTATTTCTGCAGATCTCCAACAAGTCTTGGACAATCATTCCAAGGTGTTTGAAACTCCCAAAGGACTCCCACCTATTCGTGATCACGATCATGCTATTCATTTGATTCCAGGAAGTGTTCCTCCAAACATCAGGCCTTATAGATATCCTTACTTCCAAAAGAGCGAAATTGAACGTATGATTGCAGAAATGTTAGAGGCGGGTATAATTCAACCTAGTCAAAGTTCTTTCTCTGCTCCTGTAGTATTGGAACAAAATAAGGATGGATCATGGCGAATGTGTCCGGATTATAGGGAGCTCAATAAGCTCACCATTAAACATAAATTTCCCATTCCTGTGATTGATGAATTATTGGATGAATTACATGGAGCAATTTATTTTACCAAGTTGGATCTTCGTTCAGGATATCATCAAATTAGAATGAAGACCGAAGATATTCCAAAAATAGCATTTCGAACCCATGAGGGTCATTATGAATTTTTGGTCATGCCTTTTGGCCTTACCAATGCACCTTCTACATTTCAAGGGTTGATGAATTCCATTTTCAAACCCTTCCTTAGAAAATTTGTGCTAGTATTTTTTGATGATATACTAATCTACAACAGGTCTTGGAAGGATCATGTTGAACATGTCGACATGGTACTCAAACTATTGCAGGAGAAACAATTATATGCAAAAACATCCAAATTTTTCTTTGGAGTACAAGAGGTGGAATATCTGGGTCATATTATATCTCACGAGGGTGTTAAAGTAGACCCTAACAAAATTAAAGCCATTAAGGAATGGAAAGTCTCCACGACCATAAAGCAGTTGCGAGGATTTCTCGGGTTAATAGGGTATTATCGCAAGTTTGTTAAGAATTATGGGAGAATAGCAGCACCTCTAACAACATTATTGAAGAAAGATGCATTTTCATGGACTCCTGAAGCAACTAAGGCCTTTGAACATCTTAAAGAAGCAATGTGCCTAGCACCGGTCTTAGCTACGCCAGACTTCACAAAAACCTTTATTGTGGAATGTGATGCCTCAGGAAATGGAATTGGTGCAGCTTTAATGCAGGAAGGAAGACCCATTGCTTTTGAAAGTCGTCCAATCAAAGGAAAGTATTTACAGAAACCTATTTATGAGAAGGAAATGTTAGCAATACCGCATGCACTAAAGAAATGGTGAACTTACCTAATGGGAAGACACTTCAAGGTAAAAACTGATCATGATAGTCTTAAACACTTTTTGGAACAAAGACTATCTTCAGAAGAGCAGCAAAAATGGGCCACAAAGATGTTGGGTTATGACTTTGAAATAATCTACAAAAAGGGAAAGCTTAATGTTGTTGCAGATGCACTCTCAAGAAAGAATGAAGAGGTGGAAGCATTGCTTTGTGCCATTTCTATTATCCAACCAGATTGGATAATCGAAGCAAGAGATGAATGGAAGAAGGACAAAGATGTATGGACACTCATTCAAAAGTTGCAGCAAGATCCTAGTACATCTGATACATTTAGTTGGAAAAATGATTCCTTATGGTACAAAGATCGCTTATATCTTTGTAAGGATTCCCAACTAAAACAAAATATTCTTCTGGAATTGCACACTTCTCCTTTAGGAGGACACTCCGGATTTTTAAAAACTTACCACAGGGTGAAGAAAGAATTTTTTTGGGATGGCCTTAAATCTGATATTCAAAAGTTTGTGGCGGAATGTTTGGTTTGCCAGCAGAATAAAGTGGAAACAATTAAGACCCCAGGACTTCTACAAACTTTATCCATTCCAAGTCAACGTTGGGAGGAGATTTCAATGGATTTTATCACAGGTTTACCTAAGTCCGAAGGAAAGAGTGTCATCATGGTGGTAGTTGATAGACTTACCAAGTATGCACACTTTTGTGCATTATCTCATCCATTCAAAGCAAGTACAGTTGCTACTACATTTGTGGACAGAATTCAAAAGCTACATGGAAGCCCAAGGGTTATTGTGAGCGACAGAGATCCCATTTTTACGGGAATTTTTTGGACGGAGTTATTTTCTTGTTTGGGTACTCAATTAGCTCATAGCTCATCTTATCATCCTCAATCTGATGGTCAAACTGAGATAGTAAATAAATGTTTGGAAGGATATCTTCGTTGTTTTGTATCTGATAAACAAACACAATGGGTCAAGTGGTTACCTCTCGTTGAATGGTGGTATAACACTTCCTTCCATACCGCAGCAAAAATGACCCCATTTATGGCACTTTATGGATATCATCCACCATCGATCACATCATCTTTAAGGGAAAATTCGAAGGTTCAAGCAGTGGAAGATCACATCGAGCATCAACAAGAAGTTCTGCAACTCTTAAAGGATAACCTGAATTTGGCACAAAATCGAATGAAACAACAAGCAGATCAACATCGCAGCGAGATAAGTTTTGATGTAGGAGATTGGGTATTTTTACGGCTACAACCATATAAACAAATGTCCCTCAAGCAAGCTAAGAAGGATAATAAATAATCACCAAAATACTATGGTCCTTACAAGGTATTGCAAAAGATTGGCACTATGGCATACAAATTGGAGCTTCCCGCTTCTTCGTGAGTACATCCAGTTTTCCATGTTTCATGCTTAAAGAAGGTTATAGGTGAAAATCTTCCAGTTCAAACAATATTGCCAGAACTTGATGAGGAAGGAAAAATCATATTGGAACCTGAAGCGATCATGGAAACAAGAACTCGACAGTTACGGAATCGATCAATTTCAGAGTATCTCATCAAGTGGAAGAACTTACCCACTGAAGATTCTACATGGGAGGATGAGAATTTTATACAAAAGCACCCGGAGCTACTCAAGCATTGAGGACAACACTTTTTTTAAGGAGAGAGGCATGTTAGGTCCCTATATCACTAGTATAGTCCCTTATTATTGTTAGTGTAAACCCCTTATTGTTATTATTGTACCCTTGTCACCCCCATTTTGTTATTATTGTGCCCTTAAATTATTATTGTTAGGTCGGCTAGGATTACATTGTGGCCCACTAGGATTAAATTATGGCCCCATGGACTCCTATATATAGAAAGGAGGTTTTGTAAATTGAATCATCCAAGAATTGTTCATTTATGTAATTTATTGGAGGTTGCCCCCTCGAAGTGGCTTATTTCTAAGGCGTTCATATCTCTTTTCTTCTATTTTTGGAGCTGGTTACACAACAGCTGCCAAATCGACATTTATGAGGAGCGTCTAAGGGCAATGATGAGGTTCGAATTATAAATTTTCTATAAATCTAAGATCTTGCCCCCAATTCTAAGACTTTGTGCGATAAGTGTTAGAAGAGAAAATTGTTATCCGCAAGAGTGTCGTGCATGTTGCTACATGTCAGGGAAGATATTTGAAGAAATCAAACGAGAATTTCTCCATAGAGGTTTAGGATACATCATGATTGCCACACTGCCAGTAAAAATAATAGGGCCAAGGTCACCAATATGACAGAAGAATGTGGGTGCAACGCTGTCCATGAAGCCTAATAAACCAATTCTAAGATCGTCACCTTGGAAGAAACTTATGAAGGAACAACATAGTAAGACTGCTCGGGAGAGACATAAGGAAAATGTTTTTGAGGTCGAATTAGAGAAATAATAAGTAGAAGAAGAAGAAGCACCAGATGAAATCTATGTTGAGGAGGTTGTGCCTCTCTCCAGCTTGCCTCCTTATATTTCACCCTACAAGCTAGAGGCTAAGAAGCCGGTGAAATATCCCGACGCAGTAAAGTACAAGGTATTTTCACCATTGATTCTAGATGAGGTGCTAGTGGAAGGATAATTTCTAGCCAAGGTGAATCAGTTCAGAATGGAGGATTGGGATTTTAATGACCAGAGCCTAGTAGGTATCTACGCCCACAAGCCTACCCAAACAGAGTCATGCAATTAGAGACGATGAAATGGGTGAGGGTATCAAACAATCAGGGATACTGAACATCCTTTATGTGCCATATTTTGGGAGAAGTACCATCAATACCATTCGTGTGCACCAATTGCTGGCCCTGGTGCATGACAACTGTATATGGCTAAGGAGGAAGATCCCCATTATTGAGATGCTCATCAGAAGAATGACGACTCTTCCTTATCTTGGGGCAGACGCCACGGAGGCTTTTGTGGGTAAGAGCCAAGACAAGAAGTTGGTAGACAAGATGAAGAATGACTATTATCTAACCAAGGGGACAAAGGGTTATCTCATTAACTCCATCTCTGAAATAATTGTGCACTTTTCCACACACATCATTACAGGTAAGATTATGTGGAAGAGTCGTGGTGAGGAGGCTTTTGTCTCTGTCATAGCTTTAGCTAAAGAATGCTTCAAGGGAATTGTATACAATTGGGCTGGCTACTTATGTATGAAATTCATCGTGGATTTGAAGGCGTCACAGGAAGAAGTAAAGCAGTTCCACTACATGTGGCTCTTGATTCTTGTTGCTTTGATGGAATGGAGGGAACCTGAAGGGTCACAGTTCAATATTGCAGACCCCGTTCTATTTGAAGAAGCCAGATACGCTTTGATATGGACTTCGACAGAGCCTGCCAGGGTTATGTCTAATAATTTTTTTGAGTCAGAGTTGATATGACATTACAAACGGTGATTAACCAAAAGCCTCACTTATCACCAAGCATTGTGGAGAAATATCACCAGGTTTCAAAGTTCAAAGCGCACTTCCATCATATCCAAATCCAGGCAAAGAAGGACCTCCCAGGGGTTTGGTATGAGCTCTTGCACATGGTTAAAGAGGAGGAAGTAGAATCCACCATCATCTGATGGATGATTGCTTGGTTAACTCCATTGTCTGAAGGTGCGGAGCAGGCACGAATGAGTAGGGAAAATTATATTGCATCAATAGGGCATAAGGATGCAAAAGTGGTGACTCTAGAGATTGGAGGGGATGATATTCTTGGTAGTGATATGGGCACAGATCCATTGGACCCCTCCTCCCTTTTTACCACCAAGAGAAGGCAACCAAAAAAGGGTGTCGTACAAAATAAAGTCAAGTTCGACATATCTGTTGGTCCAACGGGCATGGTCCTCACTAATGGGAACATTGACGATATTGGGGATTATGTACAATAGGTCAATGAGGAATTTTTGGCGCAACATCAAAGATAAATACAAGAAATTATCGTAAGAAGTCCACAAAGGGTTGCAGGATTTGTAGCTCTAGGCGAACGTGTTACAAGCAAGGGTGGTTCCACCTATAGGGGCACCAACTAAACTGAGTACAAATACACAAGAATTGGCACTGACTTATGATACCCGCATGGTGCTTATTCCTACAGGCATGCTACATTTTGATACGAAAGAATGGATGATGTAGGAGGTCTTATGGAAGAACCAAACACTAAATCTTGCTCCGATACCATTACAAGCTCTGCATGAGTTCCATCAGGGCATCACTGAGTTAAAGATCTCGGAACAATGTGCTCTTCTTGTTATTCATATTTCCTAGGAGGAACGCCAGAACATGGCTGTAGAGAAATAGGATGTTATCCAAGAGCACGAGGTTGAGGCAACACAACGACATAAGTTAGAATTAGCCATCTCGAAGGCATGCAAGGAACTACCAGAGCTCGAGATTTAGGTAGCAACTACGCCTGAGGATAAAGTGGCCAAGATGACCACAATGGTCAAATATTGAAAGGCTAATGTCGACAAAGTATACATTGAGATGGAGATGAAAGTTGTCGAGTTGTAGCTGCAATTGCAACCTACCACTCCACCAGATATTATAGAATAACACACAATGAAGCTAAAAGCAGCCATAGAGAAGATCGAGTTTTGCATACAATATTGTGTGAATATTTTTGGGGGGGCTCTAGATGTATGGACCTCATTATAGGAGGATGCTCAGGTGCATAATATAGAAGTTGAAGTCCACAAGAAGCTTGAATATATGGATCCAATTAAGGTCACTGCGAAGACCTTAGCACCGACGCACCAGATTAACCATCTCAAAGAGGGTAAGTATTTGCAGGAGAAAGTTGTTGTGCTGTGAAGAAAGGAGGAGCTACTTGCATCCAAGATAAAGCCATGGGAAGTCTAGGCCAATGAGATTTCTGAAACTATAGAGTTGAAGTTGAAAACTCTACACGAGGCGCAGAGAGTATTGGAGCAGAGAGCAGCGAATAAGGTAAAAAAGACACTCCTCATAGACATCCATGAATTTTAGAAACCATGCGTCGAAGTATTTAAACTATTGAAGGTTTCCTTGAGAGACATCAGAGTGAATATGGATTGAACACCAGCATTGTGACTGAGGATGAGTCACAGTTTTGTTTTGGATGCTTGTTGGAGCTGGGATCCCCCACGAAGTAAAGAATATGTAGATCAAGGAGTGGAGCACGCATCATGGAGTATATTTTTGTTCTTATTGGCTTTCGGGTGGGTCAAAGCCCCTTATTATATAATGGGATGGGGATTTTTGTGAATGTTGGACTCCACCCATGGTTTGAGACAATGGTATTCTAAAAGGAAAAACTATATAAGGAGTCTAGATAGAAGTCATATAAAGGAAAGTAGAAGTTGAATGATGGATCTATATGTAATATTTCTTTGAGTCAGAGTCTATTTTTGGGTTAGAGGAAAAGGGTCCTGGAGCTATGTGCACAGAGACCTTAGGAAGTCTGCAGCTGTGTGCATAAACCCCTGTAGTTGTGAGCACAAGGTGGAATGTGGATATATGAGAAGGATCTTATTGTTAATGAAAGAACTATTGAGAAATATCTTAGTTATATCAATGTGTTTTCTTTTACTTACTGTTTTTTATATTTATGTGTGAAAAGGGATTTCATCTATAACTGAGTATCATATTTCTGTGTATCATTATTTACTTTTTTTAATGTAAGAATAAGTAATATTGCGCAAGCTATGAATAAGTTCAACAGATGTGTTGAAACTTGTTGTTATTACAGATAGATATGGCCTGTGAAGTTTTGTTAAGGAGGAAAAGCCCTAAATCCACAGTCCAGTGTCCAGCTGGATGGGGAAACCTAGTTCTAGCATCCCCCTACATTGCCTCGGGTGAGACTTCGGTCTACGCAAGTAGATCATTACCAAAAGGGCTGGTAATAGTGGTTTTTTTTGGACTTCATAGTCACTTTGAACTTGGTTCTAGACCCCATCAATCCAACAACCTCTATGACCTAAAACACAGATTTAAGAAGGTTACTAACTCCAAACTTCGAATTTCAACCTTGAGGTTTGAACTAGTAAACCTCGGAACTGATCTCAAACCCTAAAACATCAATCTAGGTCTAGGTCTCTCAATAGATGAGAGATTAGCCTTTATTCATTTATTAAAAATATATAAGATTTTTTTCACATGGAGTTATGAAGATCTTAGAACATATGATACCTCCATTATCCAACACATTATTCCGATGATTTTCGATGAAAAACCTGTATAGCATAAATTAAGGAAAATTCAGCCTGATCTTCAAAATCAAATCCAGTATGAGCTAAGTAAACTCATTAAATCCAAAATCATTTTTCCTGTTAGGAAATCCAAATGGGTGTCAAATTTAGTACCTATCAGGAAAAAAAAATTGTGACAAACACATTTTCATAGATTTTAGGAATCTGAATAAAGCTTGTCAAAAGGATAATTTCCCATTTCCACCCATGGAAAAAATATTTCTATTAGTGGCAGGCTTTGAACCCATGTATTTCCTTGACGGTTTCTCGGGATATAACCAAATTCTGGTTCATCCAGATGATTGGTTGAAAACTACGTTAAGGACCAAATGGGGGACTTATGTTTATCAGAAAATTCCTTTTGGTCTAATAAATGTAGGGGAAACCCTCCAAAGAGCCATGGCCATAGAATTTAGAGGTCTGATAAATAAGGTAGTTGTAGTTTACTTGGATGACATAAATATATATTCCAATAAAAGTAGCAACCATTATCTTGATTTAAAACAGATCTTTAAACGTTGTAAGAAATATGGAATTTCATTAAATCCAAAAAAGTCATACTTAACTCTTAGTGAAGAATTTTTTTTAGGATTTATCGTATCCAAAGAAGGTATTTGAATTTATCATGAAAGGATTAAGCCAATCTCTGAAATATCTTTTTCCCGAACTAAGAAATCAATGCAGTCTTTCTTAGGGAAGATAAAAATTTTCAAAATATTTGTCTTTGATTTTTCCCAAGTTTATGTTCCGTTACAAGCCATGATAATGAGAAGCTCAGTATTTAAATTGGGTCACAATGAAAGAGAAGCTTTTGATTGAATTAAACAAGCCATTATAAATTCCCCCTCTTTAACTACAAAATTTTTTGATAATTTTATTTTATATAATTTTTCTTCTGAAACATCATATGTTGTTTTTCTAACACAACATAATTATCAATGAATTGAAGCACCCATCTCATTCTTTAGTTCAAATTTTCAAGGTGTTGAACTAAATTATTCAAAGGTGGAGAAACAAGCTTTTGCTTTTTTCAAATCTATAAATCATTTCACGCCTTTTCTTTTAAAGACACACACTAAATAATAGTCCCATTCCAGAGACAATTACTTGTACAAAAAGAATTAGGATAAAATAAAGTTACTTGTACAAAAAAAAAAGGAGAAAAGAGGGAAAATTGCATTACAGCTCTCCAAGAATACGACATAGACCTAAAACAAGCTAAAATTATCTGAGGACAAGGTTTTTGCAGATTTTTTACTGGAGCTTCTAACATACCAAATGACGAGGAATCAGGTAATAATGTACACATATTTGAGGTAAGCCTAACTGATACTGAATCCCAATATGTTGATCTTATTTTCCATTTAAAGTATGGATATGCTCCCCTTGAACTTAATTATAAAAGAAAAAAAGATTTATGGTTAAAATCCAATTGATATGAAATCATTAATGATGTCTTATTTAGAAAAAAATATGACTTTGTTTTGTTAATATGCCTTGAAATTTCTGAAGCACAAAAGGTTTTGCAGGAGCTCCATGATGGACGAGTTGGTGGAAATTTCAAAGGAGATACAACTGCACACAAAATCATGCATGCAAAGTATTATTGGACAACATTATTCAAAGATATCCAGGCATATGTAAGGAGATGCAATATTTTTCAGACTGTCGTAGGAAGACAAAAAAAACCAACCTTACCTCTTCAACCAGTCAACATTGAACAACCCTTTGAAAAATGTTGATTGAACATAATAGATGAGATTTTTCCTCAGTCTTCCAAGAAAAATAAGTACATCCTTAATGCTATAGAATACTTCAACAAATGGGTGGAATAAATTCCTATAAAGGTATCCAATTCTAATGGCATTATTGAATTCATCAATCAGATCATTATTAATAGGTTTTGATTACCAAATGCACTTATGTTTGGCAATGCATCTTACTTTACAGGTAATAACATGACTAAATTTTCTCTTAAGAGGGGATTTAAACTTAAATACTCTACTAAATAATATCCCCAAGAGAATTTTTTGGCATAGTCAACCAATAAAAACATCATAACAAGTATTAAAATAATTGTTGATTAGAGCAAAAAGAATTGGCACAAATATTTAACCTTTGCTCTATGGACTGATCAGATAACCTAGAAGGCCTCCATAGGTACTTCTCCCTTCAATCTGGTATATGGGAAAGAGGCTATCATTCCATCAAACCTAGCCCTTCCATTATTAGCCCTAGTCCAATTCATTGAATAAACACCTTCCTCTTCTTTGCAGTTAAGAATGTCCCAAATCCTTAAACTAGAAGAAGAAAGGGAAAGAGATAAACTTACACATGCTCACCATCAAGAGATAGTTAAATCTTCTTTTGATGCAAGTTTCGTTACCAAAAAATATTTAGGAGTTGGATATCCTATCATCAAATGGGACAAGGAACATGAGGAAAAATGAAAGCATAGTAAATTCCAGAAAATGTGGCTTGGGTCCATTTCAAATTGCTGAGAAAATAGGCCCATCAACCTTTATATTGCAAGAACTAAAAGGAAAGAGATATTTTCTTCCTGTTACTGGGCTTACTCTAAAAAAAATATTTTCTTAGAAGAACATCTCTTCTATTGTAAATATGTAGGTACTTAAATCTACATATTTAGGTCTGCTAGAAAATAATTTTAAGCAACTTACTTTTCGCATTTTTATCATCATCTCTAATTATCTCATGATTTTTCACTTTGAAGGTATGAAATTTTTAGGAAAATATTAGAAAATTGAAAATTAGATAATTATCATAAAACTCTGAAATATTTTTCCATATAAGTTGCAAGTTCTTTTAAATCTCAAACTTTATAAAATCTTTTGATCATATTGTCGGTCAAGAAAGGTTATCTTTAACATACTAAAGACTATTTTGTAACTAAGCATATTTAACTCTAAATTCTCATCCAAAACTCTTAAGGAGTCAATGATTCTCCCCATCCATTAATAATAATTTTTTTAGAGTGTAATTCAAAAATATATAAAACTTAAAAGTTAAGAGGTCTCATCACGAGCCATATTGTTCAACTCAATTACAACCAGTGAATGGCATTATCATTATCTGGTCACCAAACCAGGACAATGGTTTTTCAGTACTACAATATATATATATATATATCTATTGAATTTATCTCTAAGGATTGTAATCGTAAATGGATGGGATATTGGATCATTGATGGTTAACAGGTAACCTTGTCAAGGCTATGAACGCTTTTTGGCAGCAGTGGCTCTACCTATGACAAAATGAGTATATTAAAAGGCTAAGTTTCAAAAGCCCCCTGCTTTATATTTATAACTAATTAATGACTGAAATAGATAGTTAAATATTTTCATCAACAAGAGATTTTGAAAAGAATTACAATGAAATGAGTTTTTTATTCAGAATAATTTTAATTATCCAATATTTCAAATATAGTTTTTCTTTCCTTAATCATTTTTACGTATTAATTTTTTAAGAATTTCATTATTATAAATCAGAAATAATTGGTTCTTCTATTAAAACGCCAATTATTGTGATATTCAACAAACCCCCCATTATTTATATATAGTTACCTTAGAAACAATGGGGACCCTTTTTATTTTCTAAGTTAGGATAATAAAACACTTCTATTTATTTATAGGACAAACATTTCATATCTGACGAATACACTTGGATCCTATTGACCATAGGACTTAAATGAATATTCCAAAAACCCCCATCACATATCGCATATCACAATTGCAATAAGCAACACACAAAGCACTTCATCAAAATGTTGCGATGTGATATAAATTGAATGCATAAAAAAAGTGCATAAAGTATTTTGAAAATCATAAAGGATGATAACAAAGGAAAAATATCCTCGATGGACATTATTTTAAAATACCATTGGTAGGACCCACCTTATAGCCACGTCACCTTTTGTTATCACACAATCACAAAAATTTTGTTACCATCTATGATTCTCAATCTCAAACCCAAGATGCGATATATCGCATTGCAGTTCCGCCTCACTATACTTTACAACACTTACTCCACCAATCTTGCGATATTGTTATCGCATCGCAAAACTCAAAGCGCATTGCTCCTCCAATGTTCCGATATCTTAAAAATTCTGATAAAGAGCTGACAGTCAAATAACATATATCGAGTCTTGATCACATATGGATAAAATAAATTTTCGCGTGCTCTAAAGTTGTGCTTCGAAAGAATATTGCAATCGAAGATCATAATTAAATTGCTAATTTGTCAAAAGAAAACCACGTGAAGTCCAATTTTTAATTATTACTCAGGCATAATAGTATTGATGGTCTCGAGTCCCAAAGTGATTTGATGGTCTGTTACTTAATTTTTGTATATTTTTAGCATTTAAAACATATTTTCCATCACTTCAAACTTTTATGTTAATGTATCCCGCATTCAAAAGTATTGTTCTTCATTTTCTATTTTTTATCTTACTACAGGCTAGTCCCGAGAAGCTATACTCTACTGAGATGTAAAAAACCATGAAAAAGACCAAGAATCCCATGCCTACTCCACACCTGACGCCTCTTGCTTTAGAAGTAACAGAGATGCCTCCGCTATTCTCTGATACAACATGCACTCTAGGAAGTGGATCTTCCTCATTAGAATCCATGTACAGATTGTTTGAGGATGAAAAGCCTAGAGTAATTGAAAGGGTAGTCACAACTCACACCCCAAAATCCTCTGAAACTTCATGGAGTGAAGTTGCTAATTCTTTCCTCCATCGTATTTTTACTCGCACTAAAATTATTCCCTATTTAGATATGGTGAAATGGATAATCAACAATTTAAATATTAGACAGAGGGCATTCCTAACTTCAAGGGACAAAGTAATTGTGTCTTTCAAGGCATAAGATTTAAATAAAATGTATCATATACCCAACCCACATAAGGTATATGACAAGAATTCCCTTGAAAATTTTGCAAAGGAAAATAAGGTAGTGTCAGACCCAATAAGACAATGGAGGCACAACCCCAACAAGCAAAAGCATGGTGAAAAAGATAGTTTGACCCAAACAAAGTGGCCCAAGACTTTACACCAGAGGTGAAAGTCAGAAAATTCATTCACGAACCCGATGACTATAATGATATGTTTGAGTCTGTTGAGACATATTTACAAGTTGAAAAGCTAGCAGAAATTCATTTGGATCTAGGACAGCTTGCCAAATTTAAAGAGTAAAGAAACAAGTGGTTGGAGAATATCCCTCTAGGCATATTGAGGTTTTTTCAACCAATTTCATAGAAAGAACAGGATTTGGAGTAGCCTCCCAAGGACACTAATGTCCTACAGGGAACAAATGAAATCAAATCAACATAACAACAAACTTCCCACCCATTGTTCAGTAGTGAGTTGGATAAGGTGTGGGACCAATTTGATCAGCAGATCAAAGGAAACAAAGAGGAAAACAAGTCTGAGCCTAAAGAGATAAGCATCACTCCTCAAGGAAATAAACAAAGCCCGCTTACTGTCGAGGCTTTTGACAAATCAGCCAGTACAAGTGAAATTGAATTTACCCCAACATTCCCCTCTTCAGAAATTATTCTCACGATAGAAGAAATACTCCGCTCAACATCTTCTACATTCCCAAACATTGGGTTGCAATGAGAAGGTTGAGAAAGAGAAAAAGAGTTGAGAAATCCCAGGTATTATTTCCTGGAAATATACCAATGGAAGTGGTGTGGAGATATCCACAAATCCATCCTGATGAAGATCTAACAAGATTGTCACAGTTTGCAGGTGCTTATGCAACTGCTACAATTGACAAGGTATCACAGGTCTAGCAATTGGTCAATGAAAAGGATGATAAAATCCAACAGTTAGAGAAAGAGTTGTTAAAGGAAAAATAAAGTGTTTATCACCAGTGGCAGACATAGTTTTGAAAACTTTGATATAGCTTTGATCAATTGAAATTGCACAATCAGGCTCATATCAAGGTCAAACATACTCAAATTCAACAACTCCAATTCATAATTGAGCAACTGAAGGACAATCCAAAAATGGAATACTTTAATAAGGAAGCAATGGAATTGAAATTTTTTTTATCCCAGCAACAAGTAATATTCTATCAGACATTAACAATCATAAATGACCTGTGCAACAAAATTGATTCACTGATGAATCAATCATTCGATCTGAGCAGTAATTTCCATGAAATTGATGAAAATATCTCAGACTTTATCACTTGGAAAGACACCACAGAGGGCAGAGTAGCAAATCTTCCTAGAATAGAGGATTCTCACAAAAAAATCCTCTTTACTGATCAGGACATATAGCTAAAGCAAGCAGAAAGGGTTGTCTTTAGAGCAAGATATGTTGCATGTAACATTCTTGAAACTCAGTAGCAATTTATTTGTTTCCAATATTATCCAGGAATTCCATCTTAGTTCTTTTCCCAATGTTAAATTTTTACTGAATCAATGGCAACGAAAGTCAAAGGTAAAGGAAGAAAGCATCAAGAAGATGGAAACACCCGTCTCGGAAAAATATTGGCAGTATCTTGTCAAGCCACATAGCCAATGGATAATGTTGTGTTTCCTTCCTGACACATCCTCCCACATGCTTCTTGCACTATTAGATGCATTGTATACTAGACAACTACCCTTAAGGCCAGCTCAACTCCCTGAAGTCTAGCCAATGCTAAATATTTAAGAGCTCAAGCAACGAATGGGAAAAGAGACAGTGTCACACTCCTGAGCTCGTCTTTCAAACCAATTCTATTTCTATCCTATTTTCTCTTAATTTAAGGAGAGGTGTTTAAACCTCCTCGGTAATTTTTTTGTTTGCTATTTTTATATTTCCAGTATTTAATATATAAACCCTTTCATGCCTACAAAGAAAGGATCCTAAAATTTTGTAAAGAAGGCTTTGAGAGGTTTCACTTTTGTACTTTTTGAAATTATCTTTATAAAAAGACTCGACCAGAGCCATTTCTTACAAGAGCAAGGTAAAGATATATTAGGTACTTCTATATTTATATTTTTGTTATGTTATATGTCATTAATAGTCATACTTATTTTAATTGTTTTGTTATATGTAACTTTTAAACACAATTGAGCATTAATTCACTTTTGAACATGCAAATCATTCGTCATATTTTGATATATGTACAAGGCATTAAATTATTTGATACGATATGAGTAGAATAAATTAATTTGATTAACTATTTAATCAAATTAATTATCTTGAATTGTTTTCACTTCTGTAAGTGTTTGATAAATCTATATTTTCATACATTAAGGATAATCTTTGAAATCGCATACAAAAGAAGCATAATTCGGTCTCGGGATATAGATAGGTATGTATATACTTTCAAGTTCGTTATCACTCCCATTTACCATTTATCCAATTATAAATACCTCACACCCACTCAATTATACTTATTGAGACACTAGTCCCATCATCCCAAGTCAGAGCCACTATACCAAATATAAAATGAATGATTTTTAAGTTCTCGATCGTGTGGTAATCCCCCGATGTTGTTCCAATGATTTTTGAGGCATAAACAGGATGCTATTCCTCTTCTTGACTCTCGTCTCCCTAACTTGGAAAAGGTATAGATTCACAAACAAATCTTGAATCAAACAATGGGGCACGTGCTTAGCCTTCCTTGGAAGTGCCACCCCTGGACCAAGTCATGTCTTGGGATTATACTACCAAGCTTTCCAACAAATTGTCAAGCTCCAACCACATGTTAACGAGCATCTTGTACCTCCTTTATGCCTTGATCCTCCCTCATGTTCTCAGGTTTATTTCAAGAGCACGACTATGTTAAAATTTCCATAACTTGGTCAACATTTCCGAATTGGGTAGTTTGAATTCCTTTGGAATAGCTCCACACTGATGAGCCATATGGTCCCCTCACCCTCCATGAGTTTTTTATAGAAACCCGTTGCCTGTGCCCAATTGTGGGAACACTTTAGCGTGACCTATTAGACTAAGTTGAACTTGTAGATATTGTACATAGGAGTGCAATGATTTATCTATTTTTGGTTTGGTGTGTGATACGAGTATATATCATGCCTTAATTATGCCAAAAAAAAAACAAAACAAAAAAAAAACTAAAAATACATGATCTTTGTTTTACCTCATGCATGTTTATTTATTTCATTATGGGATTTAACCATGGGTCCAACCATACTAGATGGGTTTTACAGTATAGGGTGGCATTTCTATTGTGAAATCCATTGGACCTTAGGTATGTTTCTCTTGAACCTGACATATAGGGGTAGGTCAATTTCACCATCTCCATTGCATTTTTTATCGTTCATGTCATAATTATTCCTTAGGTCTGACCCCATCAAGTTGTGACTTTATCCACTCTCTTTTATTCACATCGTCACTTTCCGGTAGATCCTACCCACTCATGGATACCATACATAGGACCTCCTTGTCGCCTTGTAGTCCATGCAGTCATTTTAATCCTTTTTGGAATCCCTCCTTCTGAACCTCTGTGACTTAGAATTTGAGCCTCATGTCCTCTTCTTCATCTCTCTTCTCGCATTACCTCAGGAGGATTCCACCACACTTTATCCCTTGTGATTTTTACATTTTATCATCCTATTTTTGCAGTTTGAACCTTGGATTCTCTCTTTCCATCGTCATCATTTTCTTGGTCTATCATCCACTTTCAATTGGAGTTTTACCCTTTCTTATAGGGACCGTTGTAATGATTAGTCCTACTAGCCAGACTATTGTCCTCTTTTATTCATGAGCAGTTCCACCATTACTAGAACCATTGGCTATCCTTTACACCATTCGTTACTCCAAGAGGATTTTCTTTTAAGCTCTTTTCAGAATCCTTAATTTAAAAAATATTGTCAAGTTAAATTGTCCGTTCATTCTCGTTAAAGTACTTGAAGGGTCATATACCCAGTATAAGTTTAACCCTTTTCTGGACTAGGATGGACTAGTTACGAAAAAGGAATACCCTAGTCTACTATGTCTAGGAGGTTCTCTCTTGTATACTTTTATCTATTTTTTGTGCTTGGGGGGGGGGGGGGGGTGGGTGGGGGGATTTATAAAGAAGGAACTTAGGGAGGGAAATTTTTTTTGTGTCACCCTATAATATTTCACCCATATGCTTCAATATCTCACAGTTTGGTTTTAGCTTTCCTAGGAGTCGTACCATCCATATGATTTTTTCTACCCCTCCAGTTGGAGATTCTTCCAGTCATATGGAGCATGCCTCGATGCCTCCTAATTTGTTACATGATATGGCATGGAGCTCATTAGTCTTGCTTCCAAGTCATTCTTGTGTTGTGCCACTATGTGTCCAAGGGAAGTCTCAACTTGTGTCAGCCATATGCAATAGCCTGTTAACCTTTTTGAGTCATCCATCCCTTTGTCAGTTGTACTTCATCACTTCATAACCTCATCCATACATCACACAATTCTCGTTTGTTCCATTTCTATTGATGGGGGATACATTAAGGTCCTCCTTCGATGAATCTTATCATGTTGAATTCAGCTCATTATCCAGGATCTTGATCTAGGAACCAATAATACCTTGGATCTTGCAAACCTTAGTGGGAGGTTTCTTCACGATCGACAATGGGTTCACATCATTGACTCCTCAATTTTAAAGTTAACTGGAATTTGAAATCATATCATTTATTCACACTTAATGAATTGCACTAGGTACCTTGAGGTCTATTTTCCTCATTAGTGGATTCCCTCACATCTGTTACTAGTTTTCCTCATTATCCGATAATCAGGAGGTTTCTACCATGATCAACCTCAGATCATATATTCAAATGATGTAGATTCTAACCATCGGGGTTATGTTGAAGAACCTCAACTACGAACATCTCACTCCTATATGGAATAATTCCAAGGTTGCATTGGAGTTATGTATCATATATGTATTTTGAGGGCTATTTGAGACACTTATTTTTTTGTCATGTGTCCATAGTCCTACTAATGTATACTATGACATAGATCCACGAGTGTATTTTTTAGTGGATATATTTCATTCACTGTGTTGGACACCTAATCCTCTAAGGGTTGGTTGTGAATTTGAATGGTCATAGGGAGTCCAAGAGACCACTTGGAATGTGAAACCAAGGGTTTCCAGACTTGTATAACTATGTATATCATGTTAATAAGTAATAAAATCCAAGGTATATCTTTCATATTGTGTTCATCCATGTGTGTCTCTAACATGGTCTCAGAGCGGGTGATATCCTGCCCTGATCAAGTGTGAGCCCACTTTATTTGATGGCCAACTATGTCTGCCTAGCCTGAGTGATTTCAAATTATAAATATCTACTCGTCTAAATTGGATCTTCTCCTTTAATATGGGTGTGTTCTATAGATTCATGTTCTGTTACGAACACAATAGGCGCTACTCTTGTAAATATATTATTGAATCAATCATGAATTTCTCAAATCTGTTATTGTGTAATCTTCAGTGTATAAAAAATGTTTCGACTGCTATAGGTGCCATTCCCAGGGAATTTTCTCATCCCATATTAAAATCATACGTGTTCAACTATACCTAACTGTGTATTATGATTTTGTGTGTCTACCAAGAGATGGGGCGTTTGGAAAGAGGTGGTTCATTAAGCTTGTCATAACCTCTGGTCCACACACTGTTTCACATACCACATTCCTCCCACCTTTCTAAGCCCTCTAAGCCCCTCATTTCCATTTCTACACCCATGTTGTCCTATTTGTAAGGCCTTTCACTGAGAAGGGACCTGAGCTTCTCCAACATCAGAGCAATATGAATAATGTCCATGTGGCCAGGGGCTAATTTAAGTACACCAGCACTGGGCCTATCACATTCAGTCTATGGCTGGCAGTAATATTCTTCTGCATCCTTTTGAAGGACTAGATTTTGAGGGAGTATTAAGAAAAGAAAGTTGGAAGTGGAAAAAAACTTGATCGCATATGTTTCTGAAGATGTGCACAGGAAAAATTCTTCATCTAGGATATCTCTGATGGTCACCCCATGTTGCATAATCTCTGTGAGAATGCCAACATCGACTTCCATTAAGCTGAGATCCCGATGTGTGTCAAATAATATGTTATACTTTATCGAGATCGGTGAACTAGTTCCAGTCCCAGAATCCCTTCCGCTCCTCCTCTAGCCATGCTATTTCGGTCGCCTTTCCTGGAGAATTACGTTTCCTTCACAGTGAAGTGGCTCAGGCTCTCGAGAAAAAATCTTATTGGATGAGAGAAATACCTTTTTTTTCCTGAGAGTTATTTATGAGAGGTATTATTGCTGCATGTTTCTCTGAGCGTCAGAAAAAATCTTCACTGTGCTCTTCTCCGCAGTATTATTGCGAATGTAGGGCCTCGATTTTTTACAAAGAGAGTCCCAGTCTTCCACATTGGCTTAACGATCGATATTTTTGGTAGCTCTGCCTTGTAGATTATCTTCATGTCTTCAAATGAATTCTCCAACTCGTACATCATTTTCTTGATAACCAAGGGCAGTATTGTGAGCAATCACATCCGATATTGTTTGATAAATAAATATTCGACTTCATATAATCAAATAATCTATGAAGGCAAAATTGGTTGTATCGACTCTTTGAATGTTACACATCTTGCAACTTGTCGATGTTGCAAGCGTTGTTGACCAACATCTGTAAAACTAATATCTCTTTGATGGAAGTGGGGTAATTCTTTCATTAAAATATGTTTATAACATCATGAGATCATATTCCTCAGAGGTGTAATGTGGACATGTAGAAATACCATGGAAGAGTACCATCAAGAACAATTTAGTTAGTGCACTAGGGATGGTGCACCTCTAGGGTGTTTATAGCTCTTGACAGATCACGAATTTCATCATTGCTGCAGGCGTACAATGAAGGGACCGAGCTTGCATTTTCAAACACATGGGCTACATGAAAATGGTCAAGATGTCCAAGAGAGTCATTTAGAGCACTAACCTATGTCTTTTGAATCAATTTTCAATAGTTGTGTTACAAACATTTGTACTATGTTTTTCAATAGTTATCTTCATTGGAAAGGCAGTGGATTTAACATGAAAATGTTGTAAAGGAACCATAATTTAGTTTTTATTCAAGATTGAAAATGTTGATTCTAGAAGCCAAAGAGAAGACATAAGAAGATTCTTACAATTCAGAGAGTGTTTTTAGGACATTGATGTTGGACAGAATTGGACCATTTAAAGAGTTTTTGTCAAGCCTCCTATATCCAAACATAACCAAGAGGGTGGAATTGCAAGAAAATTTTAATTTTTAAATGGATAAAATTGACAATGTATTATAGTTATTGAAAAATCTAATCATGTCTACTATTGAAAGCACTGTTAAAATCAGCAAGGACACTATTTCTGATATTCAAATCTGTCTTCAAGGTGCACAAGGAAAGATATAATTTTTGCAAATTGAATCTCAGCTTCAAAAATAAGAATTACAACAGTGGTTTCATCGTTATGAGCCTATTTTTTTCATAACATTGAGAGAGACTCCCATAAGCAACAAATCAATCTAGTATCCAATAAAGGAGAAAATTTACAGAAAGATGCAGAAATTCAGCCTGCACTTCCCAAGCCCATCATGAGACCTAGGGAAGAGCTTGTCCATAAGAAGCACAAAATTGATATTGGATATGACAAGGATGTGTCATTTCTTATTCCATATAACTCCAAGCCCATCCAATTTAAAAGTGTCAGATTTCTTCATGACAATTCACCTTCAGTTGATCTAGTTTTTGCTCCTCCTCCATAACAACAGATTGTGAAATTCCAACATTGTGATCGAGTTGGTCATATGAAAGATCATTTTTTTATGTTCATCCATGTAATAATTGTCATAAAACCACTCATTCTTCACATAGATGCTTTAGAACTCCTGCAAGAACAAAGATTCATCGTGTATGGATCAATCCTTGGAAATGGGAATCAACATCCAAGAAGATGTTTCAGTCATATGTCAGAATATCTTATACAATATTAAAATTCCTTTCAGCTTATTTTTCGCCATCATCTCACCTTGTATTTGACTGGGGGGAAATGATGGTCATCTACAAGCTTCAAAGCCACATCAAGCGAGCCTGAGTCACAACCTTCCATACCAGATTCACAGTTGTAGCCATAAGTAGAGATACCCATGATCATGCCACTGGTGGTAGTCAATCTAAAACCATCTATGCGAGGTTGAAATTCTCCCTCTTCAAAAGAATTGGGGATAGTTCCTCTAGCAGAATACTTCAACTTCTTTCTAGTTTTGGAAGAGTTCCAAGAATTGCATTAAGCATTTCACAGTTGGTGGTCATACTCAAACCACTCCATGATAAGACCACCATTTTTAGGTTGAGGTTCTCCCAATTTAGGCAGTTTGTAGAACTACCTTTTCTAGGTTGAAGGTCTCCCTCTTTAAGGCATTAGGAGAACTTCCTATAAAGAGGACCTCAGCTTCTTGCCATATTTGGAATATTTTTGGGAATTGCAATAAGTGTTCTAGTGTTGGTGGTCATCCTTAAACCACCTCCTTATACCTACATCTCAGAGAGCACATTCAGCCTAGTGCTGCCATTTTGTATTAAAGCTCTCTTATTGGACTCATACATACCCATTCGGATTAAGGGGAGGAATGTTGGAGACCTAATCCTCTAAGGATTGGTGTGAAATTTGAATGGTCATAGGGTTTCCAAGAGACCACAGTTTGGAATGTGAAACCAAGAGTCACCATACTTGTATAAATATGTATATCACATTAAAAAGTAATAGAATTCAAGGTTTATCTTTCATATTGTGTTCATTTGTGTGTGTCTCTAACACATTGAGTCACATGGATCCACTATGTATGTCTTTCATGGAAATTTTCTAACACTTCATCTCATGGATCTGCAGTGCATGTTTGGTGGCCATGTTCAATATATTATTATGATCGAGCATGGGTATGCCAACCTTGGGGATGTGATCAACACATATGAGGCTTCATATCTCAAGTCCTCTGATCTGCATTCTTGTCTTTATCTCATCACTCATGTTTCGACCTCTGAGGTTTATTATAATGTATTTCAGCCATTAGCTTATCTTCTGACCTCAAACATTAGGGGGCATATTTTACCAGCATATTTTACCACCTCGGGTGACTGTCCCTTAGTCCACATGGAGGTTTTACTTTTTCCAAACCTTAGAACTACTTTTTGTTTCCATTTTTACCCCTAGTTGCATGGATGCATGCCTATGGGTGTGACTGGAGTCCCCCATTCACTCCCATCGCTCTTTATGCGTCTGAATATGGAATTTTCCACTATTTTTTATGCCTATGACTGGGGATGTCTATTGGGCTAGGTTCCCCTAGGTCAAGTATTGAGCCATTTTTATGAATCTTTTTAAAGCGTAGCACACAAGTCAAGGGGGTTTGGGGTCGGTCAAATATCCTCACTTTCGTAATGGGAAAAAAGGGCAAAACATGGGGCTCAAACAAAAGTTTGAGTCCATGGTTTTTTCACAAGCATGTCATATAAAAAGGGCATGTATGGTTCACGCCGATATTAATTCGGCCAATCGTATATGATCTATATTTTGTGAATGTGATTTCAGGCAAGTTTCTATGATAAGTCTGAGTAGAGATAGGCTCCTCTAGTTGTGTGCATGGAGACCTTAGTCTTGGGGTGTGTGTGAGGACTCTGCAGTTATTTGCATAAGAGAAAGAATTGTAGGCATTAAATATGTGATTAATAAAGAGAATTTTTAGCCGAATTACTCGTTACTTGCATGATCTCTATCTTATGTGTTAATGAGTTGATTTGCTTATAGATCTGATACAATTTATGTTATTTGATGTGTATTTTTCTGAATTAATTATATAATCGTAGATCTCTATAATTGCGAAAGATTTATATCAATATTAAGGGTTTATGTTAAGTTAAATATGAATAATAATAGATCTTTGTGTTTTCGCAAGAATTGGATTGAAGTTAAGGGTTTTGTTGCATTAATATCTGAATCGAGCTTAAAAAAAGTAGCGCAGCACAGTCTTGATTAGAACATATCAGAAATGGTTAGATCCACATCATATTCATCCCTTAGGGTGTGGAAACCTGGTTCTAGCACCCCCCCATACTTCTTCCATTGAGAATTTGGTCTACGCAAGCAGATCACTGCCAAAAGGTCCAGTATTTGGAGGGTTTTTTTGGCTACACAAAACACTCTGAACTCAGGTCAAGACCCATTAAGCCAAAAAATGGTCTCGTTGTCGGGACCAAGACCTATTTGAGGGAAAATTGATGTAGCATCCAACTAAGAATGAATTGTAGGATTTGTTGGATAGAAAGGTGTGCAAGTTCACGATCCAAGAAAACCAGAAACCACGATTATCTCCTGAAAAGTGGGAACAAATATACATTTATATATAACAACATGAAATCATTTTTTCTTCCTTTGCAACAGAACTTCATGAGTGGTTTTCTTGGTTCACTGAGACATAGAGCTGCTAGAAAGATGACACAACTACCAAGTGGACTCCTGAGTTGGTTCAGGAATTGGAATAATCTGACAATAGGATCAATCACACAATAGAATATTGGGTTGAGAAAATTCTGTGCATATTTTTCATTTATTTTTCCATTGATACCTTTGTTTCCTACTCTGAAGCTGAAATAAGGTTTTTCAAGGGTTTGCGAGGTAAGTTTATGCATTATTTTAAGTTGTGCCTTAAAATGCTCTTATGTGAAAAGGTACTTTGTGTAGCCACAGTCAGTGAATGTTTAGAAGAGGTCCACCTAGCTCTATGCGCAGTGGAAAAAATTATACAGAAGATTTAGAAGGCAATTTTGTGCATAGTCCCCTCAAAGGTATATCTGACAATGACGACAAATCTGAATCAAGAATTTCAACGGATTCTGCACATGGAGAAGATAATAGAATGGTTGCGTTACAGAAACCATCCACCCCACTCCTAAGCCCACCTTTCACTTAACTCTACTCTACTCCCTCTCCACCTCCACTACCAATATTCGATATGGCTAGCTCTATTAAGATGCATATTTTTAAGCGTGTCAGGAATGAAGACACTGAGAAATCATGGTTCATCGTAGAGGTTGTGTGGAAGGAAACAAATTGTTCATGATGATATCAATAAATTTCAATAAATATAGATCGAGGTTCTGTAGATTCGGAGCCAGTTGGCTACCCTACACTCAGAACTACAAAGATTGTAGAAGGAGAATAAGGAGAATGAGCATGTAGGAGTATGGTATGTGCACTACAAAGGAGAAGGACACTACAAGGAACAATGCCGAGTATATGGTGACTATCTGGAAATTGGAGCCTACTTAGATCAAGCGTAATATAAGGACAAGAGGGCAAGCCAACCCTACAATATGGTGCATGCTATGACAAGTAACCGAACAACACCCTACAAAATATTTTCCTTGGTTGGAGAAATATATTCAGTCTCCCAAGCATTTATATTTCATGTTTTCTCGGTCTGTAGGCCATGATGATAAGAATTATCACAATTTTGATCTAATTAATGAACAAGCCGATTCTTATAGAATGTAATCGAAAGGTAGAGGTCCAGATTCACTTGCGTTTCCCTTTGGGCGATGGGGATTTCAGGGCTGAGGTTGTGGAAGAGGAGGAGGAGCTGGTCATGGGAGAGGCTAGATTATCTTTTAAAATTGTAGAGAATTTTTCCATTTTGCGCGTGACTGTGAGAGCTCGAAACACCCATATTATAGGTATTTTTGGTAGTTTGAACATGTAATTGAATATTTCCCTATATTTTTCACTAAAATGCTGGAAAATAACACTCAAACTCCTACACATAATGTTCAGATGATGAGAGTAGAGCCGCGCAATGAAGAACCTAGTGTTAATATTGTAACTAGAAGTGGTATAACAACTGGTGCAAATCAAGCCCAAGGAAAAAAAACATGTTATAGATGTTTGGGTTCTGAAAGCCCCTGAGAGGAAGGAAGGATTTAACTTATAGTGGGAGAAGGATACTTTTACTGAAGCTAAGAATAATTTTATGGACCCTAGTGCGTCGAAATCAATAGCACCGAGTAAGCCTGTTGTGAATATCACATATGAGACTGATCCAATTAAGTTGAAAGTCTTCCTATAGGATTGTATCAAGATTTTGTGCAATAAGAAGGCGGATGAAAACATTCATTCATTAATTGATAATTGTGCCAAGAAAGATCAACCTCAGGTGGAAAAAAGGGTTGTCAAAAAAATCCAAAAGAATAAAAGAAGAACTGGCCAAGAGATGCACTTAACTGCTCAGATAGGAGACTTTGAGATGGACCAAGTTATCTTAGATATGGGATCTGATGAAAATGTCCTACCTAAATAGATATGGAAGAAAATGGGAGAACCTAAGCTGGAATGGTCCTCAATTCAACTGTGCATGTCTAACCATCAGAAGATTATCCCAATGGGAAGGCTCTCTAGGGTAGTAGTTGATATTGAAGGAGTCAAGGTGTTTGCTAACTTTGAAGTCAGTGAAATTGTTCATGATACAAATCTGTATCCTTCACTGTTAGGTCTAGACTGGGATTTTTACATGGATGATATTATTGACCTCAAGCGCAAGATAATGGTGTTTGAGAACAATGGGAGAAGGGTTGTGGTCCCACTAGACCTTGCAGGAGGAGAGAGGTATACAGAATTGGTGCGCGAAGAGTATGCAGAGGATGATATTGACCATGTCTATAGGTAAAACGTGAAGGAAAAAGATTGGATCAATCCCACAGTAGATGGCCAGCTCAGCTGGGAAAAGGATAGTTCATGCTTATTAGATTCAGATAAAAAATTGGATCATTGGCATAACTGCTTACATGAAGTATCCACGCTGCACTGTAATCAGGTAACCACATATCTGCATTGTATATCCTTTGAGGTACGTGAATTACCCCACTATGATGGTATAGGAGATGTCAATATGTTTTAAGATACATTTGAAAGGGATGTCCAAAAATAACAATAGTTCCATCCACTTGATCTAGCTCTACGCTCAACCCCAGTGCGATGATGGGGAACCCACAAGGAAAATATTGCTAATTGGAGGGAATGTCATTGAATTCTATGACTGCGATTCGTAAGCCCCAATACCCGAACGAAATAAAAAATATTCAGGCACATATGATCTGCGCCTCCACTTAGCCCATTGGACTGTAGTTTGGGGAGAAGATCCGCAGTCGGAATGTGTTCACATATTCATTCATACATTAGAAATGGTACCCATGAACTAGTACCTAGAGACTTACCTACGACATGGTACTACTAACTGGTCTACACTGAAAGAAAGGTTTATTTTGACTTTCAGATTTTAAAGTGGATTCCACTGCATTTATGAGGCATTACAAGACATTAGAGACATTATTTTTGACATACCAAGGGAGCCACCAGTATAGGCCCTACCAGACTAGAATGTGTAGATGAAGGAAGTAGTTGATTATCGAAATGTAGCTAATGAATAAAATGATGAGGATCCTAGAAAAAATTAACATCCCTAAGTCTGAAGGACATTGTGAAATTGCTGGCCCTGAGATTGAATTGTCAGATGTTACTAAAAGTGTTAAGACTAGAAAAGTCAATATTGGCATAGAAGAGCAACCTAATTTTTCCAATATAGAAGATTACTAGGACGAAGATACCGTGGAAATGATTACAGAGCTCCTCACTGAATATCAGGAGTTTTTCCCCACTAAATTCTCTGAGCTAAAGGGGATTCTTGGAGATATTGGTGTGATGAGGATCACTTTAAAAATAGATGCTAGTCCCATTAAGTAGCACCCTTACATATTGAATCCCAAGTATAAGAAAAGGTTCAAACAAGAGTTGGAAAATATGGTTGCTGTAGGAATTATTGAGCAAGTGGAGGAATCATATTGGGTAAGTCCCATGGCAGTTCAAGAAAATAAGACAAAAGGAGAAATTAGGATATGTGTTGACATGCACAAATTGAATGATGCATGTGTACATGATCCCTTTCCAACCCAATTCTCAAATTAAGTCTTTGAAAATGTAAGAGGGAAGGAAGCCTATTCATTCACTGATGGATTTTTAAGATATCACCAGAAAAGGATCGCACTAGAAGACTAGAGAAAGACTACCTTTGCAATGGAATGGGGTTCATTCCAATATGCTGTGATGCCATTTGGTTTGAAGAATGTGACAACCATATTTTCGTGCATAGTAGTTGTTGCTTTCAAATATTATATCCATAAGTTCTTGGAAGTATATTTTGATGATTAGACTATTTTTTGAGTTTTGAAGAAACATGTCTCCAACTTGTGATTAATGCATGATACTTGTCGGAAGTATCAAATTTCTTTGAATTTGAATATGTGTGTATTATGCGACACTTTTGGTATTTTTCTGCAACATATTGCCTATAAGCGGGGACTGATGGTCGATCTAGCTAAAATTGTTGTGATTATTAATCTAGATCCTCCTAAGGGTGTAAAGCAACTGCACTCGATATTGGGACATATTGGATATTATTGAAAGTTTATTTATGCTTATTCTCAAATCAATGCGCCAATGGAGAATATGTTGAATAAGTAGGCCACGTTCTATTGTGAGAAATATTTTCAGAAGAGTCTAGACATACTTAAGTTAAAAATGGTGACTTCACCCATCTTGGTATAACCATATTGGTCGATGGAATTCCATGTACATGTTCATGCTTCATGTACCGCGGTAGGAGTTGTATTAACACAATCAGGTCTTGGAGATATTGATCATCCGATTGCATTTGCAAGTCAGAAGATGTCAAATGTTGAGCAAAATTATTCAACCACAGAAGGAGAAGAACTAGCCATGGTGTATGCATTGCAAAAGTTTCGTCACTATTTGCTTGGAGGTCATTTCAAGGTGTTCACAGATCCTTCTGCTTTGAAATACCTGGTGAACAAGCCTGTGCTAGGGGGGAAGAACTGTAGGTGGCTCCTTTTGTTCCGGGAGTACAATTTTGAGGTGATTGTGAAGCCTGTAAGGTTGAATTTAGGACCATACCACTTATCACACATTGAAATTTGTGAAGAACTAACTAATTTGGATGACGGGTTACCAAACACGCAGTTGTTCGCTATTAAGATAGCTGATGATCATTCGGTGATATCATCCATTTTCTAATGAATGGGATTATGCCTGCAAAATATATGCTCAAGAATAAGAAATAATTGGTATTGTGCGCAGCATATTTCACTTTGATCTCAGGTCAAATATACAAAAGAGGAGCTGATGAAGTTTTGAGGCAATATTTTCCTGAGTTAAAGAGACCGAGCATACTAGAAGAAGCACATGGAGGCGTTGCAGGTGGTCATTATGTTGGTAATATGACCACGCAGAAGATATTAAGGCCTAGGTTATGGTGTCCTACATTGTACAATGATTCTAAGGAGTATTTTCATGCTTGCGACACATGTCAGAGGACTGGAATACCCTCACGTAGATATGAGATGCCACTACAATGACAACTAACTTTTCAGACCTTCGACAAGTGGGAAATTGATTTCGTAGGACTGATTAACCCCCTAGAGAATAATACTGGAGCACGATACATCATCCCTGCCACAGATCACTTGAATAAGTGGGCGGAGGCTCAACCTGTGAAATATTGCAATGCAGATATGGCTCTGCACTTTATTTTTGAGAATATATTAACAAGGTTTAGATGCCCCAAAATCTTGATGAGTGACCAAGGTACACATTTCCTAAATGATACCATTCAGGAACTGACAATAGAATTTAGAATACATCATTAGAAGAGCATGTCCTATCATTCCTAGGTGAATGGAACCATAGAATATTTCAACAAGATTATGGAGAATGTGCTTACTAAGATATGCAACATTAATCGTAATGACTGGGATGTGTGCATACCTATAGTTATATGGACATAAAAACAACATGCAAGAAGCTCACAAGATAAACACTTTTGAGGATATTTTATAGACAGGTTGCCATTACTCCTATGGAATACATTGTACCAAGCCTCTGTATTGTAGCCATAACCAACATGGCTGACTAGGATATTATGGAGGAGCCTTTGTCGCAACTTGTTGTGCTGGAGGAAGATAGATTTATTGTTGATTTTCACTAGAAAGTGTAGAAGGTGCGTGAAAAGGCTTGGCATGATCGACATATTAGGCAGAATACTTTCAAGAATGACGATTTGGTATTGCTCTATGACAGTAAGTTTGCACGCTTTCTAGGGATGTTCAAGATGCGTTGGCTTGGACCCTATATTATCAAGGAAATTACAGAATGAGGTGTGGTGTGATTGGCTAAGTTAACTGGTGAATTACTTCCTAGATATATTAATGGTACTCACCCAAAACCTTACAGGGATGATCCCATCCCTGTGTGCGCTAAATTACTATATTGTTGGAAGAATGTCTTAGCGCTCTAGACAGTTGGGAGAGGGTGTAGAAATTTAAACAAGTCTATCAGAAGTTATAAAAAAAATTTCCAAATTTTGTTGCGACGAAACTGGAGGAATCGCATGTATCTGCGAAGCCAACATAGAAGTCGCGTCTGGAGGATGGTACAGTTGCAGACATGCCATAAAATAGTCATTAGAATAGTAAATCTAGACAAGAAATCTTTATTACCATTTGGAGGAGTGGGTAACTTTCATTTAATAAGGATATTATGCTATATTTGGGGTCATTTGAGAATTAATGAAGCTGCATCAATGGACATAAGGCCATTTAGGCCACGAAATTTCTCTAAATATGGCATGGAGGTCTGCATAAGTCCCTTTGATTTCTGTTTTTTTTATCGAATTGGTCCCTATTCTGTCGCTACCTTTTTCGATTCTTATGTCTACAGAGTGGGAACCACTTGAAGAGACATTGTGTCAACAAGGCTTAGGTCATCTGATTCTAGAAACCATGACTGAAACTAAGCCTACCCCTACTGCGTCACAAGTACCTATTGCCAGTGGCATGAAGAAACAGAAGAAATGTCAAACATCAGGGATTAGGAGGTCTCCATGTAAGGAGACCCTGAAGTATAAACCAACTCCATGCACTGATAGTTAGAAGAAACCGATGGAAAAGGAACCAGAGGTAACTACACCAGAGGAAGGATTTCTAGAGGAAGTGGAACCAATTTCGCAATTGCCTCCATATATGGCCTTGCGAAATCCATTAGTAGATGTTCCTAGGGATCCTTATAATGTCAAGGCACGCATATATATGCCCCTACTACCTGAGAATGCTCCAGTCGATGGTGACCTACTAGGACGGGTCCCCTATTTGAAGTTGGAGGATTGGGATTTGGAAAAATACGCAAATTTTCCTAAGCTTGTGTCATTGTTGGGCCACTAAATTGGTGTTATTATTACCATTTTCTAATGTCTATTTCATCCATTTCTACCATTCTTTATCACATTATTTATCATAATTTATCATTTAATTCCATTTTATAATAATTTATTCTCTTATGAAGAGGTAATACGTATTCTTGTTTATTTTTAATAAATTGATAGTTATTATTCATGATTTTGTCAAATATGGTTTATTAATGTGTTATAACATCACTCACGCTTTTAGCCTCTAATATCTCTTCCACATTGGAAATTCAATCTTCAACTACTCCAACTTAGAAATTCGCTTGGATAATCAGTGATGGTTTTTTGTTGGCACTTTCAGAAAAATGAAGATGAATCCTGTAAATCTCCTGAAAACCTGTATCTCAGATTTTCAAGATTCATCTTCATTTGTTCGAAAGCGCCAACACAAAACTGTCACTTTTTATCTCAACGAATTTATGAGTTGGAGTAGTTGAAGATCGAATTTCCAATCTGGAAGAGATCTTGGAGGCTAAAAGCGTGAGTGATGTTATAACATTTTAATAAACCATATTTGACAAAATCATGCATAATAATTATCAATTTATTGAAAATAAAGGAGAATATGTATTACTTATCCATATGAGAATAAATTATTATAGAATGGAACTAAATGATAAAATATGATAAAGAATGTGATAAAGAATGGTAGGAATGGATGAAATATACATTAGAAAGTGGTAATAATAATGAAAATTTAGTGGCCCAACATACCCCCAAACTGAATATGTTGCATGTCCTCATGCAACCCAAAGCCTTTGTATTAACCAACTCTTATACAATAATCAAAATGTTCACCCCGAGTCATTATATTGATGGAACAAATGAATTCTTCCTCAAATAATAAATATTCAATTTTAGTGATGTTGGTGAACGAATAAAAATTTTCACATTGACTTTCAACCATATGTAGATCAAGTTACAACAAATTATGATACAAGGAACTACAAACTTCATTAATCATTTTCTCAAAAACTACAAACCAGATTTTGCTAAAATTTTGCAACTATATTAATGCTTCCGTAATCCAAAAATCATATTTCTTTGATGCATGGATCATGAGATATAATAAAAATGGCTGTAGGTGATAGTGTATGATTTCTAAAATTTTACAAACTAATTTAGCTTGAAATTTTCTGGGTTTGTGTAGTCTAAAGATACTTCTTTGTTGTCCAAAAATCACAACAATTCAGTTCATAGTTTTAAAGATATGCACAAATCAATTTTTCACTGTATAAAAATGAAATTGTATGCCTTAAATGAGAAAGAAAGTAGATAACATCCATCATGTGTAGAAATTCCTCCCCCGAACTAGAGAATTAGCATGCCCTCATGCTATACTAGAAAACAGATTGAGGTAGTTGCTACAATTGTTATACTTGGTGTACAACAACATGGAATAAGGGAGGTTTTGAGAATGAATAAGGAGATCGATGGATGATGGCATGGTCATAATAAAGAAATGAATGAATGTAACACTCCCCCAAACTGAAAGCTTTCGTGTCTCTGAAAAATGGGAAGTGGTAAAGAAGTGGAACGAATGAAGATAAATAATGCTCAATGGATTTTCATGAAATTCTCCTAAATTTTTAATAAATCGGAAACTTATGCTATGTTACCTCAAGTTTTACCCCCGTAAAAATTTGGAATGTCATGTATGGACTGGGATTTTTTGAAGCTTATGTAAGCCGAGATGATGCTGAAAGTGATGCAAAAGGTGGAAGCCATGCAAGCTGAAAGTAAGCACAAAGTGTGACATGGTTTTGTTGCCCCAAGCATCCTTGACCATAAAGCACGAGAAAAGAGGAAAGGACGTTGTTGATTCATAAATGCGATAGAAAAATAATGAGAGTAGCATACGTATGGTAGACGCGGTCAGAGAAGTACAAATCCTAAAGATGATTAGGAATGACCAAAAGGAGTAAAACAAAGATTTAATCATTATGAGAAAATATTTTTCCTTTGGTGGCAAGATATGATGAAATCATGACATGCAATGTATGATGACGACTGCTAATATCATTTTGTCAAACAATTTTTAATATAATTCATATAAAAATATAGTTTACCATGCACATTGGTTAATATAGATATAAACATTGTTCAAATGTTAAATTCGTCTTTGGAAATGAATTTGTCAAACCAGGAGGTTGCGTAAATGAGTGTTGGGGGCGTATTGTATGCAGGGTGGAGCAGGGGAGCAGTGTGAGGGGGTGGGTAGGTATGCCGCGGGGTAGGAGCAGAGGCTCGTAGAAAAGGGAAGGGGCCGGGCCAGGATGCAGGGTTTGAGCGATGGGTAGTGCTGTAAGGTGAGGAATGAGAACAGGGAGGTCGTGAGGGCCGAGGGCCAAGTTGCCCAGAATTTTTTTTATTTTTATTTTTATTTTTTTATTTTTTTTTAATGTTAAACAGCAGAGAGGAGACTCACTTTAAAAACAGCAGCAGAGAAATGCAGTCCACAAGCTTAGAAATTTTCCAGAAATTTCACGAAATATAGTAGCAGTAGAATACTTTCTTCTTTCAAATATAGAGCAGAATTTTTCTGGAACTTATAGCAGTAAAAATCCAGAATTTTACAGGAATCTTCGAATGAAAAACTCAGAAATTATTTTTCATTAAAACCAGAAACCTCTTCAGAAATTTAATTTAAACAATTTTTCCAACAGCTCTCCAAAATGTAGAATTTAATGGGCAAAAATTGCAGAGAAAAATTAGAATGAAAACCTTCAGATGCACAAGGCTGTGTCTCCAAACCAATTTCTGAATGCAGAAAAATCACTGAATGTTGCTCCTCTTCAAAACACCTCTGAATGGCGGCAAAAACACTGCTGCAAAAAGTCTCTAAATGCTGCAAAAATGCAGATATGCACAGGCCATAAACACAAATGGCTCACTCAATTTGGAGCAGGGCCAGCAATTGCCCGCTCTGATAAATGGCTCACTCAATTTGGAGCAGGGCCAGCAATTGCCCGCTCTGACATGTGTCGTAAACATCTTCTTGGCTGTTGATGCCCATTGCCAAGAAGAAATCCATCCAAGATGAATCTTTGTTCTTGCAGGAGGCTTGTTTCTGAAGCATCTGTATGAAGAATGAGTGTGCCGACCACAGTGCTTGCATGGATGAAGATCAAAACAGTGATCTTTCATATGGCCAACTCGATCACAATGTTGGCATTTCAAAATTTGTTGTGGAAGTGGAACAAGATCTGGAACAGCTGCAGGTGAACTGTCATACAAGAATCCGGCACTTTGAAATCTGATGGGCTTTGTGTAGTCTGGAATATGAAAGGACACATCCTTGTCATATCCAAGACCAGTTCGGTGCTTGTTGTGGACAAGCTCTTCCCAAGGTCTGATGATGGGCTTAGGAAGTGCAGGTTGAACTACTGCATCTGCATGTACATCTGCTGAATGTGAATCATCTTTGTCTTCTTTCTTCTGATGAGAGTCCTTCATTGTGTGTTGAGTTCTCTTGTGTGTGTATTCTTCCTCATACACCATGTGTGTGCTTCAACATGGTGTTTAACATGGTATCAGAGCGGGCGATCGCTGGCCCTGCTCCAAATTGACTGAGCCATTTGTGTTTATGGCCTTGCATATCTGCAAAAATTCTTGGCATTTTTGCAGCACTCAGAAATTGGGAGCAACACTGCACATCTGAAGCACTCAGAGATTTCTGCAGCAGTGTTCTTGACGGCATTCAGAATTTGTTTTGAAGAAGAAGCAGTGGTTTTGAAGAAGCAGCTGTGCCCATCTGAAGGTTTTCATTCTAATTTATCTCTGCAATTTCTGCCTTTATTCTGCATTTTAAAGAGTTGCTGGAAAATGCTGTTTAAAGAGGGTTTCTGAACAAGTTTCTGAGTTTTCACTGGAAATATTTCTGAGTTTTCATTGGAAGATTTCTGAGTTTCTGCAATTCTGCATTTTCCTGTTGCTGGGCTATTGAAAAAAAAAATTCTGGGTTTTACTGCTAAATTACCATATCTTCCAAGGTGATTTAGCAGTAAAACCCAGAATTTTGTGAACACCTTGAGGTCATTTCAAGGTGTTCACAGATCCTTCTGCTTTGAAATACCTGGTGAAACCCATCACTGATAATTTTATTTTATATAATTTTTCTTCTGAAACATCATATGTTGTTTTTCTAACACAACATAATTATCAATGAATTGAAGCACCCATCTCATTCTTTAGTTCAAATTTTCAAGGTGTTGAACTAAATTATTCAAAGGTGGAGAAACAAGCTTTTGCTTTTTTCAAATCTATAAATCATTTCACGCCTTTTCTTTTAAAGACACACACTAAATAATAGTCCCATTCCAGAGACAATTACTTGTACAAAAAGAATTAGGATAAAATAAAGTTACTTGTACAAAAAAAAAAGGAGAAAAGAGGGAAAATTGCATTACAGCTCTCCAAGAATACGACATAGACCTAAAACAAGCTAAAATTATCCGAGGACAAGGTTTTTGCAGATTTTTTACTGGAGCTTCTAACATACCAAATGACGAGGAATCAGGTAATAATGTACACATATTTGAGGTAAGCCTAACTGATACTGAATCCCAATATGTTGATCTTATTTTCCATTTAAAGTATGGATATGCTCCCCTTGAACTTAATTATAAAAGAAAAAAAGATTTATGGTTAAAATCCAATTGATATGAAATCATTAATGATGTCTTATTTAGAAAAAAATATGACTTTGTTTTGTTAATATGCCTTGAAATTTCTGAAGCACAAAAGGTTTTGCAGGAGCTCCATGATGGACGAGTTGGTGGAAATTTCAAAGGAGATACAACTGCACACAAAATCATGCATGCAAAGTATTATTGGACAACATTATTCAAAGATATCCAGGCATATGTAAGGAGATGCAATATTTTTCAGACTGTCGTAGGAAGACAAAAAAAACCAACCTTACCTCTTCAACCAGTCAACATTGAACAACCCTTTGAAAAATGTTGATTGAACATAATAGATGAGATTTTTCCTCAGTCTTCCAAGAAAAATAAGTACATCCTTAATGCTATAGAATACTTCAACAAATGGGTGGAATAAATTCCTATAAAGGTATCCAATTCTAATGGCATTATTGAATTCATCAATCAGATCATTATTAATAGGTTTTGATTACCAAATGCACTTATGTTTGGCAATGCATCTTACTTTACAGGTAATAACATGACTAAATTTTCTCTTAAGAGGGGATTTAAACTTAAATACTCTACTAAATAATATCCCCAAGAGAATTTTTTGGCATAGTCAACCAATAAAAACATCATAACAAGTATTAAAATAATTGTTGATTAGAGCAAAAAGAATTGGCACAAATATTTAACCTTTGCTCTATGGACTGATCAGATAACCTAGAAGGCCTCCATAGGTACTTCTCCCTTCAATCTGGTATATGGGAAAGAGGCTATCATTCCATCAAACCTAGCCCTTCCATTATTAGCCCTAGTCCAATTCATTGAATAAACACCTTCCTCTTCTTTGCAGTTAAGAATGTCCCAAATCCTTAAACTAGAAGAAGAAAGGGAAAGAGATAAACTTACACATGCTCACCATCAAGAGATAGTTAAATCTTCTTTTGATGCAAGTTTCGTTACCAAAAAATCTTTAGGAGTTGGATATCCTATCATCAAATGGGACAAGGAACATGAGGAAAAATGAAAGCATAGTAAATTCCAGAAAATGTGGCTTGGGTCCATTTCAAATTGCTGAGCAAATAGGCCCATCAACCTTTATATTGCAAGAACTAAAAGGAAAGAGATATTTTCTTCCTGTTACTGGGCTTACTCTAAAAAAAATATTTTCTTAGAAGAACATCTCTTCTATTGTAAATATGTAGGTACTTAAATTTACATATTTAGGTCTGCTAGAAAATAATTTTAAGCAACTTACTTTTCGCATTTTTATCATCATCTCTAATTATCTCATGATTTTTCACTTTGAAGGTATGAAATTTTTAGGAAAATATTAGAAAATTGAAAATTGGATAATTATCATAAAACTCTGAAATATTTTTCCATATAAGTTGCAAGTTCTTTTAAATCTCAAACTTTATAAAATCTTTTGATCATATTGTCGGTCAAGAAAGGTTATCTTTAACATACTAAAGACTATTTTGTAACTAAGCATATTTAACTCTAAATTCTCATCCAAAACTCTTAAGGAGTCAATGATTCTCCCCATCCATTAATAATAATTTTTTTAGAGTGTAATTCAAAAATATATAAAACTTAAAAGTTAAGAGGTCTCATCACGAGCCATATTGTTCAACTCAATTACAACCAGTGAATGGCATTATCATTATCTGGTCACCAAACCAGGACAATGGTTTTTCAGTACTACAATATATATATATATATATCTATTGAATTTATCTCTAAGGATTGTAATCGTAAATGGATGGGATATTGGATCATTGATGGTTAACAGGTAACCTTGTCAAGGCTATGAACGCTTTTTGGCAGCAGTGGCTCTACCTATGACAAAAGGAGTATATTAAAAGGCTAAGTTTCAAAAGCCCCCTGCTTTATATTTATAACTAATTAATGACTGAAATAGATAGTTAAATATTTTCATCAACAAGAGATTTTGAAAAGAATTACAATGAAATGAGTTTTTTATTCAGAATAATTTTAATTATCCAATATTTCAAATATAGTTTTTCTTTCCTTAATCATTTTTACGTATTAATTTTTTAAGAATTTCATTATTATAAATCAGAAATAATTGGTTCTTCTATTAAAACGCCAATTATTGTGATATTCAACAAACCCCCCATTATTTATATATAGTTACCTTAGAAAAAATGGGGACCCTTTTTATTTTCTAAGTTAGGATAATAAAACACTTCTATTTATTTATAGGACAAACATTTCATATCTGACGAATACACTTGGATCCTATTGACCATAGGACTTAAATGAATATTCCAAAAACCCCCATCACATATCGCATATCACAATTGCAATAAGCAACACACAAAGCACTTCATCAAAATGTTGCGATGTGATATAAATTGAATGCATAAAAAAAGTGCATAAAGTATTTTGAAAATCATAAAGGATGATAACAAAGGAAAAATATCCTCGATGGACATTATTTTAAAATACCATTGGTAGGACCCACCTTATAGCCACGTCACCTTTTGTTATCACACAATCACAAAATTTTTGTTACCATCTATGATTCTCAATCTCAAACCCAAGATGCGATATATCGCATTGCAGTTCCGCCTCACTATACTTTACAACACTTACTCCACCAATCTTGCGATATTGTTATCGCATCGCAAAACTCAAAGCGCATTTCTCCTCCAATGTTCCGATATCTTAAAAATTCCGATAAAGAGCTGACAGTCAAATAACATATATCGAGTCTTGATCACATATGGATAAAATAAATTTTCGCGTGCTCTAAAGTTGTGCTTCGAAAGAATATTGCAATCGAAGATCATAATTAAATTGCTAAGTTGTCAAAAGAAAACCACGTGAAGTCCAATTTTTAATTATTACTCAGGCATAATAGTATTGATGGTCTCGAGTCCCAAAGTGATTTGATGGTCTGTTACTTAATTTTTGTATATTTTTAGCATTTAAAACATATTTTCCATCACTTCAAACTTTTATGTTAATGTATCCCGCATTCAAAAGTATTGTTCTTCATTTTCTATTTTTTATCTTACTACAGGCTAGTCCCGAGAAGCTATACTCTACTGAGATGTAAAAAACCATGAAAAAGACCAAGAATCCCATGCCTACTCCACACCTGACGCCTCTTGCTTTAGAAGTAACAGAGATGCCTCCGCTATTCTCTGATACAACATGCACTCTAGGAAGTGGATCTTCCTCATTAGAATCCATGTACAGATTGTTTGAGGATGAAAAGCCTAGAGTAATTGAAAGGGTAGTCACAACTCACACCCCAAAATCCTCTGAAACTTCATGGAGTGAAGTTGCTAATTCTTTCCTCCATCGTATTTTTACTCGCACTAAAATTATTCCCTATTTAGATATGGTGAAATGGATAATCAAAAATTTAAATATTAGACAGAGGGCATTCCTAACTTCAAGGGACAAAGTAATTGTGTCTTTCAAGGCATAAGATTTAAATAAAATGTATCATATACCCAACCCACATAAGGTATATGACAAGAATTCCCTTGAAAATTTTGCAAAGGAAAATAAGGTAGTGTCAGACCCAATAAGACAATGGAGGCACAACCCCAACAAGCAAAAGCATGGTGAAAAAGATAGTTTGACCCAAACAAAGTGGCCCAAGACTTTACACCAGAGGTGAAAGTCAGAAAATTCATTCACGAACCCGATGACTATAATGATATGTTTGAGTCTGTTGAGACATATTTACAAGTTGAAAAGCTAGCAGAAATTCATTTGGATCTAGGACAGCTTGCCAAATTTAAAGAGTAAAGAAACAAGTGGTTGGAGAATATCCCTCTAGGCATATTGAGGTTTTTTCAACCAATTTCATAGAAAGAACAGGATTTGGAGTAGCCTCCCAAGGACACTAATGTCCTACAGGGAACAAATGAAATCAAATCAACATAACAACAAACTTCCCACCCATTGTTCAGTAGTGATTTGGATAAGGTGTGGGACCAATTTGATCAGCAGATCAAAGGAAACAAAGAGGAAAACAAGTCTGAGCCTAAAGAGATAAGCATCACTCCTCAAGGAAATAAACAAAGCCCGCTTACTGTCGAGGCTTTTGACAAATCAGCCAGTACAAGTGAAATTGAATTTACCCCAACATTCCCCTCTTCAGAAATTATTCTCACGATAGAAGAAATACTCCGCTCAACATCTTCTACATTCCCAAACATTGGGTTGCAATGAGAAGGTTGAGAAAGAGAAAAAGAGTTGAGAAATCCCAGGTATTATTTCCTGGAAATATACCAATGGAAGTGGTGTGGAGATATCCACAAATCCATCCTGATGAAGATCTAACAAGATTGTCACAGTTTGCAGGTGCTTATGCAACTGCTACAATTGACAAGGTATCACAGGTCTAGCAATTGGTCAATGAAAAGGATGATAAAATCCAACAGTTAGAGAAAGAGTTGTTAAAGGAAAAATAAAGTGTTTATCACCAGTGGCAGACATAGTTTTGAAAACTTTGATATAGCTTTGATCAATTGAAATTGCACAATCAGGCTCATATCAAGGTCAAACATACTCAAATTCAACAACTCCAATTCATAATTGAGCAACTGAAGGACAATCCAAAAATGGAATACTTTAATAAGGAAGCAATGGAATTGAAATTTTTTTTATCCCAGCAACAAGTAATATTCTATCAGACATTAACAATCATAAATGACCTGTGCAACAAAATTGATTCACTGATGAATCAATCATTCGATCTGAGCAGTAATTTCCATGAAATTGATGAAAATATCTCAGACTTTATCACTTGGAAAGACACCACAGAGGGCAGAGTAGCAAATCTTCCTAGAATAGAGGATTCTCACAAAAAAATCCTCTTTACTGATCAGGACATATAGCTAAAGCAAGCAGAAAGGGTTGTCTTTAGAGCAAGATATGTTGCATGTAACATTCTTGAAACTCAGTAGCAATTTATTTGTTTCCAATATTATCCAGGAATTCCATCTTAGTTCTTTTCCCAATGTTAAATTTTTACTGAATCAATGGCAACGAAAGTCAAAGGTAAAGGAAGAAAGCATCAAGAAGATGGAAACACCCGTCTCGGAAAAATATTGTCAGTATCTTGTCAAGCCACATAGCCAATGGATAATGTTGTGTTTCCTTCCTGACACATCCTCCCACATGCTTCTTGCACTATTAGATGCATTGTATACTAGAAAACTACCCTTAAGGCCAGCTCAACTCCCTGAAGTCTAGCCAATGCTAAATATTTAAGAGCTCAAGCAACGAATGGGAAAAGAGACAGTGTCACACTCCTGAGCTCGTCTTTCAAACCAATTCTATTTCTATCCTATTTTCTCTTAATTTAAGGAGAGGTGTTTAAACCTCCTCGGTAATTTTTTTGTTTGCTATTTTTATATTTCCAGTATTTAATATATAAACCCTTTCATGCCTACAAAGAAAGGATCCTAAAATTTTGTAAAGAAGGCTTTGAGAGGTTTCACTTTTGTACTTTTTGAAATTATCTTTATAAAAAGACTCGACCAGAGCCATTTCTTGCAAGAGCAAGGTAAAGATATATTAGGTACTTCTATATTTATATTTTTGTTATGTTATATGTCATTAATAGTCATACTTATTTTAATTGTTTTGTTATATGTAACTTTTAAACACAATTGAGCATTAATTCACTTTTGAACATGCAAATCATTCGTCATATTTTGATATATGTACAAGGCATTAAATTATTTGATACGATATGAGTAGAATAAATTAATTTGATTAACTATTTAATCAAATTAATTATCTTGAATTTTTTTCACTTCTGTAAGTGTTTGATAAATCTATATTTTCATACATTAAGGATAATCTTTGAAATCGCATACAAAAGAAGCATAATTCGGTCTCGGGATATAGATAGGTATGTATATACTTTCAAGTTCGTTATCACTCCCATTTACCATTTATCCAATTATAAATACCTCACACCCACTCAATTATACTTATTGAGACACTAGTCCCATCATCCCAAGTCAGAGCCACTATACCAAATATAAAATGAATGATTTTTAAGTTCTCGATCGTGTGGTAATCCCCCGATGTTGTTCCAATGATTTTTGAGGCATAAACAGGATGCTATTCCTCTTCTTGACTCTCGTCTCCCTAACTTGGAAAAGGTATAGATTCACAAACAAATCTTGAATCAAACAATGGGGCACGTGCTTAGCCTTCCTTGGAAGTGCCACCCCTGGACCAAGTCATGTCTTGGGATTATACTACCAAGCTTTCCAACAAATTGTCAAGCTCCAACCACATGTTAACGAGCATCTTGTACCTCCTTTATGCCTTGATCCTCCCTCATGTTCTCAGGTTTATTTCAAGAGCACGACTATGTTAAAATTTCCATAACTTGGTCAACATTTCCGAATTGGGTAGTTTGAATTCCTTTGGAATAGCTCCACACTGATGAGCCATATGGTCCCCTCACCCTCCATGAGTTTTTTATAGAAACCCGTTGCCTGTGCCCAATTGTGGGAACACTTTAGCGTGACCTATTAGACTAAGTTGAACTTGTAGATATTGTACATAGGAGTGCAATGATTTATCTATTTTTGGTTTGGTGTGTGATACGAGTATATATCATGCCTTAATTATGCCAAAAAAAAAACAAAACAAAAAAAAAACTAAAAATACATGATCTTTGTTTTACCTCATGCATGTTTATTTATTTCATTATGGGATTTAACCATGGGTCCAACCATACTAGATGGGTTTTACAGTATAGGGTGGCATTTCTATTGTGAAATCCATTGGACCTTAGGTATGTTTCTCTTGAACCTGACATATAGGGGTAGGTCAATTTCACCATCTCCATTGCATTTTTTATCGTTCATGTCATAATTATTCCTTAGGTCTGACCCCATCAAGTTGTGACTTTATCCACTCTCTTTTATTCACATCGTCACTTTCCGGTAGATCCTACCCACTCATGGATACCATACATAGGACCTCCTTGTCGCCTTGTAGTCCATGCAGTCATTTTAATCCTTTTTGGAATCCCTCCTTCTGACCTGCCATGACCTATAATTTTAGCCTCGTGTCCTCTTCATCTCTCTTCTCGCATTACCTCAGGAGGATTCCACCACACTTTATCCCTTGTGATTTTTACATTTTATCATCCTATTTTGTAGTTTGAACCTTGGATTCTCTTTCCATCGTCATCATTTTCTTGGTCTATCATCCACTTTCAATTGGAGTTTTACCCTTTCTTTATGTGGACCGTTGTAATGATTAGTCCTACTAGCCGCACTATTGTCCTCTTTTATTCATGAGCAGCTCCACCATTACTAGAACCATTGGCTATCCTTTACACCATTCGTTACTCCAAGAGGATTTTCTTTTAAGCTCTTTTCGTAATCCTTAATTTAAAAAAATATTGTTCTCTTAAATTGTCCACTCTTATCAGTTTTTAAGTACTTGAAGGGTCATATACCCAAGATAAGTTTAACCCTTTTCTCTCGTCTAGATGGACTAGTTACTTAGATTACTTAAAAGGAATACCCTAGTCTACTATGTCTAGGAGGTTCTCTCTTGTATACTTTTATCTATTTTTTGTGCTTGGGGGGGGGGGGGGGGTGGGTGGGGGGATTTATAAAGAAGGAACTTAGGGAGGGAAATTTTTTTTGTGTCACCCTATAATATTTCACCCATATGCTTCAATATCTCACAGTTTGGTTTTAGCTTTCCTAGGAGTCGTACCATCCATATGATTTTTTCTACCCCTCCAGTTGGAGATTCTTCCAAATATATATAAGTACCATGCCTCCTTAATTCATATGATAGTGCATGGAGCTCATTAGTCTTGCTTCCAAGTCATTCTTGTCTCTTGTGTCATGCCACTATGTGTTCAAGGGAAGTCTCAACCTGTGTCGAACATCTACAGTAGCACGTTGAACTCTTTGAGTCGGTCATCCCTGTGTCACTTGTACTTCATCACTTCATCACTTCATCCATTACATCACACAATTCTCAGTTTGTTCCATTTTCTATCATAGATACATTAAGGTCCTCCTTCGATGAATCTTATCAAGTGTTGAATTCACCATTATCCAGGATCTGAACTCCTACCACACACTTTGGACCTTGGACCATTAGTGGGAGGTTTCTTCACGATCGACAATGGGTTCACATCATTGACTCCTCAATTTTAAAGTTCACTGGAATTTGAAATCATATCATTTATTCACACTTAATGAATTGCACTAGGTACCTTGAGGTCTATTTTCCTCATTAGTGGATTCCCTCACATCTGTTACTAGTTTTCCTCATTATCCGATAATCAGGAGGTTTCTACCATGATCAACCTCAGATCATATATTAAAATGATGTAGATTCTAACCATCGGGGTTATGTTGAAGAACCTCAACTACGAACATCTCACTCCTATATGGAATAATTCCAAGGTTGCATTGGAGTTATGTATCATATATGTATTTTGAGGGCTATTTGAGACACTTATTTTTTTGTCATGTGTCCATAGTCCTACTAATGTATACTATGACATAGATCCACGAGTGTATTTTTTAGTGGATATATTTCATTCACTGTGTTGGACACCTAATCCTCTAAGGGTTGGTTGTGAATTTGAATGGTCATAGGGAGTCCAAGAGACCACTTGGAATGTGAAACCAAGGGTTTCCAGACTTGTATAACTATGTATATCATGTTAATAAGTAATAAAATCCAAGGTATATCTTTCATATTGTGTTCATCCATGTGTGTCTCTAACATGGTCTCAGAGCGGGTGATATCCTGCCCTGATCAAGTGTGAGCCCACTTTATTTGATGGCCAACTATGTCTGCCTAGCCTGAGTGATTTCAAATTATAAATATCTACTCGTCTAAATTGGATCTTCTCCTTTAATATGGGTGTGTTCTATAGATTCATGTTCTGTTACGAACACAATAGGCGCTACTCTTGTAAATATATTATTGAATCAATCATGAATTTCTCAAATCTGTTATTGTGTAATCTTCAGTGTATAAAAAATGTTTCGACTGCTATAGGTGCCATTCCCAGGGAATTTTCTCATCCCATATTAAAATCATACGTGTTCAACTATACCTAACTGTGTATTATGATTTTGTGTGTCTACCAAGAGATGGGGCGTTTGGCGAGAGGTGGTTCATTAAGCTTGTCATAACCTCTGGTCCACACACTGTTTCACATACCACATTCCTCCCACCTTTCTAAGCCCTCTAAGCCCCTCATTTCCATTTCTACACCCATGTTGTCCTATTTGTAAGGCCTTTCACTGAGAAGGGACCTGAGCTTCTCCAACATCAGAGCAATATGAATAATGTCCATGTGGCCAGGGGCTAATTTAAGTACACCAGCACTGGGCCTATCACATTCAGTCTATGGCTGGCAGTAATATTCTTCTGCATCCTTTTGAAGGACTAGATTTTGAGGGAGTATTAAGAAAAGAAAGTTGGAAGTGGAAAAAAACTTGATCGCATATGTTTCTGAAGATGTGCACAGGAAAAATTCTTCATCTAGGATATCTCTGATGGTCACCCCATGTTGCATAATCTCTGTGAGAATGCCAACATCGACTTCCATTAAGCTGAGATCCCGATGTGTGTCAAATAATATGTTATACTTTATCGAGATCGGTGAACTAGTTCCAGTCCCAGAATCCCTTCCGCTCCTCCTCTAGCCATGCTATTTCGGTCGCCTTTCCTGGAGAATTAAGTTTCCTTCACAGTGAAGTGGCTCAGGCTCTCGAGAAAAAATCTTATTGGATGAGAGAAATACCTTTTTTTTCCTGAGAGTTATTTATGAGAGGTATTATTGCTGCATGTTTCTCTGAGCATCAGAAAAAATCTTCACTGCGCTCTTCTCCGCAGTATTATTGCGAATGTAGGGCCTCGATTTTTTACAAAAAGAGTCCCAGTCTTCCACATTGGCTTAACGATCGATATTTTTGGTAGCTCTGCCTTGTAGATTATCTTCATGTCTTCAAATGAATTCTCCAACTCGTACATCATTTTCTTGATAACCAAGGGCAGTATTGTGAGCAATCACATCCGATATTGTTTGATAAATAAATATTCGACTTCATATAATCAAATAATCTATGAAGGCAAAATTGGTTGTATCGACTCTTTGAATGTTACACATCTTGCAACTTGTCGATGTTGCAAGCGTTGTTGACCAACATCTGTAAAACTAATATCTCTTTGATGGAAGTGGGGTAATTCTTTCATTAAAATATGTTTATAACATCATGAGATCATATTCCTCAGAGGTGTAATGTGGACATGTAGAAATACCATGGAAGAGTACCATCAAGGACAATTTAGTTAGTGCACTAGGGATGGTGCACCTCTAGGGTGTTTATAGCTCTTGACAGATCACGAATTTCATCATTGCTACAGGCGTACAATGAAGGGACCGAGCTTGCATTTTCAAACACATGGGCTACATGAAAATGGTCAAGATGTCCAAGAGAGTCATTTAGAGCACTAACCTATGTCTTTTGAATCAATTTTCAATAGTTGTGTTACAAACATTTGTACTATGTTTTTCAATAGTTATCTTCATTGGAAAGGCAGTGGATTTAACATGAAAATGTTGTAAAGGAACCATAATTTAGTTTTTATTCAAGATTGAAAATGTTGATTCTAGAAGCCAAAGAGAAGACATAAGAAGATTCTTACAATTCAGAGAGTGTTTTTAGGACATTGATGTTGGACAGAATTGGACCATTTAAAGAGTTTTTGTCAAGCCTCCTATATCCAAACATAACCAAGAGGGTGGAATTGCAAGAAAATTTTAATTTTTAAATGGATAAAATTGACAATGTATTATAGTTATTGAAAAATCTAATCATGTCTACTATTGAAAGCACTGTTAAAATCAGCAAGGACACTATTTCTGATATTCAAATCTGTCTTCAAGGTGCACAAGGAAAGATATAATTTTTGCAAATTGAATCTCAGCTTCAAAAATAAGAATTACAACAGTGGTTTCATCGTTATGAGCCTATTTTTTTCATAACATTGAGAGAGACTCCCATAAGCAACAAATCAATCTAGTATCCAATAAAGGAGAAAATTTACAGAAAGATGCAGAAATTCAGCCTGCACTTCCCAAGCCCATCATGAGACCTAGGGAAGAGCTTGTCCATAAGAAGCACAAAATTGATATTGGATATGACAAGGATGTGTCATTTCTTATTCCATATAACTCCAAGCCCATCCAATTTAAAAGTGTCAGATTTCTTCATGACAATTCACCTTCAGTTGATCTAGTTTTTGCTCCTCCTCCATAACAACAGATTGTGAAATTCCAACATTGTGATCGAGTTGGTCATATGAAAGATCATTTTTTTATGTTCATCCATGTAATAATTGTCATAAAACCACTCATTCTTCACATAGATGCTTTAGAACTCCTGCAAGAACAAAGATTCATCGTGTATGGATCAATCCTTGGAAATGGGAATCAACATCCAAGAAGATGTTTCAGTCATATGTCAGAATATCTTATACAATATTAAAATTCCTTTCAGCTTATTTTTCGCCATCATCTCACCTTGTATTTGACTGGGGGGAAATGATGGTCATCTACAAGCTTCAAAGCCACATCAAGCGAGCCTGAGTCACAACCTTCCATACCAGATTCACAGTTGTAGCCATAAGTAGAGATACCCATGATCATGCCACTGGTGGTAGTAAATCTAAAACCATCTATGCGAGGTTGAAATTCTCCCTCTTCAAAAGAATTGGGGATAGTTCCTCTAGCAGAATACTTCAACTTCTTTCTAGTTTTGGAAGAGTTCCAAGAATTGCATTAAGCATTTCACAGTTGGTGGTCATACTCAAACCACTCCATGATAAGACCACCATTTTTAGGTTGAGGTTCTCCCAGTTTAGGCAGTTTGTAGAACTACCTTTTCTAGGTTGAAGGTCTCCCTCTTTAAGGCATTAGGAGAACTTCCTATAAAGAGGACCTCAGCTTCTTGCCATATTTGGAATATTTTTGGGAATTGCAATAAGTGTTCTAGTGTTGGTGGTCATCCTTAAACCACCTCCTTATACCTACATCTCAGAGAGCACATTCAGCCTAGTGCTGCCATTTTGTATTAAAGCTCTCTTATTGGACTCATACATACCCATTCGGATTAAGGGGAGGAATGTTGGAGACCTAATCCTCTAAGGATTGGTGTGAAAGTTGAATGGTCATAGGGTTTCCAAGAGACCACAGTTTTGAATGTGAAACCAAGAGTCACCATACTTGTATAAATATGTATATCACATTAAAAAGTAATAGAATTCAAGGTTTATCTTTCATATTGTGTTCATTTGTGTGTGTCTCTAACACATTGAGTCACATGGATCCACTATGTATGTCTTTCATGGAAATTTTCTAACACTTCATCTCATGGATCTGCAGTGCATGTTTGGTGGCCATGTTCAATATATTATTATGATCGAGCATGGGTATGCCAACCTTGGGGATGTGATCAGCACATATGAGGCTTCATATCTCAAGTCCTCTGATCTGCATTCTTGTCTTTATCTCATCACTCATGTTTCGACCTCTGAGGTTTATTATAATGTATTTCAGCCATTAGCTTATCTTCTGACCTCAAACATTAGGGGGCATATTTTACCAGCATATTTTACCACCTCGGGTGACTGTCCCTTAGTCCACATGGAGGTTTTACTTTTTCCAAACCTTAGAACTACTTTTTGTTTCCATTTTTACCCCTAGTTGCATGGATGCATGCCTATGGGTGTGACTGGAGTCCCCCATTCACTCCCATCGCTCTTTATGCGTCTGAATATGGAATTTTCCACTATTTTTTATGCCTATGACTGGGGATGTCTATTGGGCTAGGTTCCCCTAGGTCAAGTATTGAGCCATTTTTATGAATCTTTTTAAAGCGTAGCACACAAGTCAAGGGGGTTTGGGGTCGGTCAAATATCCTCACTTTCGTAATGGGAAAAAAGGGCAAAACATGGGGCTCAAACAAAAGTTTGAGTCCATGGTTTTTTCACAAGCATGTCATATAAAAAGGGCATGTATGGTTCACGCCGATATTAATTCGGCCAATCGTATATGATCTATATTTTGTGAATGTGATTTCAGGCAAGTTTCTATGATAAGTCTGAGTAGAGATAGGCTCCTCTAGTTGTGTGCATGGAGACCTTAGTCTTGGGGTGTGTGTGAGGACTCTGCAGTTATTTGCATAAGAGAAAGAATTGTAGGCATTAAATATGTGATTAATAAAGAGAATTTTTAGCCGAATTACTCGTTACTTGCATGATCTCTATCTTATGTGTTAATGAGTTGATTTGCTTATAGATCTGATACAATTTATGTTATTTGATGTGTATTTTTCTGAATTAATTATATAATCGTAGATCTCTATAATTGCGAAAGATTTATATCAATATTAAGGGTTTATGTTAAGTTAAATATGAATAATAATAGATCTTTGTGTTTTCGCAAGAATTGGATTGAAGTTAAGGGTTTTGTTGCATTAATATCTGAATCGAGCTTAAAAAAAGTAGCGCAGCACAGTCTTGATTAGAACATATCAGAAATGGTTAGATCCACATCATATTCCTCCCTTAGGGTGTGGAAACCTGGTTCTAGCACCCCCCCATACTTCTTCCATTGAGAATTTGGTCTACGCAAGCAGATCACTGCCAAAAGGTCCAGTATTTGGAGGGTTTTTTTGGCTACACAAAACACTCTGAACTCAGGTCAAGACCCATTAAGCCAAAAAATGGTCTCGTTGTCGGGACCAAGACCTATTTGAGGGAAAATTGATGTAGCATCCAACTAAGAATGAATTGTAGGATTTGTTGGATAGAAAGGTGTGCAAGTTCACGATCCAAGAAAACCAGAAACCACGATTATCTCCTGAAAAGTGGGAACAAATATACATTTATATATAACAACATGAAATCATTTTTTCTTCCTTTGCAACAGAACTTCATGAGTGGTTTTCTTGGTTCACTGAGACATAGAGCTGCTAGAAAGATGACACAACTACCAAGTGGACTCCTGAGTTGGTTCAGGAATTGGAATAATCTGACAATAGGATCAATCACACAATAGAATATTGGGTTGAGAAAATTCTGTGCATATTTTTCATTTATTTTTCCATTGATACCTTTGTTTCCTACTCTGAAGCTGAAATAAGGTTTTTCAAGGGTTTGCGAGGTAAGTTTATGCATTATTTTAAGTTGTGCCTTAAAATGCTCTTATGTGAAAAGGTACTTTGTGTAGCCACAGTCAGTGAATGTTTAGAAGAGGTCCACCTAGCTCTATGCGCAGTGGAAAAAATTATACAGAAGATTTAGAAGGCAATTTTGTGCATAGTCCCCTCAAAGGTATATCTGACAATGACGACAAATCTGAATCAAGAATTTCAACGGATTCTGCACATGGAGAAGATAATAGAATGGTTGCGTTACAGAAACCATCCACCCCACTCCTAAGCCCACCTTTCACTTAACTCTACTCTACTCCCTCTCCACCTCCACTACCAATATTCGATATGGATAGCTCTATTAAGATGCATATTTTTAAGCGTGTCAGGAATGAAGACACTGCGAAATCATGGTTCATCGTAGAGGTTGTGTGGAAGGAAACAAATTGTTCATGATGATATCAATAAATTTCAATAAATATAGATCGAGGTTCTGTAGATTCGGAGCCAGTTGGCTACCCTACACTCAGAACTACAAAGATTGTAGAAGGAGAATAAGGAGAATGAGCATGTAGGAGTATGGTATGTGCACTACAAAGGAGAAGGACACTACAAGGAACAATGCCGAGTATATGGTGACTATCTGGAAATTGGAGCCTACTTAGATCAAGCGTAATATAAGGACAAGAGGGCAAGCCAACCCTACAATATGGTGCATGCTATGACAAGTAACCGAACAACACCCTACAAAATATTTTCCTTGGTTGGAGAAATATATTCAGTCTCCCAAGCATTTATATTTCATGTTTTCTCGGTCTGTAGGCCATGATGATAAGAATTATCACAATTTTGATCTAATTAATGAACAAGCCGATTCTTATAGAATGTAATCGAAAGGTAGAGGTCCAGATTCACTTGCGTTTCCCTTTGGGCGATGGGGATTTCAGGGCTGAGGTTGTGGAAGAGGAGGAGGAGCTGGTCATGGGAGAGGCTAGATTATCTTTTAAAATTGTAGAGAATTTTTCCATTTTGCGCGTGACTGTGAGAGCTCGAAACACCCATATTATAGGTATTTTTGGTAGTTTGAACATGTAATTGAATATTTCCCTATATTTTTCACTAAAATGCTGGAAAATAACACTCAAACTCCTACACATAATGTTCAGATGATGAGAGTAGAGCCGCGCAATGAAGAACCTAGTGTTAATATTGTAACTAGAAGTGGTATAACAACTGGTGCAAATCAAGCCCAAGGAAAAAAAACATGTTATAGATGTTTGGGTTCTGAAAGCCCCTGAGAGGAAGGAAGGATTTAACTTATAGTGGGAGAAGGATACTTTTACTGAAGCTAAGAATAATTTTATGGACCCTAGTGCGTCGAAATCAATAGCACCGAGTAAGCCTGTTGTGAATATCACATATGAGACTGATCCAATTAAGTTGAAAGTCTTCCTATAGGATTGTATCAAGATTTTGTGCAATAAGAAGGCGGATGAAAACATTCATTCATTAATTGATAATTGTGCCAAGAAAGATCAACCTCAGGTGGAAAAAAGGGTTGTCAAAAAAATCCAAAAGAATAAAAGAAGAACTGGCCAAGAGATGCACTTAACTGCTCAGATAGGAGACTTTGAGATGGACCAAGTTATCTTAGATATGGGATCTGATGAAAATGTCCTACCTAAATAGATATGGAAGAAAATGGGAGAACCTAAGCTGGAATGGTCCTCAATTCAACTGTGCATGTCTAACCATCAGAAGATTATCCCAATGGGAAGGCTCTCTAGGGTAGTAGTTGATATTGAAGGAGTCAAGGTGTTTGCTAACTTTGAAGTCAGTGAAATTGTTCATGATACAAATCTGTATCCTTCACTGTTAGGTCTAGACTGGGATTTTTACATGGATGATATTATTGACCTCAAGCGCAAGATAATGGTGTTTGAGAACAATGGGAGAAGGGTTGTGGTCCCACTAGACCTTGCAGGAGGAGAGAGGTATACAGAATTGGTGCGCGAAGAGTATGCAGAGGATGATATTGACCATGTCTATAGGTAAAACGTGAAGGAAAAAGATTGGATCAATCCCACAGTAGATGGCCAGCTCAGCTGGGAAAAGGATAGTTCATGCTTATTAGATTCAGATAAAAAATTGGATCATTGGCATAACTGCTTACATGAAGTATCCACGCTGCACTGTAATCAGGTAACCACATATCTGCATTGTATATCCTTTGAGGTACGTGAATTACCCCACTATGATGGTATAGGAGATGTCAATATGTTTTAAGATACATTTGAAAGGGATGTCCAAAAATAACAATAGTTCCATCCACTTGATCTAGCTCTACGCTCAACCCCAGTGCGATGATGGGGAACCCACAAGGAAAATATTGCTAATTGGAGGGAATGTCATTGAATTCTATGACTGCGATTCGTAAGCCCCAATACCCGAATGAAATAAAAAATATTCAGGCACATATGATCTGCGCCTCCACTTAGCCCATTGGACTGTAGTTTGGGGAGAAGATCCGCAGTCGGAATGTGTTCACATATTCATTCATACATTAGAAATGGTACCCATGAACTAGTACCTAGAGACTTACCTACGACATGGTACTACTAACTGGTCTACACTGAAAGAAAGGTTTATTTTGACTTTCAGATTTTAAAGTGGATTCCACTGCATTTATGAGGCATTACAAGACATTAGAGACATTATTTTTGACATACCAAGGGAGCCACCAGTATAGGCCCTACCAGACTAGAATGTGTAGATGAAGGAAGTAGTTGATTATCGAAATGTAGCTAATGAATAAAATGATGAGGATCCTAGAAAAAATTAACATCCCTAAGTCTGAAGGACATTGTGAAATTGCTGGCCCTGAGATTGAATTGTCAGATGTTACTAAAAGTGTTAAGACTAGAAAAGTCAATATTGGCATAGAAGAGCAACCTAATTTTTCCAATATAGAAGATTACTAGGACGAAGATACCGTGGAAATGATTACAGAGCTCCTCACTGAATATCAGGAGTTTTTCCCCACTAAATTCTCTGAGCTAAAGGGGATTCTTGGAGATATTGGTGTGATGAGGATCACTTTAAAAATAGATGCTAGTCCCATTAAGTAGCACGTTTACATATTGAATCCCAAGTATAAGAAAAGGTTCAAACAAGAGTTGGAAAATATGGTTGCTGTAGGAATTATTGAGCAAGTGGAGGAATCATATTGGGTAAGTCCCATGGCAGTTCAAGAAAATAAGACAAAAGGAGAAATTAGGATATGTGTTGACATGCACAAATTGAATGATGCATGTGTACATGATCCCTTTCCAACCCAATTCTCAAATGAAGTCTTTGAAAATGTAAGAGGGAAGGAAGCATATTCATTCACTGATGGATTTTTAAGATATCACCAGAAAAGGATCGCACTAGAAGACTAGAGAAAGACTACCTTTGCAATGGAATGGGGTTCATTCCAATATGCTGTGATGCCATTTGGTTTGAAGAATGTGACAACCATATTTTCGTGCATAGTAGTTGTTGCTTTCAAATATTATATCCATAAGTTCTTGGAAGTATATTTTGATGATTAGACTATTTTTTGAGTTTTGAAGAAACATGTCTCCAACTTGTGATTAATGCATGATACTTGTCGGAAGTATCAAATTTCTTTGAATTTGAATATGTGTGTATTATGCGACACTTTTGGTATTTTTCTACAACATATTGCCTATAAGCGGGGACTGATGGTCGATCTAGCTAAAATTGTTGTGATTATTAATCTAGATCCTCCTAAGGGTGTAAAGCAACTGCACTCGATATTGGGACATATTGGATATTATTGAAAGTTTATTTATGCTTATTCTCAAATCAATGCGCCAATGGAGAATATGTTGAATAAGTAGGCCACGTTCTATTGTGAGAAATATTTTCAGAAGAGTCTAGACATACTTAAGTTAAAAATGGTGACTTCACCCATCTTGGTATAACCATATTGGTCGATGGAATTCCATGTACATGTTCATGCTTCATGTACCGCGGTAGGAGTTGTATTAACACAATCAGGTCTTGGAGATATTGATCATCCGATTGCATTTGCAAGTCAGAAGATGTCAAATGTTGAGCAAAATTATTCAACCACAGAAGGAGAAGAACTAGCCATGGTGTATGCACTGCAAAAGTTTCGTCACTATTTGCTTGGAGGTCATTTCAAGGTGTTCACAGATCCTTCTGCTTTGAAATACCTGGTAAAATTCTGCAATACGCCCCCAACACTCATTTACAATACGCCCCCAACACTCATGAGTGGAGTGGAATACATCTGTTTCATCTGCAAATCTTCCAGGATTTTCCGGAGCCACACAATTTCCTTTTTTGCTTCAGCTGCTGCCACATATTCTGCCTCGGTCGTGGAATCTGCTGGAACTGACTGTTTGCGTGATCTCCATGAGACAGCTCCTGATCCAAGACTCATGGTGTAACATGTAGTAGACACCCCTGTTTCTTTGTCGCCATCAAAGTCTGAATCAGAGTATCCGGTCAAGATGAAGTCGCCTACCTGTGTATATTTGAGTCCAAAGTCTTGAGTCCCCTTCAAGTACCTTAGCACTCTTTTTGCAGCAGACCAATGTCCTTCACAAGGTTTTTGCATGAACCTTGAGAGGATTCCAACAGCAAATGAAATGTCAGGTCTGGTGGTGGTCGGATAGATAAGACTTCCTACAAGCTGTCTATACTTAGTTGCATCCTCAAATTCCTTCCCTTCAATAGATGTGAGCTTCAAGTTTTGTTCCATTGGAGTGCCTAAGGGTTTACAATCATCCATGCCAAATTTGTTCAAGAGATCTCCAATGTACTTCTTCTGAGAAAGAAAGATGAATTTTGGATGTTGAATTACTTCAATACCCAAATAGTAATGAACATGACCCAAATCAGTCATTTAAAAACCTTTCTTCAACTCTTTCTTCATGGATGCAATATAGCTCTCATTGTTTCCTGTTATCAAAATATCATCTACATATACCACAAGATATACAACTGTTTTTCCAACTTTCTTAACAAACAAAGTTGCATCATCAAGATCAAAGTGTTTGAAATCAAGTTTGAGAAGATGCTCGGTCAATTTCTCATACCAGGCTCGTGGTGCTTGCTTGAGGCCATACAAGGATTTTACAAGTTTGCAAACTTTGTGTTCTTGACCCTTTATCACAAATCCTTATGGCTGGGACATATAAACTTTCTCCTTCAGATCTCCATTCAAGAACGCTGTTTTTACATCCATCTGATGGACTTTCCATCCACTCTGAGCTGCTAAGGCAAAGAGAGTCCGGATGGTGGTCCATTTTGTTGTGGGAGCAAACGTTTCTTCATAATCAATTCCTTCCTTCTGTGCGAATCCTTTTGCCACAAGCCTGGCCTTGTGCTTGTCAAGTGAGCCGTCTGCTTTGTACTTGTTCTTGTAGACCCACTTACAGCCAATTGGTTTCGTTCCCAAAGGCGGATCAACCGGCTTCCAAGTGCCATTCTTTATCAAGGCATCATACTCCTTCTGCATCGCTTCTTTCCATTCATCATGAGAAGCGGCTTCTTTGAAGGAAGTTGGTTCATGATCTGTAGACAAACTCAATTCACAGTTATAAGAAATATCCATATCAACAGGAGAATCAGAATTATCTACATCACCTTCATTTTGTTTAGTGGAACTTCTTGTTCCTATTTTTCCAACCTCATCGGGATGAACATTCTCCAGTGTCTTTGTCAGCCATTTGGGAGGACCTTTCTGAGATGGCCCAGGCTGGTCATTTGACTGAGTTGGGATTGATTCAAGATTCAATCTCCCAATTCTGTCAATCACATCATCCAATGTGTCATCCGTGGTGGTTTCTTCATGTGGGGGAGAGTGTGGTTCAGGAAATGATTCCACAGTTTGATTCAATATCGGAATCCCCCCTTCAAGGTGTGGAATGACATTATCAAATTCTTTGAAAGACTTTGCATGTGTGAATCTATCCAGGCGATCAAGTTGCCGCTCAAAAACCTTGTCACTCTTGGATGATTCAAGAAATATGACATCTCTTGCTATCACAAACTTCTTATTTGCTTCATCATAGAGACGATATCCTTTGGAGGTATTGGAGTACCCCAAGAAGATACATTTTCTGCTTCTGGCACCAAGTTTGTTCCTTTGACCCTTGGGTATCAAGGCATAACAGGTGGACCCAAAGACCCTGAAATGCTTTACCGAAGGAATGTGGCCATGCCACATTTCAAAAGGAGTTTTGTTTCTAATTGAACTTGAAGGACACCTATTCTTTATGTAAACAGCACATAGAACTGCATCAGCCAAAAACATCAATTTTACATTCTTGAAAAATAACATGGAGCGGACCATATTTAAGATGGTTATGTTCATTCTTTCAGCTACACCGTTCTGTTGTGGATTATATGGCACAGTGGTTTGATGTTTGATTCCATGTTGACGAAGATAATTTTCAAATTCGTTTGAAGTGTATTCTTTTCCATTATCAGTACGTAGAGAGCCAATATGTGTTTGTGCATCATTTTCAATCCATACATGAAAATTCTTGAAAGTTTGAAAAGCATCAAAATTATTCTTCGGTAAGTAAATCCAACACATCCTGGTGTAGTCATCAATAAATGTCATCATGTATTTGTTTCCATTTGCAGAAGCAATAGGCATAGGGCCACATAAATCTGAATGAACAAGTTCAAGTTTCCTATGTGCTCTTGAGTGTGAATCATGAAATGGCTGTTTGCTATGCTTTCCTAGAATACATGCATCACATTCCTTAGGTTTTCTAGGAATTGTAGGCAGTCCATCAACACCATTTTCTTCAACAAACGAAGGCTGTCATAATTTAAGTGTCCAAATCTAGCATGCCATAAAAGACTTGATGGAAATGTACCTTCATCATGATATGAACTGAAAGCAAAGTTTTGAGCATGAGCAGATGAACCTTTCAGCTTCAAGAGTCTCCCTTCTTCTATTCCCTCCATGACAAGTGAGTGATCTGATGCTGATCTGACCTCTGCCTTGCCATCAAACAAGTGAACTGAGTGTCCTTGCTACCGGATTTCGATCAGGGACAGCAAGTTTCTCTTCAACTCTAGGAGGTATAGAACCTCATGTAGGATATGATCAGGAAGACCAGGCAGTTTAAGCCTGACTGTGCCAAGCCCTGATGGCTTGAGTTTGGATTTATCTGCGAAATATACTGCTCCATCAACTTTGTCGGTGAAATCTTCAAAAAAATCTTTTCTAAATGTCATGTGACATGTTGCTCCTGAATCTAGCAACCAATCATCTCTCCATGAAGTAAATGAAACATCAAAGAGCTTTTCAGTTACTCCATTGTTACAATGTGCTAGAACATAGTGAGCGGATTCAGGTGCTTTACCTTTGTCTTTGTCATTGGTTTTACCTTTGTCTTGATTTCTGTGCTGCTCAATTTTGTTCCATGGTGTTCTGCATTTGGGTGCATCATGTCCATCTCTATTTCAGCGTGTGCAATGAAGATGGGATTTGTCAGCTTGTCTGCCCCCCCTTTCTGTGAAGTTCCTTCTTCCTCTTCCTCTTCTGCCACCTCTTCCTCTGAATGAATCTGGGGCATGATTCTTTTCTCTATGTGCCAAATATGCAGCCTCTTCGGAAGATGAAGGGACTGTCATCTTCCCAAAAGCTTTCTCTCTTTCTGCAAACTTCTGCTCAAGTTTATCAAAGGTGATTTGTTCAAGGTTTCCACTTGCTTGCAAAGACTCAAGATAATGTGAGTAAGTCGGATATAATGCCTTAACATATGCTATGAGAGGTATGTCCATTTTTACACAAGTGTTTTGAATGTCATGCATTATAGATCTTATTTCTGAAGCTAAAGCAAGGGGATCATCATTCTTCATTTCAAGACTGAACAGCTTAACCATCAATTGAACATTTTCTAATTCTGAGTGTGAGTCATAGAGTTCTTTTAGTTTCTTCAAGGCTTCATAGGCATTTGAGAATGATGAAATATGGTGACTCACCTCTTCACTTACTGAAGCTGCAATCAAGGCATAGGCCTTGCAGTTCTTGTTTTCCCAGATGGCAAGCTCTTTGTCTGAAGTGGGCTTCTCTGGTGGATTTTATGCTTGTCCTTCACAGATTCCTCTCCACAGCTCATTAAAAATGAGTGTGTGTTTAATCTTCCGAGACCATTCAAGATAGTTCTCTTTGCCAGAGAGAACTATCCCAAAAATAGAGATGAGAGAATGCATTAGACTGCTGGAAAAAATCTTCTGAAGAGGAAACAAATTCTGAAAACTTCAAACTCTTGAAATATTTCAAATACAGGGGCAAAAAATCTTGCTGGAAAAAAATTTTCTGAGTTTAAAAACTCTTCCTGGAAACTATATCTGCTCAGAAAACTTTGCTGGAGACTGAATTTTAAAAAAACACCCTATGCTAGAGACTGAATTCTGCATAAAAAAAAAAATGTATTTTTTTTTTTTGTTTTTGGGAAAAAATGTATGTGGGAAAAAAAAAGTGATTATGAATGGAAAGTGGTGGAATTATGAGTGGGAAGGGAATATTAAATTATAGAAATGGGGTCGATATTTATTAATGGAGGGGAAGAAAAATCGAATTTAAAATAGGAGGGAGGGAAGTATGGGAAGAGGGAATATGAGGGGCGGTGTATTAGAAGGTGGGGGGGGGGCGTATTATGGTATAACAGCGGAATGTATATACAGTGATATAACAGACATCGCAATGTATGATATAACAAATATATGACAGCGTTTTAATAATAAATCTCAGCGATATAACTGTTGTGACAGCGCTTTAATAATCACTGTTGTGACAGCGTTTTAATAATAAAGGGAGGGGGTGCATTATGAAAGGGAGGGGCGCATTATCAACACAGCGTTATGGACAGTATATATACATGGGAGCGTGATATATGAAACATGAATATGGGAGGGGCGCACCACAAATACAGTGTTTTAATATATCAAACGACGTCAAACAGCGTTATGAGAGGGGCTGCTGCGTATTTTGAACAAATACAGCCGGAGTTTGAATAGGTGGGAGCAGCGTTGTAAAGCCGGTGGGGAAGTAAGGTGAGGGGAAGGCGTAGATAGGTACGCTGCGTTAGTTGGTAGGGAACGTTGGAACAGTCGACGGGTAAGGTGAAGCGTTTGGTTGCAGGTAGCGGGGTGTGAAGAGCGTAGAGCTCAGGTCGAAGAGCGCAGGGGCGGTGGCATTTGGGTAGGGCGAGGCCAGCGTTGTAATATATCAAACCACGGTGTCAAATAGCATTTTAAACACAGCGTTAAAATGAGTGGACAGGCGGTATATCAAACGAGATTTAAAAAATGAGGCGTGGTATGTTATAGGAGGCCGCGTAGAATGGGAGGTGAAGAGCGGAAGCAAGGCCGAGGGGGAGCAGGTGTGTGTTGGTTATGCAGAGTGAGGGCGGGCTGCCTGTTGCAGAGGTAGGCGCAGGACGAAAAGGAGAGGGGGAGGTGAGCGCAGGGATAAATGGAGCGTAGGGAGAATGAGTGAGGCCCAAAAGGGCTGTTACAAAAAAAAATTTGAATTTGAATCTGCAGAAGACAGTTGCAGGACTGCTGGACTGGCAGAGCCTGCAGTTTGCAGATTGACAGAGCCTGCAAATGTCAGTGCTAAATAGGGAAAAAAAATGCAGAATAACAGTCTAGCAATTAGGAGCAGCAGAAAACAATTAATAAAATTGACTGAGCAAAGGGTAGGGAGTTACACCACAGGGCAGAAATGCCAAATGTGGAGCTGGCTCCGATACCATGTCAAACCAGGAGGTAACTCCTCAAATCTGCAATGTATATTAGCTGAAGAATGTACATGCTTATATAGATGGGAAGTGAGGCTATTGGGATTCAGCTCCCAATGACTCTTGGCCTTCCTTATCTCCTAATAATAAATAATATACAAAAATAAATGTGCACACCCATCCATAGGATTAGGTGTCAACAGAATTAATGAGAAATATTAGGATATAGAATAATTGGCAATGTAACGTAGAACTTTCAATACCATAAGTAGAGCCACTGCTGCTAGCAGGCCTCCATAGACTCGACGGGGTTGCTTTTTAACCCAAAAATGAGCTAGGATCCTCTATTTATTATTTAGATAATTGTTTATTTTTATAAGGAGATCATTGTGTTGGCGTGGCAACCAGATAATCATAATTCCATTCACCAGGATATAACAAAGTGATCGAGTCAGCTCGTGATGAGACCTCCTGTCCTTCTGACATTTTTGACTGTCTAGAAGGCCATTACCCTAGTGTGGTGGCCATAATGGGAATGTCACTTGTTACATCCTTATGATAATGGTAGGTTGGCTTGTGCTGAGACCCCCTATCCTCTCTAAGAAAATTTATATTATCTTTTCATATTTTTATTATAAATGGAGGGAGGCTCATTAACTCCTTAAGAGCTAGGGATGGCATGAGAAGTAAAAGAATGCCAATTAAAGTTATTCTTTTATCCCCATATCATCATACCAAAGGAAATTATCAATTGAAAGTGTGAAAGATAAACTAGCATGGTATTGAGATAGTGAATCATTTTATGATATGTCCAAAGAGGAGATATTCAACAAGTCATTAGATAGACAAACCATGTTAGTTTCGGAATAAAGATAACCATCAAAGTTTTTAAAAGTCATAATTTTTTTAATATCACTGCTTTTCCTTTATATTGGGTACAAATTTCCAATCAAAAAGATGGTTTTCAGGGCAAAATGTATCAAGAAAAAAAGGTTATTTGATTGAGATCAAATGACAACAAAAATCACAAAAGTTCATTTTATTGAACAACAATTGTTCAATCTATTGAAGAACACATGTTCAATTGATTCAACAACAATTATTAAAAACACAAAAATAAATCGTCGTTGTTCATTTTTCCCAAAAACAGTTGTTCAATTGATTGAACATCAAAAAAACACCAAAAAAATTGTGGTTGTTCAATTGATTGAACAACAACTGTTCAATGGATTGAACAAAAAAAACACACCAAAAAAAAATTGTGGTTGTTCATTTGATTGAACAATAGCTATTCAACTCACTGAACATCAAAAACACACCAAAAAAAATCAGAGTTGTTCATTTTTCTCAAAAGCAGTTGTTCAATCGATTGAACAACAATTGTTAAACACACCAAAAAAACAATAAAACATAGTTGTTCGTTTGATCGAATAGTAGTTGTTCAATTGACTAAACAACAGTCATTCAATTGATTGAACAAAAAAATTTAAACACACGCAAAAGAAACCTGGTTGTTCATTTGATTGAACAACAGTTGTTCAATTGACTGAACAACAACTGTTCAATTGATTAAAAATCAATTATTAAACACATGCAAAAGAAACACGACTGTCCATTTGATCGAACAAAAACTGTTCAATTGAATAAAAAACAGTTGTTCAATTAATTGAACAACAATTATTAAACACACGTAAAATAAACACGGTTGTCCATTTGATTGAACAACAACTATTCAATTGACTGAACAACAACTCTTAGATTGATTAAACAACAATTATTAAACACACGCAAAAGAAATAGGAGTTGTTCGTTCTACCAAACAACAGCTATGTGGTCGAAGACGGTACAACAAATGTGCAGTTGGGAATGGAACAAGAGTTGTTCATTTGATAGAATGGCAATTGTTCATTGGACAGAACAACAATTGTTTATTTATAGTAACTGCGCATTCTCCAACGGAATGGAAACCACAACTTTGAAGGAAGAAACACCTGAAACAAAAAAACATCAGAGAAACCAGAAAAGAAACAACACTTTATTAAAAAGAGTAAATAAATAAATTAATTAAGTTACAACAACTCTTATTTCAGTTGCAGTAATGTTGTTTCCTAAGGGAACATCAATCTGTTTCCAGGAAAAAAAATTTGTCAATGTTGAATGAATGGAAAAAATTATTTTTTGAAAAAAAAAATTATTTGGTGTAAATGACTTGAATTTTCAATTCTTCATTTTTTCTATTATGAACCCATCAAGTAATGAAAATATCTTCACATCGTTGGCAGGTATTAGCGGGACATTTGTGGAGAGATATTATAAGACATTTTAGATCATGAAACATAAAAAAACTTAACATCATATGATATTAAACTTCTTAATATATGTTTGGATGAAATTCCCTTATTTCATCAACATTGTCCTCAACAATCAATTTTTCATAAATGGACTTCCTTTATTCTCCTCGGACCTGCAAAAAATGAATATCTACCTGCAATAAAACATAAAATCATGGAAGAAGAGAAGTGTATAGGCTCTCTCAATCCAGGAAATATGAAAAGAAATTGCAAGCAGTTACTCTGTAAAATAAATCCACAGAAATATAAACAAAGTAGAATTTATATGTCACCTACGGGAGAGCATTGGTCGACCATACTAACCAGTAGTGTTTTAATCATAAATTCTTTGTTTTTCATCCAATTTCAATGATTACAAATCCAAATGAATTTTTTTTCAAAGCGCTATCGCCAATAGAAATGGGTTATAAAAATTCCATGATATGATATGTCAAATTTACTTGGAATAACCTGCATAACAAAGTTATTTTCAATTTCCCAACTTAGACCAACAATTGATATTTTAAGCATAAATTTTTCTTTCGATGATGGATTGAATTGATTCAAATTGGAGATTAAATTATTTTAATATATCTATCTCCAATAGAAACATTTTTTATAGGAAATAATAATTTATATGTCAAATATGCTAGTGAACAGCGGAAAAAAGCAGAGTTTTGAGAATGATGATTTACGATAGGAAATCAGTATTTTGGGCATAACTTTCTCATATGATATCGAAATAGAGTGATTAAAATTTACTTGTAAACTATATTCATATGGGAATATACCATAGAAACAGATTTTAAATATCTAGTCATTTGGGCCTCCAAAAATTGTTTGTCCTGATTTTGTTCCTAAGCTGCCTACTAGACACCCTGTCAATGTTTTGGTTATAAAGTTTTCGTTTCAAATCCAAATGGAATGATTCAAATTGGGTTGTGAATTATACATCAATATATACTTAATATAGGAACATTTTTAAAAATATTCCCATTTGGCCTCTCAAAACATGATTGTTCCAACTGTTTTTCCAGAAATTTCATGAAGCCCACAAGCCATAATATATGATAAACAAACATTTTTTTCGAAATGGTGACGGGTGTTCATAGAAATGTGATTTTAAATATAATATGTCTTCATATGCATATAAATTCAAAGTTATATCACCAATATTGATTTACACAGCATGTTGTGGAAAACATAACTCTTTTTACATATAAAGAAATTTATTTACTTTATTTTCTACACTAACCTACTTAGTTAGAAAAAGATGAAATATCTCGACGTATAAGAGTACTTCCAATGGAACCATTTTCGAAACAAGGCCTCAAGTATATGCATACCCAAATTAGAAAACTATACATTACTAAATACCAAGGTAGGAGAGACCAAGTTCCCTTAAAAAGATGGTGTCAAAAATTGCTGAAATATGGAGTGAGCTGCAAACAAATGATGGAGTGAAACCAATATTCAATATAGCCTTGAATCTCTTTATTTCCCATGCTTTTCATATCATGAATTTCTTCCATGAATTCTGCAATTTTTGGATTTGAAGCCTTCCTAATCTAAATATAAGTTTTCTGCAATGGTGCATGTGAGATAGAATGGGTGGGAAGAGTGGGTAAATTTTGCAGTTCAGCACTGTAAGCATGCTATAATGGTTTATTATTGTGAGGGTGTGGAATGGATTGAGCAGGAAATTGTGTAGGGAATGGAGGATTTTGATGATGTAGTTGATTTGGTTATGTGGATGATTTTGATGGACAAGTAAGATGTTGTTGAAAAGCTGGTAAAGAATATGGATGATATGTTTCTGCTACAAGATGAGCAAGAGTAGTCATGTAATCATAAGATGAACCTTGCCAAACTTGTGGATAAGATTGGTGGTGGTTATACTGATATTGACACGGCTTCCCTAAGAAAGGAGTATTCCATAATGGATTATGCAAGTAAGAAAATGGAGAGGAAGTGTTTTGAACCATACATGTAGGCCATGGTTTCCATGGTTGTGAGCTTGTAGCTTCTCTATCTCTTTGATATGTTGCTTCCATCCTAGGTAAGAAAGAGAAACTATGCATGGGATGATCCTTTTGGAAATGAGGGAAAAAAACTTCTTTAATTTTTTCCTGATTTTTCTTTACGTGCAAAACATGCAATTGTGAATTTAGAGAGCTAATAAAATCAATTTTCAAATTTTCAAATAAATCATTGGTTCCAGCTCTTATATCTCTTATTCTTGCAATAGATTTGGAAATAAAATAAGAAAATTCTCTAGAATTCTAACTAGCCTTGGAAATTCCTCTTGAATACCTTATGCATAGATAAGAAACATCATCATATGATAGCTGAAAAACATCACCTTTTCCTATCAGATTTAAGAGTTATAAAAATCCATCTTTGATTCCCTTGAGTATGAGTGTTTTCAAGACCTCTTTTTCCAAATGTTTATACTTTGATTTTTTAAGGTTGTATTTAAGTCACTCCACATAGTCCTCCAAGATTTCATCTTCCCCTTGTATCATACTAAAAATATCTTCAATGGCCTTGCAATAGTTTTGGTACTTCTTCAAGAATACATTCTTCATGTCCTCCCATGTTTGAATGCAGTTTCCACCAAGGCTCATGAACCATAGGAGAGTTGATCCTTTTAGAGTAAGAGGAAACACCTTCAACCTTTTATCATTACTATAACAATCATATCCTCTACAAATAACTTCAAACTCAAATAAAGTTGTATCTGGATCTTCATTTCGAAAACCATGAAATTTTGGTAGAGTAGATGGGGGAATTATGTGAATTTATGTCACTCCTCCTAGATCTCTGATACGGAATTCAAAAGTAGCAATGTGAGCCAATTCTTACCATTATAGAAGATTTTCTTCATGTGTTTCTTTAAGGCTCCTTTAAATGTTCCTGTCAATTAGTTAGTGGAATGGGTGATGCTTACATCAACATTTAAGTGAAATGATACGATTTCTTCAAATTTCTACCTTTTTGTTCTTATTCATTCATAAAAACCCCTATTCCTATTTAACATCTATGCATTTTTTGAAAATCGGGTTGTTGAGCAAGCATTTTACTTGCTGGTTACCTAGTTTCTTACCTCCCGTTTTCAATACCCAATTCTTTTACAACAAGAAGATAAAAAGAAACTTATTTTAAATACCCTCCCTGGAATCAGATATGTATCCACAATGAAATATTAGTGTGGTAGTGCTATTTGAATTCCTCCCCGACAATGGCACAAAAATTTGGGGTAAAATTAATTTCTTAATAAAAATAAGTAATCACCTAATCATTAATTATCAACCAAGGAACGTCTTTTTATTTCAAGGAAATCGGAAAAATATATGCATAGAAAATACCAACATCTAACACTAGTTCTACATGATTATGTTCTCCACTATCAAGCTCATTCGAAAAGAAATAAAACGTAAGACTTGAAAAACAATATTAAATCTAAAAAGTAGAAAGTAAATGATAGGAAAATAATTATGCTAATCACACAACTTGAATCATAACTAAATTAAACCACATGTCATTGTTGAATTGTAAGTTTAACCTATTGCACCCAACATAATTCAAATGTTAATCTAGAGTAGCAAATTAAATGAAATATAGAAATTGCAAGAAATAACAATGTGGAAAATGCAGCAAACAACAAATTACTTAAGAGAAAGGAAATCTACTTTAAGGAATGAGAATTGAAATTAAAATAAAAAAGAACGCAACTAAACTAATTTAGATGTTCAAGGCAACACCTTGTCCAAGGTAGTGGGCCCAAATGCCAAAGACTCAGTTTTGCCTTGAGAAATAATTCAGATCATATTACAAGTAACAGATGTAGAACTCAATGGATAACTTTCTTCATTGAAATATATGAGAGAAATAATTACATCAAAATGAAGCTCTTGGCTTTGTCTCAAGTTCAACAATTATTCACCTCGTATTCAACAATTGTCCATTCATTCATCTAAAAAAATTTCATTTATTCATTCCCCTCTCTTTGATATATGTTTTTATTTAAATACATAGAGAGCAAAGGGAAATTACAACTAACTTGATTACAAAATGATTTACCATTACAATTGGAGATTTTCTACAACTAATTGATCTGAAATATCATATCTGAAATATCTTTCCATCATGATTCAGCTGGAGCAAGTCGAATTTGGTATTGCAATTGGAAGAATTTGGAAAACGGCCACAACAACAAATATGATAAAATCATCTCCGGAGAACCTTCCGTTTATCTTAATATAGACTGAATTTTTGAAAACTTCTCATCAAAAACTGAAATGGTCCATTCTGCACAAAACCCGTGTCTCAGATTTTCAGGATTCTTCATTTGTCTGAAAGCGCCAATGCAAAATTGTCACTTTTTTTCCCAACGAATTTATGAGTTGGAATAGTCGAAGATCGAATTTCCAATCTGGAAGAGATCTTGGAGACTAAAAGCGTGAGTGATGTTATAACATATTATTAAACCATATTTGAAAAAATCATGCATAATAATTATCAATTTATTAAAAATAAAGGAGAATACGTATTACTTAACCATAAGAGCGGAAGTTATTATAAAATGGAATTAAATGATAAATTATGATAAGAATGTGATAAATAATGGTAGAAATTGATGAAATAGATGTTAGAAAATGGTAATAATAATGACAATTTAGTGGCCCAACAGTCGTCGTATTATTTGGAGGAGGTCCCGTATGAAGAAACTAGAGTAATAAAGGTAGAGATAGAGTAGTGGGCTTTGGGACTGCAAAAGGCCGAGCTCCTCGGCGTGTTACATGTTCCCCACTTTGGTCGCAACACCATCAATGATGTATTTCTACATCAGTTGTTGATGCTGGTGCATGAAAATTACCTTTGGATGGGAATGTGAATTCCCTTTGATGATATTCTCATGCACCGTATTACAAGATTTTCATACCAAGGAGAAGACCCTGAAAAATACTTTGGAGGGAAGTACCAGGAGAATCAAATTGCCGACAGCATGAAGCAGAAATATGGAATGGTAAAAAATATAAGGGGATTTGTTGTTACCACCATTAATGACCCTACAGTAAAATTTGTTACACAGATATTGTTGTTCAAATTGATGAGGAAATGTTGTGCCACATAATTTCCAATGTCGTTGATTGCATTAGAAGCACAATGCATCAAAGGGGTTTAATAAAATTGGGCCAAGTACCTGTGCCAAGAATTCCTAGAGAATGTCCGAGCGGCGCAGGAGGAAGGGAAATTGTTGCACTACACGTGGCTTTTTTTTTCTCATCATGCTAGTGGGATGGAATATGTCGTCGCAATCACAAATCCCCACCATTGACCCTAATTTTTGTGAAGAAGCACGTTATGAATATCTATGGGTGATGAGGAATCCATAACAAGTGACAAAAATAAAAATATTTTGGGTCTTATTCCAAACAGAGCTTCATCAGGTTGTTCTTTCGAAGCTGCACCTCTCGCTCACATTGTATGATAAAGAAAATCATATTTTGGACTTCAAAGCACCATTTCATAATGTGCACATCCGCGTAAAGGCAGATATGTCCAAGTTGTGCTATGACCTGCCTTACCTTGTCACAGAAGATGATCTCATTCAGGTGACAACAAACTGTCATCATTCTTGGTTGATTGCAGCAACAAATGTCCGTGCCACCTCTTTCGTCGTGCCAAAAATATCTGTGTCCAAGAGAAGCACCAAGAAATAAAAGAAGAAATATATGTAGGAGCCCACGACAATGACGGAGATAGAGGAATAGCCAAAGGACACTGTAGATGTTCCCAGTGATGAAGAGTTGGAGGATATTGATGGAGACAGTGCAGATGCACCTTCAACACAGAAATATGCTCGTCATAGCACCAAGAGAGGGCCCCAGTCACCGATAAGCCCACCCAAGAAGAGGAAAGAAAAAAAATAAGATAGGAATCGAGCCTCTTGTGTTCAAAAAAGGTGATTTTGATGAAATTGGCAACGCTGTAGGAATATTCATAGAGGAATCTTGGAGTACCATCAAGCAACATTACAAGACCATCCTCAACGACGCACAATAGGTAAAGGTTCAAGCAAGCGAGATTCAATTGAGCGTGAATCAAGCAAGCATGTTTTAAGTGAGCATGCTTTCATTTTGCACCCCAGTCGTCGAGTCTGCCATAGAGATCATATTGATTTAGATTCCGGGTGTAACGCTCCACTCCTCTCACCCAGGATAGTGCGCCACCGCTTGCGGTTGGCCAGATGTTGGTGTCAACTTGGTCGCACTTCCCAGTGGCCAGTTTCACTCGATACACACAATGATCACAGATGAGGTGCAGATCTGCCGTACTGAGCAACATGCACCACTTTAGAAGAACAAAAATGGTCCAACAAGTTACATTAGGGGTAGAAACTCGCCTAAAAAGCATGGAGCGCTACAAAAAGCCAGCATGCACAACTCAAAGCACTCATCAACTGGCTCTGCTCTGAGATCCCTGGATTTCCAATATCAACTGACATGTGGACACTACAAAGCTCGAGAATATTTCATCCATGTTGAAGGCTTCATAGAAGGAAATAGAGGCAGTGTGTGCAGACCTGGAACAAAATATTTCAGACCTGCAAACAAAGCTTTAGCTAGAGACACCACGATAATTCTGGGAACAACGAGCTACCATTGTCCAGCAAGAAACATCCAACATTATTTTAGCGGTGGAAAATTGCAATACTATGTTCGAGGATGCAATGGGGATATGGTCCTCCATCCAAGAAGATCTAATACTTGAACAATTATGAACCGGCATTCATGATAAAAAACAGCAATTTGAAGCACTTCAATTGTCACAAAAACATAGAGGGTGTGCTCAAGGGACTTTTCCATTGTTCCCAATGGTTCCTGCTTGTTCTCTCTCTGCTCCTCTAGTTGGTGGAGAGAACTAATTAATAGTCCAGTGGCTTATGATCTGCACAATATCAACCTCAATGACTAAATAGGGTAACGGGTACCATACTCCTTCAGGGTCCTTCCACAGGCAGATATATGCTCAGTGAAATTCCCCCCTTGAAATCAACTATTATGTGATAACCTTCAAATAAAATTGGTGAGAGCCTGGTACGCTGACTCACCATAGTGTGCATATTCATCTCTAGAAGTACCCAAAACATTTTTTTTTTAATCACCTGGGTAAGTTCCTTGGTAACCCATAATGAGGCACACTTCGAAGCTTCATATATATCTAGATCCACAATGGAGAATCATGACTCCTTGAGCTCCCTCGCCATCAGTGATATAAGTAATAACAACCACACATAGTGGAATTGCTTCCCTTCCTCTTGTGCCTCCCAACAGTCATCAAGAAAATATTTTTACAAATATCCTGCACAGTTATACTAGACCCCTTTACTACATTGTGCATCCAAATACACGATGGGTGTTGGAACTTCATTTTAATATCACTTCCTCATAATATTTCCTTCCAAGATGTGTGCAGAGAAGTGCAAAACTGTAATATTCCCAAATGGGAGACTGCAGCAATACATGCATTAAAAACACATTTTTCATAAACGTATGTAATAATAGTTAAATGAAACCCATGGATCCATTCATTCATACATTATACCAGCCATATACAAAAGGAGATCTAAAATAAATCAGGCTGGCTTAGTTAAACAAGCCTCCCAGGCCATTATCGCTCAAAAATAATGCATAAAGAGGGGTTGCAACCATGTATAAAAGTTGAAATACCCTGACAACATTATTGTATTAGGTCTACAATAGAATTAAGTTGTAAATCAGATTTAGGGTAGCTATGTGCATAAAAATTTAGATCTATATCAGATCTGTGCACTATACAAGCTCCTCTATAGAACCCCGTTGGGGTTTTCAGCAAAACACCAAGTACAAATTGTAGATCTGAGATTTAAGGCTGCAGATCTACTGAAATATTCAGATCTGAAAGGTGGATCTGATATTATATGATCAATAATATGACCTCCTCCACTAGATCTCCAAAGTGAAGGGCAGATCCCCAACACTCAGAAAATCACCTCCCCAATAGGTGTGTTGAACCACCCTGCAGATGCCTCTTCAGAAATTATGCAGATCTGGATCTAGACTGCGCTGTAGGTGACAAAATGTAGTTGGCCTCTAGCCAAGATATGAAAATGAATCTCAATACCTTCAATATTGTCCTTCCAATGGAGTAGAACCCTTCTCCACTGAAAATAAGCACTGAAATTTCCTAGATCTGAAGATCTAGTCTCCACTTGCTGCAACTTACAGAAATAGAAAAACCCTCAACAGGATCCATGCTATCAAGGGAGATGAAGCTTCGCCTTCAGCCAGATAGTGGACAATATGGTGCAAGACTCCTCCAAGAGCTACTCAATGGAAGGAGTGGGATTCTCAATCAGGAACACCCTATGCTAAACAGCATACAATCTCAGCTAAACAACAATAGAAAGTTATATGTCTAAATAGACCATATATTCAGAAAATAATAATCATAAGCTAACCCCATATGGCTGCCATCCTCTTCCTTATAAACAATGTGGGCCTTCTCACCTTGCGTCCCACTCATTAGGGTTTCCATCTTCATGCAATGAATCTCCCTCCAAAACTGCATTGTCCCATCCTCAATGCCACTCCTCCATAGAAATGTTGTTGGATTCGGTCAACCTTGACTGGATCTTCATGCAATGCCTTCTTCCACACTCAAGGTGGCTTTATTCTAACTATTTAAGCTAATCCATATTCCCACTGAGTTATCTTCATTAATGTTCCACTTCCTCCATACTAGCTTGTTGACTTGGTCAAAATTGAATTTTTCCACATGCATTAGCCTTTGTTCACTCATGAAGGTGCTTTATCCAGCTGTGAATATGATCCCTTTCCCCATTAAGAGGGATTTTATTGCTGCTAAAAAGATTTATGGGTCTCCCTATCCATTTATTCATCTAACTATGTGTTTGGAGCAAAATTAATATTCCAATTAGCTGCATGCTAATTTAGGAATATTACTTTCCTCCCCTCCCAATTGTTGCTTGTCCTCAAGCAACTCCAAGGATATAATTGAAGAGCCTCTACTCTTCCTCCTATAGCATCCTCAAGTGATAAGTTCCTCCAATGAACAAGATTCTTTCTCATCAATGTGTTCTCAAGTTGTTCCTCCCATGTGTAAAAACATGCCTTTGGTGAAAAATCCAAATGGCTCTCATCATGAAGAAATGGGATGTCCATGGAAACAACTATATGTGGTCTAGAGGCCTCCTTGAGGCATGGAATCTGGAATGTATTGGGAATCATCATCCCCATTTGAAGCCTCCATCCCCAAGCTATCATCCATAAAAATTGAGTCACCTCCCAACATGGTAACTCCTGAAACATCTCCTCCACCTTAAGCTCATGCAAAGAAGGTGGGCTACATAGCTGAATATGTGGAATCAAAATTTCCATCCCACACTATTTCTCTCTCCACTTATTATATGTATGGGGCTACTGCTGATCTTGGGATAAAATATTACGGCCTCCAATAATGACCCAAGCTACCCCATCAATCAAAACATCCATGAAGTGCCTCTCACAAGAACTCAAGTTCTTCAAATGGCTCCTTCCACATGAAGAAAAGAGGTGTAGTATAGAAATCATGGTTTTCCCATTGTTTCTCCTGAAACATGCAACATATGAAGTATGGAGAATCATACTCCCAATGGGCACCTTAAACTCTTTTTCCATCCTCCCAACAAAGCTTCCCATAAGAAAAAAGAAATCATCAATATATGGAAGCAAAAGCAAATAAAAACAAGTTTCCATATGACAACCAAGAGGTGGATCATAGTTCCACATGTGGAACCAGCACAGTGCATCCCATGCCTGCTTCAAAACAAAGTCTAACAAGTGTCTTTTCAAACACTTGTTTGCTGCCACAAACATCCTACAAGATGGGATCGTGAAAGTAAAATTTGGTGCCAATGGTGCACACCAAAAATCATGTGGCATCCCTCACAAACCACAAATAGAATGGCCAACATCAATGCTAAAAATGGCCTTAAGTACATCACAATGCAATATACAATAAGGAAAGATCGCCCTTGGTACAATATGCTACTCACAAAAAGTAAAAGAGTACAAAGTATAATGCATAAATGTACATCCTCTACTATGCACCTTGGTCATTGAGCTGAAATGACTCAACTGAAAGTTCTCGCTCACTCTCAATGAGTAGGGAAGTGGTTGTGACAACCTCTCCATCATCATTCAAGCTATGCATCTCTCCATATGTTGATATACATCCTGCTGGATGCCCTCCCAAGTGAACTCCTCCATCAAGGAATGATATGCATCAGAGTGCATGGAAAGAAAGCCCACATATGCTGCATGTAACATCTTCTCCTTGAGCTCAGAAGCTCTAGTCAAGAAGACTCTGCCATAAGAATAGATGATCCTATTGTTGGAACAAGGTCCTCCAAAGGCTGTGAATTGGGATAATTTTGAGTATTTTTGTATATTTTTGGCATATTTTAGTCTAACGCAGGGGTTTTGCATGGGTTAAAGCCCTGAAAAGCATTGTAATGGGTCAAAGGGTAGACGTAGAATCCACAAACCATGGTTTGTGGACCACAAGAAAATTAGGCTAAATTGCTATAAATAGATGAACATTTTGATTCATAAGGTAGGCATGAATAGAGATTGATGCGAATTGCAAATTAGTAGTTCTGTTTGGGTTGTTAGGGAAAGGACTCCTGCTGGCTGTGTGCATGGAGATCCTTAGTCCTGCTGTGTGCGGACCCTGCTGGCTGTGTGCGCAGGTTGGGTTGGGTATTGTAAGAATATCTGAACTGCTAATGAATGTGCAATATTGTTGGAATACTTGGATCTATTGGAATTACTGTGGATGCCAATCTGTGATATTTGATTATGTTACGCATGCTCTATGTTAAGATATGAATGTAACTATGTTATTTATGATGCGTTGACATCTGATCTGGATCTGTCTGTTATATTTTATGCGAACCTAGGATAGCTACAAGAATATATGTGATAACTGCATTATTAGTCTATAAGTCTATGATTTTTTAATTACTGTGATTATGATTGATATTACGCACGTGGATGTGAAGGGAATCGGTAGATCGGGCTCTATGAGATAAATATGGTAATTGTGAAGTTGAACACAACTCTGCTTGACTTAACTACCGTCTCCCAGGGTGCGGAAACCTAGTTCCAGCACCCTCCCATACTGCTTCGGGTGAGACTTTGGCCTACACAAGTAGGTCACTGCTGAAAAGGCCAGTAGTATAGGGGTTTGTTGGGAAACCTTAACCTCTGAACGTAGGTTAGGATCCCTCGAGCCAAAAAATGGTTCCATTGTCGAGACCGGAAGAATTTTGAGAGAGGGATTGGGTAATGCCAAGGGAGTACTGGAAGCTTGAGAAGAAATAAATTGAATAGTGGTTTGAGAGACAGATTCACGAATTTGTGATAAAAGAGAATCACAGCACAAGGTTAACGATGGAAGAATGGAAGAATAGGTAGGTTTTTACAAAGATGTACGAATTTTCTTTGTAACATTTGCAACTGAGCTTCAAGAGTGGCTAGTGAGACTCGTAGAGTTCCAGAAGTGTTGGAAGGATGAAAGGGTCATGCAGTGGACCCTAGAGTTGATCCAGCAGCTAGAGAAGATTGATAACACCATCACTCGCACGATAGAGCACTGGGTTGACAGCGTGCTAGGAGGGTTCATAGTAGAACTTGCCATCGATCAAGTTGTATCCTATTCTAAAGCAGAGAGAAGATTATTTAATGGTTGTTGGGGTAAGTTTCTGAAGACCTTACCATTGCTGATTAAGATATTACTATCTGAAAAGAGAATTCTATGCAGTCACTCAGAGTGAATGACCTCTGATCCAGATGGAAGTACAATGTGAAGTCGTAAATACTATCAAACCAATCGTGAATGAGATAGATTTGTCTATAGTCCGTTGAGATAAGCAGTTGTGCAAAGCCCCCCAGCTACACCACATTCGAGGCTGCACAAGGGTAAGAATTCGCCCGTACCTCAACCTCCACCAGAAAATGATATGGCTGTGCATTTGAAACTTTCGACCTTCAAAGGTGTCGGAGACAAGGATATGGACCGATTCTGGTTTTTTGCAGGCTAAGTATGGACTGCGTGAAATGTGGCTAATGATACTGTGAAAAGGGCGCAGCTATCCCTCACCTTCGAAGAAAGGGCCCTGGACTAGTATATGAGATACATAGCTCAACATGGGAATGCAACTATTCAAGATATTAAAGACTCTCTAAAACTTCAGTTCCAGAAGCCTAAGTCCTACTCTGAAATAGTGGTTGACGTGAAAAATTTCAAGCAGGGGCCTACTCAGTCTATGTGGTAGGTGGATCAACGATTAAAGAAAGCGATCAGAGAAGGAGGATTCCAGTATGATGAAAACCAGCACAAGGAATGGTTCATCGCTATGTTACTGCCTCACCTGCGTACACCTATGAGTCATCAAGACATCGAATCGCAGGAAAAATCATTGGAGGTTGCTATGAAGTTAAAATTTGTGCCAAGAGATGACACCCGGTTTGGAGTACAGGAAATCCAAGAGCACCTAGGGGCGATGCACATGGAGATACAGAACCTGCGAAAGGAACTAGGAAAGGAATCTAGCTCAGACCTATGGTGCATACGATATCGGGTATCTGGGCATATGAAGGATCAGTGCCTGCTGTTGACAGAATACCTACAGGTGGCAGGACCAAGTCCGCTGCATCCTGGTCTGAGTGGACCTGCAATGTGGTGCGATGATTGTCACGTAGCTAGCCTACGTGACACTAACCACTACCCCCATCTAGGTGCGTATGTCCCAGAACTAAAATAACAATGGTGCAGGTTTTGTCGGTTAGTAGGGCATGATGAACAGAATTTCCGCACGTGTGATCTAATGATGGACTGGGGAAATCTATATAGAGTATAATCTGATCCATCCTCACGAAGATCCCCCGCAGGCATAGGTAGCTCCCCGGATAGGGGCAGGGGAGGGAGTCAAGGTGGAAGCACAGGTCGGGGACATGGATAGCTGATCTGTTATAACTGTGGAGAAGCAGGACAGTTTTCAAGGGACTCCACAAATCCCATAAGGAAATCCTACAGATATTGTAGACAGTTGGACCACATTCTTGAGGACTGTCCAATCTTAATCACCATAATGTAGGAAAAGTAGGCGACACCTACGTAGAATGTGAAAAGGGTTGCGACTGAACTACGAGATGAAGACCCAAGCATAAATGTCATAAAACATAGTGGAGTGGCCACTGGGGGGGCCTGAGGAGAAGGCTGTGACTAAACCTCTTATCCGAAAAGCGGTTCGCAAACAAGAAGGGTTGGACCTAAAAAGGGAGAGGGAAGCCTTTGTCACAGCTCGCAAAGACTTTTTTGAGATGGAGGCATCTAAGTCTCAAGCACCTACGAACCCTAGGATAGATGATGAGGTCAAACCATTTCTGCAAGCCTGTATGAAGTTGATGCACAACCAAAGGGCCGTAGAAAACCTCCAAGTATTAATAGATAGCTTCGCAACATGGCCTAACCTACCCTCAAAAGTCAAGGATGTGCACAAGCTGTACAGATATAAGAAACACGCTGATAGGGAGATGAGACTGACAACGCAGATCAGTGATTACGAAATGGATCAAGTTATTTTGGACTTGGGTTCAGATGCGAACGTATTACCTAAGTAGACTTGGAAACGAATGGGAGATCCCAAGCTAGAGTGATCCACTATCCAGCTGCGTATGGCCAATCAGCAGAAGGTCATACCCTTGGGGATACTATCAAAGATCATAGTAGACATCGTAGGGGTCAAAGTCCAGGATGATTTTGAAGTAATTCAGATTGTAGAAGATGCGGATCCCTACCCTACGCTCCTAGGATTGGATTGGGCCATATATATGGGAGGCATCATCAACTTGAAGAAGAGGAGTATGGTGTTCCAACATGACGGTACACGGGTAATCATACCATTAGATCCTGTGGAAGGAGAATGATATACGTAGCCGGTGCATAGCGAGGAGGATGTCGATCACATTTATAAGTTGACAACGTGGAATGAAGATGTGATCAACCCCACGGCGGATGGTGTACTCTGTTGGGAAAAGGATAGTGAATGCTTCTCCGACTCCGACCAGGAGATAGAAAATTGGAAAAACAGGCTACATGATGTCTCTATACTGTGATGCCTCCGAGTCACAAAGGACTTCCACTGTATTTCTTCAAAGGTAAGAAACCTACCCTATTTTGATGGTTCTGGTAATATTAAATAATTTTTGGGAGTGTTTGAAGCTGAGGTTCCAAGAGAATGAAGGCTAGGGTCCCTTAATCTCGCCATGCGTGAAACACATGCGTGGTGGTGGGACATGCATAAGGAGGCATTCTAGGACTAGGAAGAATGTCGGGGTATGATGATCTTGTGATTTGAATCACCCGCTCACTGGCATGTCAAAAAATACCTTGGCTGAGGAGACCCACATGAGTATATTCTCGCTTGGATGGAAAAATGGTGTGACAGGACTACAAAAGAGTGGGTTCGTCTATTTATTCATGCCTTGGGACCACTTCCCACCACACGGTATTTAGATGCAGAGCTACATGAGTGCACCTGCCATTGGGAGACATTGAAGGATGAATTTCTGGGAACATTTGGGTTAGTACGTGGGACAAAGGCACTTGACGCAGCTCTATAGGACATTGACACTGTAGTATGGGGTGAATCGCACCTGTATGTCACACCTGAGGTGCCCACATGGGAAATGCAGATACCAAACATGGTCAATTACCACACCCTAGCCCTACAGGAGTGTGAGGATGACCCACGAGCTATTTCTGTCTCAGAATCAAAGGGGATGCGCATATTTACCAAGCCGCTCAAGCTGCGAACAAGTAGCATTGAGACGCACCCTACGTTGACTAAGATTGGGGATGCAGGTCCAATGGGCAAGGGTGTCATAAATCTGGAAACTCCTACAACAAGGAAACAACTGCGATCGATCAGCCACGCAGGTTATTACAGGAAGTTCATTCGAATGAACGCACTGATCACAACGCCTCTCACAGACTTGTTGACGAAGGATGTCCTATTCTATTGGGATGACGAATGTCAGATGAACATGTCTCTAGATTTGAAGTACCTAGAGAACAAGGCTGTGTTGGGGGAGGATGTGCGGGAGGCACAGGTGTTTAGTCCAAGCGCAGCAAGTACACTAAGCGCACAAGAGGAGAGAAAAATAGTCGTTGGAACAGTAAAACCTAATAAAAAGACAAAATTACCCTTGAACGGAGCAGGCGGCTGGAATTTAAAGAGGGGAATTATGGAGATTTTTAACCGTTTACCTGATGGTAAGTTCCAGGTGAATTTTACCCTACCATTTTTCAATCGCAAGCACTATAAAAAGGGTAGGATAGCCCAGAAAAAGGTTCTGTATCACTTGAATAGCTTGTACTTATCCTCTTTGTCTTGGACGAACTTGTGCTGTAAGATTTTCTGGGCTTATAGTGCTCCTTTCATGTTTGATCAACGTACTCCTTCTGATAGTCGCCACTCAGGGGTAGGATTCATCTTCCGCGCTAGGATGACAGCCTCTAATCCTACTGAATCCTTAGCACCAACAAACCAGAAATTAAGGAAGTAATGGAGATTGCCTCTGAAGATGAAGAAGTGCTCTCCACGTCGATGACCAAGAAGGGAAAAGAGAAAGCATAGGGCTTAGGGAAACCCTCGAAAGCCGTGAAATGGGCTAGAGGGAAGCCCAGGACTTCCCCAAGAAATTTCAAGTCCCCGCGGGAAACACCCCGGGCTCAAGTTGCGCAGGAGGAGGCCCAGCCTGCAAACCCGATCCACTGGTTACCTCCCTTTGTCTGACCACAAAGGCCCTCAATGCATGTCCCAAATAACCTCTATGGCCTGGTCACCTATCTGCAGACACCACTGACCACGGGAGAGGTCCCTATCCTTAGCAACCCTTGTGGAAGGCTCCATGAGATCAAATTTGACGATCACAACTTGGAAAACTATGAAGCCTTCCCAGAGCTGGCACCTGAGCTATACCTTGACACGATTCATGCAAACGATGGGGTAATAATTATTCCCCAGCGTTGGGTATGTGGATTGGTCAGATCTGGGCTCCTGAACTTACTATGTATGTCACACTTTGGCCACTGCGACACCACATATCGGTTTGCCCGACAGTTGCTTGCCCTGATTCACAATGGTTGCCTGTGGATTCAGGACAGAATCCCCATCGATGCTACGCTGGTCCACAGAATTACTGGCCTTCCCATGAAAGGACCACACCCTTTGGAGCACGTGGGAAAGAAGTATGATGGATAAACTGTTGAATATGTGCGTCAGACCTACCATGTGGAGTGAAATACTCGCGGCTTCATTATCAAGTCTATCAGTGACCCTGGTATGCAGCTGGGCACCATGTTATTAGCATGCAAACTAATACGCAAATGTGAGGTCACAACCATCCCTGCTTATTTCATTCAGTTAGCAGGCCAGTGTGCGAAGGTGATCTACCTCAATTGGGCCCAATAATTGTGTGAAGAATTCTTGACCAACGTCCGCGAATCTCAAGGGAAAGGAAAGGCCTTTTTCTATTCCTGGTTGTTGTTCCTCATAGTAGTGGTCACCTGGGAAGCCCCTATGGAGTTGGTACTCCCTGAGCTCACTCTAGACATGTGCGAAGGGGCTCGTTATGCCCATTTGTGGGACTCCAAGGACGCGTCACGCTTAGAGGATAACATAGTCTTCTAGGTCCTCTTCCAGAGCATCTTGGCAGCAGCCATCAATTCTCGACCCCGGTTGTCCCCAGGAGCATATGAAATGTACAAAGGAATTGCAGCATTCTAGGTTACCATGCACAACATCCAGATCAAATCCCACAAGGATAAAACCTGGACCTTTCTTCCTTATATGGTAGCAGACGAAGAGATTGCTAGAGTAGTTGTGCTCTGGCCTCCTTCCTGGAAGATCAACTTCAAAACGGGTGTGAGGGGCACCAAAGGAACCAACACGAAAAAGGTGATCCCTCTTATCATCATCAAGGATACTGGAGGCCCAAGCACAAATACAGGAAAGGACTCGGGCACAGTAGCGAGAGAGGATACACAGCCAAAGCACACCACCGAGAAGGATGTTGAGGTTGAGACTCAGATCGATTCGCAGCTAGATTTGGGCATGAAAGGGCTAAACATCGAAGGTACCACCTCCGCTAGGGCATGAAGTGAACAGGCGAGCCTGGAAAAAGGCCCCTAAAGAAGCAGCGCTCTCAGCGGACGGAACACTAAGAGATGGTTACGCTAACTGATGGAGACCTCGAACAGATTGCGTATGCCATCGTTTTGGCCGTAGAGGACAAATGGGTAGCCTTGGAGGAACAATAGAAAGCTGCGATCAACACCATCTACGTCAAGCTCCACTCTTTGTAGCTAAAAATAGACATGCCACGGACTAGCATGATTCGGGTACAGACTCCCTTGGCAACCAGCAATGCAGCACTATTTATAGAGGAAATCCATCTCTGCTCCTTACCTAGCGCCGCCCTTGTGATCAGTCCACCCGACCAGGGAATACAACTCCAAGTCGATACAGGGGTGAAGTTGAATCTAGCCAAGTTGTTCCACGAATCATTGCAAGGCCTCCACACCACCGTGTTTCAAGAGATTCACCATCGCGACCAACAAGTGCACCAACAACTTGGTGTGGCCAAGCATACCATCGCAACACAGAACGTTGAAGTGTCCCTCACCATCGCGCAACAGGCGGAGCTCGAAAATTTGATTCACCAACATTGCACAGATGTTACAGAAGAAATCTCGACTGCAGCCACCCCTCAAGCTAAGGTTGAAGCACTGGTCGTAGCATTGAAGGCCTCTAGGATAGAAATTCAGGTCATCAAAACACAAATGGAGCAGCAAATCACTGATTTACAGGCCAAACTATATCCCGAAACACCTCCGGAGGTACAAGCCTAGCGATCTGCACTGGTGACTATGGCTACAAACACCATTACAAGACAGATTGCCCAGGGCACCCAGTTACTAGAAATAGCCATGCATTTCTGGACCAGGGTTTAGCACATTCCGATCCTACAGGAAATAAATTAGGACGTACGGCAAAAGGAGGAAGCATTCGAGAAGATAGAGGCTACATTGCCCACCTTGGTTCCTGCTCAGCGTTTGGCACGATTGTGGACCAGCCACACCCTCCAAGATGAGATTGAGGAACTCCGACATAGGAATCACGTTCTCAGTGAACACCTAAAGCCTTGGGCTACTGAAGCCCTCAAGCTCTCACAGGATGTTGATGTTGCTATTAAGCAAATAAACCAGATCCTAGAGAGTGTCGCCATTGTGACGGAAGGATCGACATCACAGAAGCTCATGGATATTGCGCAGAGTGCTGCTACTCAGAGTGAAGGAGTGTTGCCCCCGCTGATCACAGCAGTCAAGCTACTATAGGCATATATGGAAACCCCACCACCATAGTGACTCAGGACGAGTCACAAGATTGTGTTGGGATACTGTTGGAATAGGGTCCTCCAAAGGCTGCGAATTGGGATAATTTTGAGTATTTTTGTATAATTTTGGCATATTTTAGTCTAACGCAGGGGTTTTGGGTGGGTTAAAGCCCTAAAAATCATTGTAATGGGTCAAAGGGTAGACCTAGCATCCGCAAACCATGGTTTACAGACCACGGGAAAGTTAGGCTAAATTGTTATAAATAGATGAACATTTTGAGTCATAAGGTAGGCATGAATAGAGATTGATGCGAATTGCGAATTAGTAGATCTGTTTGGGTTGTTTGGGAAAGGACTCATGCTGGCTGTGTGCACGAAGATCCTCAGTCCCGGTGTGTGCGGACCCTGCTGGCTGTGTGCACAAGTTGGGTTGGGTATTGTAAGAAGATATGAACTGCTAATGAATGTGAAAGATTGTTGGAATAATTGGATTTGTTGGAATTACTGTTGATGCCTATATGTGATATCTGATTATGTTATGCATGCTCTATGTTAAGATACAAACGTAACTCTGTTATTTATGTTGCGTTGACATCTGATCTAGATCTGTCTATTATATTTTATGTGAACCTGGGATAGCTACAAGAATATCTGTGATAACTACGTTATTAGTCTATAAGTCTATGATCTGTTAATCACTGTGATTATAATTGATATTGCTGATCCAGGTGGATATTGGTGGTCACCCGCCTATTCCACTTGGGGCTCCACCATTGTCTATTTCAGTTTTTCAGTTTCGGCACAGTTTACTATTTTTAGCAGTTTTTCGGGTCCTAAACAGCCAAAACCCTAACCCTAGGAGATGAAGCGCCAAAACTATGGGCCCTGTTTGGGTAAATTGGTGTTTCAACTTCCCAGGGGCGTAACTTTGGCATACGATCTCCATTTGACGCGTACCATACCTCGTTAGAAAGATCTATCCGAGGACTACAGATTTGGAATGAGCAACATGGGTCCATGGACCCATTGTCTATTCCAGTTTTTCGGTTGTTACAAATTTACTATTTTTAGCGATTTTCGGGTCCTGAACTTCGGGCCGTTTTGAGGCCCTAAACGACCTTTTTTTGGGAAAACGGAGGGCAGCATGGGTCCATGGTCGATGATTCCGTTCAAATTTGTAGTCCTCGGATAGATCTTTCTAACGAAGAGGTATAGTCTGCTGTGCTTGGTCGTAATGCCAAGTTAAGCTACTGAAGTTGAAACTGCAGTGCAAGCGAGCCTACGTAGTTTTGGCGCTTCATCTCCTAGGGTTAGGGTTTTGGCTGTTTAGGACCCGAAAAACTGCTAAAAATAGTAAACTGTGCCGAAACTGAAAAACTGAAATAGACAATGGTGGAGCCCCAAGTGGAATAGGCGGGTGACCACCAATATCCACCTGGATCAATTGCGCATGTGGATGCGAAGGGTATTGGTAGATCGGGCTCTGTGAGATAAATCTATTAATTGTGAATTTTAACACAGCTCTGCTTGACTTACCTACCCTCTCCCAGGGTGCAGAAACCTAGTTCCAGCACCCTCAAATACTGTGTCGGGTGAGACTTTGGCCTACGCAAGTAGGTTGCTGCCGAAAGGGCCAGTAGTATAGGGGCTTTTTGGCAAGCCTTAACCTTTGAACCTGGGTCAAGACCGCTCGATCCAACACCCATCATCCACCATGTATCTATCATCTCCCTCTGGGTCATCAAGAATCATGCAAGCACCAAGATCCTTGGAGTACTTTACCAAAAGTTGAGACCTCCAATATGGATCAATCCTCCTAAGAGACAACGCTGAAGATCTGTTGTTGTCCTTCCCTTTGACATCCCTCATTCCAAAGTCATCAATCATAATGCTGCTATATGTGGGAGATCCCTTCCAAAGTGGAAGTACCTCCTCATCCTCTCAGGTTAAGGATTATCCCCTTTGCACCATGATAGTGCCATCTCCTACTCCTGCAACATCATGCAAAGTATGGAAGAATATCAACCCATAATCTCTTAGTAACAACCAAAGAAACAACAGCTCTAGTTGCCTCCCCACACCATCATCATATAAATCATGGATAAATAACATGATAGTTGATATGAAAGATGTCACATCACCCCAATATATCAAAACTCCTTGCTACCATATGATGTAAGTGTCATGCCAAATTCCATCCACCACCGTACTCTTTGAAATAGAGTGTGTCATATTATGACCAAACTCTTTCAAGAGTAACCAATGCAGTCTTGCCTCCTACTACCCGGTGTCATAAATCTGCAAGTGTTTTCCCAACCTCTTGTTTATCAACATCACCAATCCAACCCATGGTGAGTGTCTATCATCATGTCCAAAAGTGGCATTCCTCCAGTGGAGAATACCATCCTCCCAAATCAGATTTATGTCTTTGCATTTCATGGGATGTTGAAATGAAATCTCCTGGAGATCTCCAATTGAAGACCACTCATCAATGACCAAGTTGACCCCATAAGGATCCAAATAGGTGGTAGGAAAAAACATCCCATCATGATGTGAAAGGTTCATCAAGAAATATCCATCACAACCATGAGAGATGTTACCCATCATAAGATGTCCCCCAACAACTATTTGCCTATCCTCTGTCATATATATGGGAAGGTCATTGGAATGCTCCAATAATGGTTGGGCCCCAAACTCATCACTGCTGGTCATTGAGAGCGCTGCTAATATCCATGATGGTGCATCTACTATCTTCAAATCATACTCTATGTTGAACACATAGTTCTGCATGGCATGGTTCAGTACAATACTCATCGCATCCTCCAAAAATCTACACTCCAACCCCAAGAGTTGTGTGCATCTCAACAATGATGCACTAGGATGACTGTATATCTCTTCCTTGAGTAAATCAAGGCTGCTTAGCGTAGTGACAATCTGCTGCTCCAAATCAGCAATATGTTTTGACCCTTGGTCATGCGATGGCATATTCCCACAATCCTCCATATGATGTGCTGAAATAACATGAAATGGAAACATGTGCATACCTTGGTAAAACTTGGGAATATCTTGTACTGCTACAAGGGTTCCTTCCTCTGGTGTGATGGCTTCCCCAACTACTGATGATGATGGCTGTTCTTCTATGGCTTCATCAACGCTGGTACAAGTCTCCCCCTCCTCATGCATCTCTAGAATGGTGCATGGGACTCTAGATGTCAAGATATCAAGGCCACTTTGCAAAGTTGCAAGTGTTCCTTCTCCTGATGTAAGTGCTCTTGCATCAAGTGGTGGTGAAGGCTTCTTCTCCTCTGATTTCTTCTTGTGAAACTTCTTGATCAACCTTTGAGTAAAATCAGAAAATGCAGTCACTCTTGCATGACTCAAATGGCTGAACCACCAAATGTTAGCTTCACCCTCAAGGTGCAGCGCTGCAATCTCAACAGATTCTCTTTCTACCACTGGAAATAGTAGAAAGAATGCATCCAAATTCCTTCTCCAAGCCCTTGTTGTGCATGTGGATGATCTATCAAAAGTAGACAATAGGAATATATAGCCCTTTTTCCTTCTATTGATGCAAGGTATCCTTTCCTCTTTGAGATGAATGAGCTGTGGGAGAGTTAGATTCTCCTTGAAAGCTCTAGGTTGAGACTTATATTCTACAAGATACTCACGTAGAATCTCATGATCTAAGTTTCCTACATCTCTATACCTCTTGTCTTCAAAATAAAATGGCATAGCATGTTTCTTTGGAGTTGTATGCAATACCAGATCTTCTTTTTGCTGATAGGAAATACATGGACCTTCCTCATCTTGAAACCCTAATGTGGTTTCACTTCTTCTCTCCATCTTTCGCTGCTTGACCTCCTTGGTGAGGTCCTTCTTAGATCTGAAAAGAGATGAGATGAAACTCATTCCTTCCATAATTCCTATCTCTTTCTCCTTCTCTTCTTCCTCTTATAGCATTTTGGCTTGAAAGTCGCAGGCTGAGCCAAAGATCATTCTTCGATACCACTGTAATATTCCCAAATGGGAGAATGAATCAATACATGCATTAAAAACACATTTTTCAGAAATGTATGCAATAATATTTAAATGAAACCCATGAATTCATTCATTCATACTTTATACCAGCCATATACAAAAGGATATTTGAAAAAAATCAGGGTAGCTTAGTTAAACAAGCCTCCCAAGCCATTATTGCTCAAAAATCATGCATAAAGAGGGGCTACAACCATGTATAAAGGAAAAAATACCCTAACCGTGTTATTTTATTGGGTCTGCAATAGAAGTAGCTTTTACATCAGATCTAGAGCTGCTATGTGCATAAAAATTTATATCTATATCAGATCTATGCACTATACAAGCTCCTCTATAGAACCCCCTTGGGGTTTTCAGCAAAACACCAAGTACAAATTGTATATTTGAGATTTAAGGCTGCACATCTACTGAAATATTCAGATCTGAAAGGTGGGTCTGATATGATATGATCAATAAGATGACCTCCTCCAGTAGATCTCCAAAGTGAAGGGTAGATCCCCAACACTCAGAAAATCACCTCCCCAATAGGTGTGCTGAACCACCCTGCAGCTTCCTCTTTAGAAATTATGCAGATTTGGATCTAAACTGTGATGTAGGTGACAAAATGTAGTTATCCTGCAGCCAAGATATGAAAATGAAGCCCAATCCCTTCAATATTGTCCTTCCAATGGAGTAGAAACCTCCTCCACTAAAAATAAGCACTGAAATGGCCTATATCTGAATATCTAGTCTCCACTTTCTGCAACTTACTGAAACAGACAAACCCTCAACAGGATCTGCACTGTCAAAGGATATGAAGCTTGGCCTTCATCCAGATAGTGGAAAATATGGTGCAAGACTCCTCCAAGAGCTACTCAATGGACAAGGTGGGATTCCTGATCAGGAACACCCTATGCTAAACAACATACAATCTTAGCTAAATAGCAAGAGAAAGTTATATGTCTAAATAGACCATATACTTAGAAAATAATAATCATAAGCTAACCCCATATGGCTGCCATCCTCTTCCTTATAAACAATGTGAGCCTTCTCACCTTGGGTCCCACTAATTAAGGTTTCCATCTTCATGCAATGAATCTCCCTCCAAAACTGCATTGTCCAATCATCAATGCCACTCCTCCATAACAACGCTGTTGGATTTGGTCAACCTTGACTGGATCTTCATGCAATGTCTTCTTCCACACTCAAGGTGGCTTTATTCAAACTATTTAAGCTTATCCATATTCCCACTGAGTTATCTTCATTAATGTTCCACTTCCTCCATACTAGCTTGTTGACTTGGTCAAACTTGACTTTGTCCACATGCATTAGCCTTTGTTCACACATGAAGGTGTTTTATCCAGCTATGAATATGATCCATTTCCCCATTAAGAGGGATTTTTTTGCTACTATAAAGATTTATGGGTCTCCATACCCATTTATTCATCTAACTATGTGTTTGGAGAAACATTAATATTCCAATTAGCTACATGCTAATTTAGGAATATTACAAAAACTAGATCATTGATGGAGCTAATATCATATCCCTGTGACTTCTTCACAATGTTGTATTTTTCCTTCATAACATCAGTGAACACCTTGTCCTAGCTCTTCCGTACAAACTCGTCTATGAGGTTCTATCCTTGAAAGAGAAACGCGGTAATTCTACAAATCAACATATCATCAATAGGTATCCTCTCCCCCAATCAGAGGCACCCATAATGCACTAACGCCAAAATTTGTCGCACAAAAATAATTTTGATATTGTTGTGCCCAAAATGTGGAAAATACAACATATTGAGAAGCCCTGACTGCTGTATCCTTGCATCCCACTTGTCTGGCTCCAATATTGTGACGTCATTCTCCTGGAAATGTAGTTTGTGCAAGTATCGATTGGTCTCAAATTGCGGATATTTTCTCCTATCATTAAAGTCCTAGTCTTCTATCCTTAGATTAGGTACCTCCCTCAATGGTTCTCACTTGAAAGACACATCATCCACGAGCAATGGTTGATGAATTTCGTGGTGTCTGGATCATTGAATGATTTTTCACCCGACTTCCTGGGTGGTAGATACAGCGGCAACCTGGAAATAGGCTCTACTTCTTCTACTTAAATGTGCTCCAAGATGTTTGCTACAATATCCTCTTCGTCACTATCTTGGACCTCCATAGGTTTCTTCCTCTTGTCCTACTGTTGCTTATTCCTCTGCTCAGTAATTTTCTGCCTTGGGGACTGTCTTACACTAAGGGGATCAATTGGATTATTAACCTTGTTTTTATTTGGCTGCATCGCTTCTCCTGCATTCAATTCCTTCCTAGGTTACCTCGATCGTGTCACACTCGGTGGTGGTGTAGCAGTCATGATTCTAGTCAATCCTCTCTTGAGAAATTCCTAGGCAATTTCTTTGAAACTCCTCTCATACATGCAGCTCAAATATCGGTTCACACTTAGGATCAAAATAACAATTCTAAATCTTAATGAGAAAGGTGTCAAAATGCGGAGTGGGATGAAAGATTTATAGAAATTTTGAATTTCAGACCCCATGATTGTCTTTAGATTTCGCCCATAAATGTAGCTTTGGTGGTATATTTTTCAAGTTATGCTCAATAAATGCATTTCCCATGCTCCTTTTAACTAGAATTTTCCTGTCAAATCATATTTTTCTCTTCCAGTGGTCATATTTTGGGTGAAATTTGATGGACCTTCCTTCGTGTCACAATCATTCCTTCCTCATCATAGTTCCTTCAAACTTCGACATGCTTCTGAGTTTCCCGCATTAATCCAACTTTGGCCAAGTCCTTCTTCGGAAGAATAGTTTATAGTCTTGTACCCACTTTCAAATGCATGTGGAACTAACACTGTTACCTATTCATATAGTCCGTGGGAATTTCCAAGGCTAGAATCATCCATGTATATCTTCAACCTACTACCATTCACTCGTCCAGAAAGCAATTCACCATTCAGCTTCGCCAGTTGAACTGAGCCACCATCTGATATAGCCTTGACAATATATGGCCCCAACTAATGTGTCTTGAAATTTCCTAGGAACTTAGAGAACTTACTATTATACAAAAGTACTATGTTTCATTCTTTGAATGATTTCTTCTTAATCTTCCTATCATGCCAAGATTGATCCCTTGCTTTTTGTACTTGTTGATGATTTATTGCAATGAACCTGTCTTCCTCAAGAGCAAGGAATTGTTCTAGCCTTTCTTCCATGACATCATTGTCTTCCATTTCTATTACTTTTACAATTCTTAGGTGAGGCATAATATATTCCATAGGAATAACTTCTTCCTATCCATAAACCAACCTAAAAGGTGTCTACCCTATGAGCTTTTCGCAGGTTGTTTTGTATGCCCATAATAACGCTAGAATTCTCAGATTTGAATCATTCTTGTTGACATTGTATAATTTTGTGAGTGCATTCTCCAAAATCTTGTTAAAATCTTTAAATGTTCCATTTTCTTGAGGATGATAGGGGGTGCTCTTTTAATGATGCAGTCAAAATTATTTAGTTAATGCTTCAATGGTTCTATGAAAGAAGTGGGATCCTCTGCCACTCATCAAAATACTCGAGAACCCAAATCTGGATAGAATGTACTCAAAGATGAACTTCACAGCAGTATTTTCATTGCAATCCTTCATTGATTGTGCTTCGGCCCACTATGTCATATATTATGTTGTAGTGATTATATACCTCAAGTGTGTCTTCTTCCCTAGTGGATTAATCGATACAAGAAATTATATTGCCCACTTATCAAATGCTTGTAATCTCAATTTTGGATTCAAGGGAATTTCATCTCTTCTAGATAGTCTTCCATTTGATTGAAAAGAATCGTAGGATGTACAATATTCTTTTGCGTCCTTGTGCAATGTGGGCCACCATAATCCAGCTCTCAAAATATTCTACGTAGTGGATTTTCCTACATAATTTCCTCCTGCAACCCCGCCACGATATTCTTCTAAAATTCTCTGTCTTTCATGCTCATAGACATATATGCGCAGTATCTTATCTGGCCCCATTTTATAAAAATGTATCGCACTCAAAGAAAAGTGAGCTTCCTTGACTACCAACTCCTTTTTATACTCCGTAGTATACTCCGTGGGTGCCATTCTTGTGGTCAAAACCTGAATAATGTCTATGAAGTGATCATTTGTAAAACTTATTGCAAATAAATGCACATCTAGTAGGTATTTTTCATTGTTCGTCACTTCTTTTCCTGTCTCTATCGTGGACAAATGATCAGGACCAACATTCAATCTTCCTGGCTTAACTATAACTTCGAAACAATACTCCTCAAATAATAGAAACCATGTATAAATCTTCCCTCCTAGAACATTCTTGTTCACCAAATACTTCACTGTGAAGTGATCTGTGAACATCTTCAAGTGCACTCCTAAAAAATAATGCCTAAAATTCTGTAATGCATAAACCATGGCCAATCCCTCTCTTTCAGTCATGGAATAATTATTTTGTGCCTTGGAAAATTTCCTACTTGTAAAATCTATGGGGTGACCAATGTCTGCATCACCTCGATGTGCCAATACGAAACCTAATGCTATGCAAGATGCATCAGATGTACGTGAAACTCCTTATTCTAGTCTAGGAAAACAAGAATCAGTGCAATTACCATCTTCTATTTCAGTATGTCGAGGATTCTTTGGCATTCCTCATCCCAGCAGTAGGTAACATCCTTATTCAATATCTTTTCCATCAACGTAGTTATATATGCATATTCCTTTATAAACTTCTAATAGTGTCTTGTATGTCCCAATTTTGTGCGCATTTGCTTCACTGTCTTAGGTAGTTCCAAGTTAAGAATAGCAACAATCTTCGTGGGCTATACCATCAATCCTTGTCTGCGAAGAACATGCCCCAATAGTATACCAAAAGATACACAAAAGATGCATTTCTTGAAGTTCAAAGATATTTGATACTACCTACAGGTATCCAACATCAGGCTTAAGCTCGCAACATGTTTCTTCAATACTCCAAAGACTATCTAATCATCGAAATAGGCCTCCAAAATTTGTGTATATACTACTTAAAAATTGTAACTACTTCTCTAGAGAATATTACAGGAGAATTTTTGAACCCAAAAGGCATGACTATATACTGAAAATATCCTCATTCAGTGGAAAATTTTTTCTTACTCCTATCTTCTGGTGAAATTATAATCTGATGGTAACCTGGACAAGCATTTGTTAAAAAGTAGGCCTCCTAACCCCCAACATTATCCAACACTTCATATGTAAAAGGTGTAGGGAATGGGTCATCTAGGCATGGATCATTCAACTTCCTCAAATACACGCAAATTCTGATTTCACCCTTTTTATTTTTCTTGTGAAAAAACATAGAGCTTACCCATTCAGATTGCTCCACTGGTTCTATTATTCCAACCTTAATCATCTTTTCCAATTTGTCCTTCCCTTTTACCTTATACCGTGGTTTCAATATATAGGGTCATTTTTTTACAGGCTTCACATATGGTTTCAAATTTATCAGCATAACTCCGAGGTCTCCTACTATCCCCTTTAGTTCAAAGAAATTTGTGGGAAAGAGATCTTGATATTCATGCCACAACTCGACAACTTTGCTGACTGTGTATTCATCCTAATAATCCCCAATCAGCATGAATTTTGGCTCCTTCTTTGACCCTATATTCACCTTTTGCGTATTCACTAGTTGCACTATGTCAAGGATCTCAGGCTATGGTCCAACAACCTTGCGATGCCCCTTTGATTTTGGGATATTAACATTGCACATATCTTCCTCGTCATCTTCCACTCTCACATTATGGCATTCTACTGCATACTCCAACTTTGCGTCGCATTTAGGTTGTGCCCAGGTTAGCTCAGTTGTAGTATTGAAAATCCCTTCTCTCACTACCTAAAGAGCTTCATCTATTCATGGATAGAAATATTCAAAACTAAAAGTCATTGAGAATCCTTCAACTAGATATTCCTAAATCGTTGTTCCATGTCGTAGTTCGGTTTCAAGGTACGAATTCATAGGTATCATATCTAATGTTTGGAACAAGATATGTACCCACTCTAGTGCTGGATCTTGACCCCACATTGTAGTCTAGCGAAAAATATGCCCCTGAGGGTCAGCCTTTCCATCATATTTTACTTCTATTCTAGTATTCACTTGACCAAATCTGATCTTCATAATTTTGCGATATTCTCTCCAACTTCCAATATTTTCCTTATGAGTACCCCACCATCTAGTAGGTGTAGATCTCAGTGATATGTCCAACACTTGGAAGCTTTGTTATTTGGGTACTTCTCTTTCAAATTCATGAAGAAACAAACTGACATATCCTATGCCACCATAGTAAGGGAAATTACATAGCTCTATAGTGATGCAGTGAAGCGATCTTGTAATTATGTTAAATCGCCTCATAGAAACTTTGTGTAGCCTATTTTGTCAATTCCCCAGTTCTTCATCAGAGTGTGAAATGCATGAACTGTCCTTTTCCTAGATTATCCTTCCATTTCGAGTGGGATTGATATAATATTCCTCCTTAGCTTCGATCTTATAGATATTATCAATATCTACATCGAAACATTCATTGCGAACAACCTCTGTGTAACACACTCCTTTTGATGGGTCTAGGGGAACAATGACCCTCAGATCACCCTGTTGAAAACCATCTTTCTCTTCCTCAAATTGATTATTGCATCAGTATCAAAAGCCAAGTCCAATCCAAGCAACACTATATAAGGATTATTGTCATTTACAATGTCAATTAGTTAAATATATTCCATAACATGCACTCCTTCAATGTCTACTAATATACCAGATAAACTTCCCATAGGAATAATCTTCTGCTGGGTAGCCATTTTCATATGGATCATTGACCATTGCAACTACATTTTTCTCATGTGCTTCCATGTTTTCTTAGGAAACATATTGGAATCAGATACCAAATCTAGGATTACCTGATCCATGTCGTAGTCCCCAATCTACACAGTTAATCTCATTTCTCTGCCTGTCTTCTTCTTATGTCAACGTAATTTATTTAATGCATCTGGCTCACTGTGTGGTTCTTCCGTTCCAGCGTAGGAGTCTACCGTCTCCTTGAGACTTTCAGCAAACTTTTAATCTTTCAATAAATTCATGTAGGTTTAAAAAAAATATTTCAATATAGATGGATGAAACTCCTTTGTTGCAGTAGTAACTTTGGTGTTGTCTTTATTTGGTATTAGCTTCTGTAATAGATGCATTCTAGATATGGAAGATCAAATATCCATGAAGCTTCACTTTGCATCCATACATGTATCCTTTTCTCTCTGCAGGTTGAATCCTGAGGCCTTTTCTACGACATTTTCTGACCCACATATCTTCCATTAGTTCATTTCCCTCATCCTTATCATCTCCTATTACTGCACCACTTCGTGTTACTATGTTAATGCACGGGTCATCATCTCCTATTTCAATACTCATCATCTGTAGATTCTGCATAGACTGCTGATTTATTTTGTCTTGCATCTTCGTTATCAAAACAGGATAATCTTCTATTATGTGATCAAAATCTCTATAATACGATCAAGAGTCGCAGTGGGGTTCTGACAATCCCTCGTGAAGTTTCCAAATTCTTCAAAATTGTAACATATCACTTGACAACTTCCTCAACCAACGCCTCCTTCGCGTTCGTGTATTCAGCCTTGGAATCCTCCATGCCCTACAAGATGGCCATGTTCGTGATGTACACGCCATTCAACTTGAATTTTTTATGCACCTACAGTTTGCTCCATCATGAAATCATAGCTTCGACAATTCTTTTCGTCATGCCCTACTGATTGGAATAAGTTACAAAAACAATTTCTTCGTTGTATGCATATAATTTTGTAACAATAGAACTCTTCTTTGGGATGTTAGCTTCCAATATTATAGATGTTACACCATATGCTTGATCCTAGGTTCAATGTATTAGGTGCTTCACTGTTGATGTAGTCTTTTTACATAGGGAATTGATCCTTATAATTACCTTCAGCCTTACACTTGATACACCATACTTCTCAGCAAATCTTTGATCCATATTTCATACCCTTCTTTAGATATTGCAACTACAAATGTAGTGCTGCTAATTATCTACGAATCTGCTATACCCCTACGTGGGTATCTGCGACCAACAAATATTCCAAATTCATAGCAATTTCCAGAGCTTCAGCCTATGTTTTTATCTTCTGTTGTGTCAACGGAAGCTTGATATGTGGAAATTGTGTAGGTATAAACCACTCCTTATGTTGTTCGTAAGGAATTTGGAGGTTCACTTGTCCTAGTAGCATCTTGAACCTTTGATCTAATTCCCAAACAGACTCAGTTACCACTTGCTTAATCTCCTTCTGCTCAGTAATATACTTGGACTGTAATTTTTCCTTCTTAAACTATGCATTCATTGTTTTCTTCATATCATCCAAAGTGCTAGCTTGATGCGTCGCAAGATACTTCATGTACCACGTCCGTGGAATTTCTTGCAGTGTTGTGACAATATTTACCTTCTTTATTTCATCATCTGCGACCTGTCGTGGTTTCCATACGGTTTCAACAAAAAACCAAAATTTTTCAGGATCCTCTGATCACTGACCTTTGAAAATAGGAATTTTGACTTCATTATCCATATCTCTTGGGGTAGGTGGGGGTGGACGTGGAGGTGGATGTGGAGTGAAATTATGGGGATGTGGATGTGGTGTGAGGGGAGTAGCGGGATGGGGAATCCCAGAGGCACCTTGAGTATCTCCAAATCCTAAGTGTGACGCACCTCTAGGGGTTGTTGGGTTACTTTTTCCTTCTTTTATTTCAGATCCACTCAACAATGGACTATAATCAGTGTCATTGAAGTTTTTGTGATCTACTCGGTATCACTTTCCACTTCGCTTAGACCCAAACTTACCTCTTCCAAACATCAATTTGATTTCATTCACAGTACACCCTTTTCCCATAAAAGCATCTTAATCCACAGATTTAAATAATTCAAGTAATTACCTCACAAACCCTTGAAAAATCTCCGTTCGACTTCGTTGTAGGATACTAATGTGTCTATAGAAAACTCAGTAATAAATCCTCTCAGAATGATATCGATCCAAAATCAAAAACTCTTGAGATCGTGTTATCAGTATCGTTGAGTCATTGAAATAGTTCATGCCTCCACGCAGTAGGCTCGTCATTATTAAAACAAGTCTTATCAATCAACCTCGATAAACATTCATGTAGTTCATTAGTGAATGATGAGAAGAAGATATCGTGTTGATCTATAAAAATATATCTCTGCAACGAAGCTTCAGTTGACAGTCGCGGATTTCTATTTTCTTGAATTGTGAACTCCCATTCCTTCAGATCTACACAGTTTTGTATTTCCTTTCTTTTCGAATGCCACATCTACATATCCCTCAATTAGATCTTGGTCCCAGTAATAGAAGCATTTGTTGGCTTGAAGGGGTGAAGACCAAGGTTCGGAGTAGCTTTGCTACCAACAAATCCATATATCACCATCCCTTTAGCGAACAACTTCAAAGGTAGATCGCAGTATCACCAGAGGCAATATTGGGTGATGCTAGAACTAGTTTTTTTCATCCAGAGGGACAATAGGACATGGATTTACTACTAAACTTCTTCCTTATGCTTCCTTGAACTGTGCAGATGCAATTATAGACTTTTATAGTTGGTTCCATAATTACTACTTAATAATATCATGCGATGCACCTTTATCAATCTTATGCAACATTCAACCCAATATACTAACATAGAAATAGTATAAAATAATTTTCTATGCATAAAACATCATAAAACACTTCGCGATGCATAAAACAACTTCAAATATAAACACTAGATAGATAGCGAAGATAACACAAAAATACTCCAGAACTTTCCTTTCCTTTATTAGTGATGAGTCTTTTCAGTAGAACCTTTATTCAACCCGCATACACAATTGCAAGTGGTCTTCACACACAGATGCAGACCAAGGCCTCCGTGCACACAACTGTGGAACCTTCCCTTTGGCCCAAAACAAATCAAAATAATGAAAATTGCAGACTCAATACATCATTTATCTAGTCATATCTATGACTTGACTCGATATGACATCTCTTTATATGCTTACAATACCATGGTCCACATACCATGGGAGGATATAAAATAACAAAATAGACCCAATCCCTTTACAAAAAGAGGTTCTTGGACCCACCCCAAAGCCCCTAAAACTCCTAAAACTCTACGATTGATTCATCTTTGTTGGTTTGCGTGCTCTGTTTCCTCAAAATGTGGAGCCTTTTGCTTAAAATTGGACCAATTTGGGCCTTGACGAATAGGTATGTATGCTGATAGAGTACATCCTTTTGGACACTGCAATTCCCCTACTACATTCCAAAGAGTAGTACTAGGTATATTCTCTAACTTGATTCATGATTGTGTTGAGGTATATATGGATGATTTCATAGTGTATGAAAATTCATTTGAAGAATCTCTAAGAAAACTTGGAAAAATCCTTATTAGATGTCAAGAAATTAACCTTTCTTTAAGCTATGAAAAGTGTTTTATGATGTTTAATGAAGGTATTTTTTTCGGACATTACATTTTTGGTAACATGACTAAAGTTGATCCAACAAATATCGAAGTCATTGCCAAACTTTCAGTACCCAAATCTCAAATGGATGTCAGAATTATTCGTGGGTATGTAGGATATTATAGGAGATTCATAGAAAACTTTACAAAAATAGCTTCTCTACCTTTCAAACTTTTTAGTAAAGGTTGTGAATTTTATTGCAATTTTTTATGTCAATTAAATTTTGATTCTTCAAATTTAAAATATTTTTGAAGCACCTATCTTCAAAGGTAAAAATTGGTCCTTCCAATTTCATATCTTTATATATGCTTTAGATACAAATTTAGGGGTTGTACTTGCACAAAAATATTAACAAAATTCTTATGGAATTTATTATATACGTAAAACATTAACTCCTCCAATGTTGAATTATATAGTTACTTAAAAGGATTTTTTGGCATAATTTGATGCCAACAACAAACTCAGGCATTATATCATTGGGTATGAAACCTTTGTTCATACTTATCATTTTGAAATTAGATATTTAATGAGAAAACCTATAAATAATGGAATAATTATTAGATTGATTTTATTATTACATGAATTTAACATCACTTTATTTGAAAACCCTAGAAAAAACACTTTTATGAGCTTTCTTTCAGGGATCCAAAATAATAATACAACAATTACTCTAGAGGATAACTTTCTTGATGAACATATTTTTGCAATTTCTATTAACTCTCCTTGCTTTTTAGATATTTCTAAATATTTGGAAACAGGAAAATTACCACCATAATTATCAACCAAAGAAAAACAAAGAGTTATCAGACTTAGTGGACTGTTCTCTTAGATAGAAGGAGAATTACTTTGAAATAGACTATATGTCATAATTAGAAGGTGCATAAGAGAATATTGAATACAAAATATATTAACAGCATGCAATGATGATCCATGTGGAGGAAACTTCATTGATAGAATACTTGCATAAAAATTCCTTCTCTCTTGGTATTATTAGCTTAACCTTTTTAAGGATGCCAAAAAATATATTAGAAGATATGACCATTGTTAGAGAACGGGGAGACCAATTAAAGAAGATGATATTCCTTTGCAACCTTAGGTACTAATAGAGCCATTTGAAAAATGGGGTCTACATTTTGTAGGTCCAATTAATCCAAAATCTAGGCAGAGAAGGTATATTCGTGTCTGTACTAATTATGTGACTAAATAGGTAGAAGATAAACCTTTAATTTTTGTTACTGAAATTTTTCTTGTAACGTTTATTTTTTAGGATATATTAACTCATTTTGGTGTCCAAGAGAAATTTTTATAGATCAAGTTGTAAAATTTACATAAAATCTTGTCCAAAATATTGTGTGGAAATATAAAATCAAGCATAGAAAGTGTACTACATATTATCCATAAGCCAATGGGCATGTGGAGTCAACAAATAAGTTCTTGAAGCTATTATAACCAAGGTAATTCATATACATTGGAAGATTGGGAAAATAGGCTTCTATAAAAACTTTGGGAATATTGGAACACATGAAAGAATGCCACCGGAAATACACTATATGAAATGATTTATGGAAAGAAAGTTATGCATCCCATAGAGCTACAATTAGAGACTTTCAGAACAATAACAAGATTGGGGATAGATCTCTCCAAAGCACAGAAGAAAAGTTTAGCACAATTAAATGAACTAGATGAAATCAAAAGACATGTCATTCAAAGGAGTATTAACATCTAGAAGTGTTGGGAAAAATACTGAGAGGGGGGGTGAATCAGTATTTAGGACTTTATCAAACTTTTTACTTTTTCACTCTCTAAAACCCATATGCTACTTTGCTGAAGCCAACTAGCGTATACACGCGGATATCCTTCATAAAACTCGCGTATACACAGAGATCTAATTATGCCATTAATTCTTCACTTATATCATTCTATCATTTATTCATTAGATGTTCAATAAACAGTAAACATGTGCAGTAAGAACAGAATAAACCATCACACATAAGCATCACACATGAACACCAGGATTTTTAGGTGGAAACCCAAGTCGGGAGAAAACCACCGCTGCAGTTGCTCAGCCTTCAAAATTTTATTATAGAGAAAACATCTTACAACATATGTGCTGGCGCAGCCTCCTACCAGCACGCAGGCACCCACCTGCGCTCGTCTACCAGCCTCTCCTGGAAGGGAGCTACGACCCCCTGCTCTCGTTTACCATCCTCTCCTGGAAGGGAGCTACGACCCCCTGATCTCATTTACCAGCCTCACCTGGAAGGGAGCTACAACCCCCTGTCTGAAGGCTACAACCCTCAGCACCTCTATGGACCACATTTCATCAATTTTCACACTGGATCCAACTACTCAAATAGAGTACAACTTGTAGGCCTCATTTCATCATATTTTCAGACTGGACCCACTCTACACATTTAAGCGTAATCATACAACCAAACTGATACAGACAACTCAGAACTGTAGAATACAGATAGCAGTAACACAGCAGAACAGATCATACATTTCATACCCCATGCTTCAGCAAACCCTAGTTTGCATACGCGCTTTCCTATTACTGATCCCGCGTATATACGCGCCTTCTACCATACAAACCCGCGTATACTTCTGTACAAATTACAAAGCTAATTTCACTGCGCATACGCGCTTTCTCTTCAGCAAAGCCGCGTACATACGCGCTTCTTTTGCGGAAAACTAGCGTATGGTTCTTCAGACATTTAGGTCATTTCAATTCTTCAGAACAGACACATCACACAAATTTTACCCTTTACGTCAGACAGATGTTCGCCTCCTCTTAGATCTAATCATTCCATAAACAGATGTAGCAAATACAAATACATTTCAGATCTAGATTCCCTTCTTCATCATTTTCTTCATAGGTGCTTCATGCATTCAAATATATCATTCAACTGTAACCCTTTCCATTCAGATATACTTCAGAGAGAAGTATTCATTCAAGCTCAGACATCTTGCACCCACACTCATGATTTTCATAATGAATTTCTTCTCTTTATATAGGTTTACCCTTTTTCAATACCATGAGCCAAAACCACATTACTTCCGATGGTATTCTTGGACGGGGTCATTTAGATGAATCATTACCCAATACAATGGGTCAATACCATGGTGGTTACCCCTGGTTTTGCACTTTATGAGCGCTTTTGCCCATACGCGACTTGGCACGTTATTACCCGCGTGCTTACGCGAATTCTCCTAGACAAAACCGTGTATTCCTTGAGACATACTCTTTTCATCATATATCTAGCACATATTGAATTCCTTTCTTCATTACCTTCTGTACTCTCTGTAGATACATCAGATTTACATCATTTAACAAGTTCATCAAGTAGGTTTCCATCATCTTCATCAAGTGGGTTTCCATTCAAGGACAACACTTTATCAAGTGGGTTGCCATCAAGGACAACACTCTGCATCATATTGCCAACAATCTCCCCCTTTGGACTTGATGGCAACCACGATGGTGTTTGATCACTACAACAGATAGATACAATAAAAACACAATGACACCATGTCACTCTCCTCATTCTTTGACACCATTCTTTTCCTTTATTAAAACACCATATCACTCTCCCCCTTTGACATCAAGGGCAAAGGGAAGATCAAAACCAGCAAAAGGTTTTTCTCCTCATGTAGAAGGAAGCGTTCTGCAGATCTGATGTACACTGAAGTGACCAAGCTCCCCCTGAGCTCATTCTAAATATTCAAACATATTTTTCAATGAAGTACATGACTCTATGACCTTCCTATCACCAAAGACTCATACTTACATCAAAGATCCAACCAAGTGGATTTACATAGGAGACTCAAGTACCCAACCAAGTGGGTTTACATATTTTGACTCAACTACCCAACAAAGTGGGTTTATAAAATGAACAAGTCCTTACATGACTGAATATTACAATTTTACACCATAGGTCTCAACATGACCTTTTCATCAAATTACAAATATGACTTGTCATGACCAATACCAAAAAGACCTCAAGAGAGATCATATATCAGAACCATCATAATGCCAACAATGCATTATACTCAGCAAGGCTAGGGCTCCCCCTGAAAATGTGCATCCAAACATCCTTTCCATATGACCAAGGATCCTCCTTAGCTTGTGCAACCTGAACACCTTCAACAACAAGTCATCGACAACAATATCTGCATGATCTGTCCTTATCTCTGAATTATAAGACTTTCATCTCAGCAACGAATACTCTTCATCAAAAAGCAAACAGGACTCATCCATAATCTTCAACATAAGAAACCATGTACCATTTCATTAGCATGAGTATAACCAGAATAATGCTAACAGTACAATCATTAGCAGTTAGACTGATGCTCCCCCTGAACCTCTGCTCCTGATCTTCAGCTGTCATCCCAATTCTCTTATCATTAATGCATACGCGACTGTGTCTGCTGGAACTCGCATGTGTACGTGACTTTTGTTCATCGAACCCGTGTATGGAAAGTGAAGCATAGAAATTTTCACATTCCTTCATCTCCCCCTGAATTTTTCCTTCCTGTACCTGTCTTCTTCATATCAGATGCTCTGTCAGAAATACATATAACCAGAATAACCAAACAGTACTGAAAAATGCTGACCCTCAACCAAAAATTGTCAGCAATTATCCATATGCAGATGTATGTTAATATACTCGCGTATATACGCGACTGTGTTTCATCAAAACCGCGTATTCAATTTAATCTTCTGAATTTAAGCAGATTTGTTCTTTTGACTGGCAGAGACTACTCCCAGTTTCTATCTTAGATATTCGAACGCTTCCCTGGGCAGAGGTTTGGTAAAGATATCAGCAACTTGTTCCTTGGAAGGAACATACTCCAACTTCACCTTTTGTTCAAGCACTTGTTCACGTAAGAAGTGATACTTGATGGGAATGTGCTTGGTCTTCAAATGCATAACAAGATTCTTTGAGATACTGATGGCACTTGTATTATCACACTTAATGGGGACATGAGGTGTACATTTGATTTTAAAATCTTGTAAGGTTTGCATCATCCAAAGGAGTTGAGTGCAACAAGATGCGGCAGCCACATATTCTGCTTCTGCTGTAGATAAGGAAATAGAATTTTGCTTCTTGCTGAACCAAGATACTAATCGGGGTTCCATATAGAATGCACCACCACTAGTGCTTTTCCGATCATCAACACTTCCAGCCCAATCTGCATCAGTGTAAGCATGAAGAGTAAGATCAACATTCTTTGGATACCATAGACCAAAGTCTTGAGTTCCTTGTAGATATTTGAATATTCTTTTGACGGCCTGAAGGTGAGACTCTTTTGGATTAGCTTGGAATCGTCCAACAATCCCAACTACATGCATAATGTCTGGTCTAGTCCCAGTGAGATAAAGTAGACTTCCTATCATTGATCTATATTCTGGTTGATTCACCGTGGGAGAATCATCATGAGAACTGAGATTGCATCCGGTTATCATTGGTGTACTTACAGGTTTGCATTCTTCCATGCCATACTTCTTTAGAATTTGCTTAAGATATTTTGCTTGTGATAGGAATATACCATCTGAAGATTGATGCACTTGCAAGCCAAGAAAGAATGTTAGTTCCCCAAGTAAGGACATTTCAAATTCTTGCTGCATGACAGAAGCAAATTTTTGACTCATAGATTCTTCGTTACTCCCAAAAATGATATCATCAACATATACAACTACAATCAATAGTTTATCATTTTCAACTTTTTTGTATAAGTTGCTATCTGCAGACCCCTTTGAAAATCCTTGTTGATGAAGATATTTGTCAAGACGATAATACCATGCCCTTGGAGCTTGTTTGAGACCATATAGAGCCTTTTTAAGTCTACAAACAAGATTTTCATCATTTCCCAAGATGAATCCTTCCAGTTGTTCTATATATACTTCTTCTTCTAGATCACCATTAAGAAAAGCAGATTTAACATCCATTTGATAAACTTTGATTTGTTGATAACTTGAAAAAGCAAGAAACATTCTTATGGCTTCAAGTCTAGCTACAAGAGCAAAATTTTCTTCAAAGTCTATACCTTCTTGTTGAGTATAACCTTTGCAAACCAATCTAGCTTTGTTTCTTACAACATCCCCATTCTCATTTAACTTGTTCTTGAAAATCCATTTAGTTCCAATGACATTTTTATCATGTGGTCTTGGTACCAATTCCCAAGTGTCATTCTTTTCAATTTGATCAAGCTCTTCATTCATGGCTTGCTTCCAACATTCATCTTTGCTATCTTGATTGACATTGTGTGGTTCAATTGTGGATAGAAGTGCCAGATGACTAGAAGATCCCACAAGAGTTCTCCTTGTTCGTACACCTGATTCCTTGTCTCCCAAAATTTGAGATTCGGGATGATTCTTTTGAACATATCTGGATGGAGCTTTTTCAGATAGATCATTTTCAGGTTCTTCATTGGATCCACTGTCTATATCATTTCTATTTGATGTAGAAGGACATAAGTCACCATCATCTTCTTTTGTTGTTTGTTCTTCTTCTTTAGGAGCTGCAGGAGACTCATCAATAACAACATCAATACATTCAACAATCTTTCGAAGCCTTTTATTGTAACATTTGTATGCTTTGCTTGTAGATGAGTAACCAAGAAATATCCCTTCATTTGATCTAGGTTCAAACTTCCCAAGCTTTTCATCATTATTTTTGATAAAGCATTTACTTCCAAAAACTCTAAAATGCTTCACAGAGGGAGAATTACCATACCAGAGTTCATATGGAGTTTTGTCACTATTTACCGAACATGAGCCTGTGCCTTGTTGAGAATGTTAGTCACAGTAGCTGCCACCCTAACATGTCGGGAGTTCCGGTAATCATCGTTACAGCTCTAGCCATTTGTTGAATTGTTCTATTCATTCTTTCTGCTACGCCATTTTGTTGTGGAGTACCTGCTACAGAGAATTGTCTTTTTATGCCATGTTGTTCACAAAATTCAAAGAATTCATTTGATGTATATTCTCCTCCTCGATCAGATCTAAGACACTTGATTTTTAGATCTAATTCATTTTCAACTAATGCTTTTAAGATCTGAAATTTTTCAAATGCTTCATCTTTGTGTTTAATGAGCCCGATCCAACACATTCTAGAGTAATCATCAATAAATAAGATATAGTATTCTTCCCCACGTGGTGATTTTTTCCTCATATGTCCACATATGTCAGTATGAATGAGTTCAAGAGGCTTACTTGATGATCCTTCTTTGGCATTAAATCGTACTCTGGTCTGCTTACCGAATTGACAAGATTTGCATATGATACTTTCTGGTAGATTAATATTGGGAAGCCCACGAATAGCTTTAAGTCTGCTTGCTTTGTTGATTTGAGAGAAGCTCAGATGCCCCAGCCTTCTGTGCCATAGCCAATTTTTTGAAGACTTTCTCAAGTAACATTGATCTTTGCAGTTCAGTACATACAGGTTGCTTGGATTTCTTTTCCCTTTTATAATAATTTTACCTATATCAAGATCACGAACCACACATTCTTTTGAACTAAAGACCACTTCTGTTCCTTGATCACACATTTGACTTACACTTAATAGGTTATGCCTTAATCCATCCACATACATGACATCATTAGCCTTCACCTTTTCTTTTAGAAACACTGACCCTTTTCCTTTAATTACAACAGGAGTATCATTTCCAAATGTAACTTTATTTTCCTTTTCTAGAGCATTATATGCAAGAAGTTTTCTTTTGTCACCTGTCATGTGTCTTGAGCACCCACTATCAATGTACCATTGATTTTCTTCACCTTCTGCAAATAACGTTATCCCACAATTTTCAACCGGTATTTCTTTCTTTTTCCACACTTTAGAGCTTGAGGGAACATGTTATTTTGGCTGGACCTTGCTCCTGCATTCAGATTCTTCATGACCAAAGTTATTGCAATAAGTACATTCAACTTCGTTTTGCAGAGGAGAAAATTTGTTATAGGTGTTCCTCTTTGGTTCAATATTCATCCTTTTCTTTCTTGCTTCTCTTGTCATGATGGTTTTATATGCAACACATTGAACAACATTATGACCAAAATTGTGACAAGAGAAACATTGTCCTTTGAAGTAGAAATTTCTGCGATCATGAAATCTTCTATTTGAATTTACCTGTTGGTTGTAGCTTCTTTGAAAGATCTCCTTGTTAGTGTTCCTTGAATTGAGTTGATCATGCTTTACCTGGAAAGATCCTTTGTTCCCTTGCTGAGTGGCTGAATGTAGTGAACCAGCTGTGGCTGATTTCAGATAATTTGGTGCTGAAGTCTGGGAAGATTCCCTAGTATATCCAAGACCTGTTTTTATAAGAGGAGACCGTTGTATCTTGATAATCTCATCTAAGGTTTCTGAACCTTTAGCAAATCTGAGATTGAGAGTTTTTACTTTCTCATTATCTTTCCTTAGACTTACTACTTCACACTCCAATTCCTTAATGCGTTTTTCTTTTGCTTCAAGCTGATTTTCAAGAGTCTCTATGATTATGTTCTTTTCTTCTAGGCTTACTTTGAGTTGATTGTTTTCTTCAAGAAAATAATTGTCTTCCAGAGCATCCACAAAAGTATCCTTTTCTTCTCTAGATTCTTTTGCCATGAGCAGTTTAATATCTTGTTCACATTCTTCCTCACTATCAGATAACCCATCACTGTCTTCATTAATATAATAACTTTTTCTTGTGCTAGATCGATTCTTATTCCTTCTTGCTACTTATTTTTCTTTAGAATATGTTTCTTTATAAGGACACTTTGCAGCATAATGACCAACTCTTCCACAATCAAAACATTTGAAAGGAAGCTTACCTTTGAACCTTACGGTTCCTAGTTGGAGTCTTCTCACAAAATTTGCTTCTTCTTCTTCTTCAGATATATAGCTGGATTCCTTGACAGCTTCCTTTTCTTTTCCTTTTGCAGACACCTTAAAAGCAGCTTCTTTGATTTGAGAAGGACCTCCTTGTCTCATTTCAAAAGCAGTCAGGATACCATGTAATTGAACAACAGTAAGAGTTTGTAGATCTTGCCTTTCTTCAATAGCTGAAACTTTAGAGTCAAATTTTGAAGTCAATGATCTTAAGACTTTTTCCACCAGAGTAGTATCGGCCATGGTTTCACCCAAATTTCTCATACGATTTACAATATCATCTAGACGTAAAAAGAAACTGGAAATACTTTCATCACTATGCATCCTTAAAATTTCATATTCAATTCTGAGAGTTTGGAGTTTTGCATTTTTTACCTTTGTATCTCCTTCATAGCTCAGAATGATTTTGTCCCATATTTCTTTTGCTGAATTTAGCTGCATCACTTTAGCAAATTCTGGTTCAGACATGCTTCCTAATAAGACATTCACTGCTTTGGCATTGATTTCATACTTCTTTCTTTCAGTCGTATCAGTAGGAATACTTGCCGGATATTGATAGCCTTCTTCCACGATTGCCCATACTTCTGTACCAAGACTTTGAAGATATGCTTTTGTTCGTATCTTCCAGAATATCAGATTGCTTCCATTGAATAGAGGTGGTTTTAGAGACATTACTCCTTCATGACTTCCCATTGCGACGGATATCCTTCAAGCGATCAATCTTCTGCAGAAAGACCTGCTCTGATACCAATTGTTGGGAAAAATACTGAGAGGGGGGGTGAATCAGTATTTAGGACTTTATCAAAATTTTTAATTTTTCACTCTCTAAAACCCATACGCTACTTTGTTGAAGCCAACTAGCGTATACACACGGATATCCTTCATAAAACTCGTGTATACACAGAGCTCTAATTATGCCATTAATTCTTCACTTATATCATTCTATCATTTATTCAATAGATGTTCAATAAACAGTAAACATGTGCAGTAAGAACAGAATAAACCATCACACATAAGCATCACACATGAACACCAGGATTTTTAGGTGGAAACCCAAGTCGGGAGAAAACCACCGCTGCAGTTGCTCAGCCTTCAAAATTTTATTATAGAGAAAACATCTTACAACATATGTGTTGGCGCAGCCTCCTACCAGCACGCAGGCACCCACCTGCGCTCGTTTACCAGCCTCTCCTGGAAGGGAGCTACGACCCCCAGATCTCGTTTACCAGCCTCTCCTGGAAGGGAGCTACGACCCCCTGATCTCGTTTACCAGCTTCACCTGGAAGGGAGCTACAACCCCCTGTCTAAAGGCTACAACCCTCAGCACCTCTATGGACCACATTTCATCAATTTTCACACTGGATCCAACAACTCAAATAGAGTACAACTTGTAGGCCTCGTTTCATCATATTTTCAGACTGGACCCACTCTACACATTTAAGCGTAATCATACAACCAAACTGATACAGACAACTCAGAACTGTAGAATATAGATAGCAGTAACACAACAGAACAGATCAGACATTTCATACCCCATGCTTCAGCAAACCCTAGTTTGCATACGCGCTTTCCTATTACTGATCCCGCGTATATATGCACCTTCTACCATACAAACCCACGTATACTTCTGTACAAATTACAGAGCTAATTTCACTGCGTATACGCACTTTCTCTTCAGCGAAGCCGCGTACATACGCGCTTCTTCTACGGAAAACTAGCGTATGGTTCTTCAGACATTTAGGTCATTTCAATTCTTTAGAACAGACACATCACACAGATTTTACCCTTTACGTCAGACAGATGTTCGCCTCCTCTTAGATCTAATCATTCCATAAACAGATGTAGCAAATACAAATACATTTCAGATCTAGATTCCCTTCTTCATCATTTTCTTCATAGGTGCTTCATGCATTCGGATCTATCATTCAAGCTGTAACCCTTTCCCATTGAGGATATACTTCGGGAGAAGTATTCATTCCAAGCTTTCGAGACATCTTGCACCCACACTCATGATTTGCACAATGAATTTCTTCTCTTTATATAGGTTTACCCTTTTTCAATACCATGAGCCAAAACCACATTACTTCCGATGGTATTCTTGGACGGGGTCATTTAGACGAATCATTACCCAATACAATGGGTCAATACCATGGTGGTTACCCCTGGTTTTTCACCTTATGAGTGCTTTTTCCCATACGCGACTTGGCACGTTATTACCCGCGTGCATACACGACTTCTCCTAGACAAAACCGCGTATTCCTTGAGACATACTCTTTTCATCATAGATCTAGCACATATTGAATTCCTTTCTTCATTACCTTCTGTACTCTCTATAGATACATCAGATTTACATCATTTAACAAGTTCATCAAGTAGGTTTCCATCATATTCATCAAGTGGGTTTCCATTCAAGGACAACACTCTATCAAGTGGGTTGCCATCAAGGACAACACTCTGCATCATATTTCCAACAAGAAGTAGACAACAAGGTGGCATTGCATGTCAAGATTAAAAAAAATAAAAATTAAACTATGGGATTGGACTCTCATATTTGATTCAAAATTTAAATATTTTCAAGGAGAGTTTCAAATATACAATTTAGGTCCATATGAAATAGAAGAAATATATGATAATCTATCAATTAGAATGAAAAATATTGATGAATAAGGAGTTACTTTTCTTATTATTGGGCATAAGATAATACTATTTCATAAGCCCCTAAAAAGAGAAGATTTTATTCAAAATATGCATCAAAATTTAGAAATGGAATTGGTGAAAAAAAGCATCATTCTTCCTCACCACCAAAATAAATTTAATTTTTCTATGCTCTTTCATAAATAATAATAATAATAATAACAATAAAGTATAGTTATGAAAACTACGATACTAGCATAACTATACAGAGAATCCTAGTTGAAAACCAACTTTTGGCAATTATGATTCTTCTCTTTTAAATTTCTCACAAGTTTGAATATTAATTTCCAGCATGAGATTTTTTTTTTTTTTTGGGTAGAAGATCATAAGAGTTATTAGCAAAAAAATTAGAATACTATATTTTAGACATTTGCATCGAACTTTTAGTTTAAGCATAATTCTTTAAGCTTTCCAATTTTCTATACCCAGATACATTTTTAGTAGCCATTTAGTTTCTCCAAGAGTCAAGCAGCAAGATCAAAAATTTGACTCCAACAATATCAAAAACTTAAAAGGGCCTCTTTAAAATTACATCCACCTCCTTGAAAGGTAACAAAGGTAGATATTTAGTTTTTTTCTATTAAAGTAAAACTATAGAACTGTTGGGTGTAACCCAACTTGGCCTAGATTTTGGCAAATACTCCACATTTTGTGGGGTGGAGTCCACAACGGAGTGCATTTTAAGGAATTAAATGGACCGCACAGTGTTGTAAGGGATTCAGGGTGGGTTGAAGCCCCTCCTTTTTGTAAAAGTGTGCGATTTTGTAAGGGATTAAAGGTTTTGTGACCATGTTAGCTTTTTTACAGAGTCAATGGTATTTTCACCATGGTATTTTTGACGAGGTAATCCTATGATGTAAAAGTATATATAGGATAAACTAATAAGAAGAGAATCAATCTCTGTGATTGAAATAAGAAGGTTATGATCTGTAATTTGTAGCAAAGGATAGGCATTGAAGCTAAGTGCACAAAGGCCTCGAAGAATCTGCATTTGAGTGCGCAAATAGCCTGGAGCTTAGTGCGTAGGTGAAGAACTAGTTGTATTCAAAAATTCATTCTATTAAGAAAAAAAAAATCTGGATGATATTCAGGTGTTCTTGTGTGATCGATGTATATATTTTATTATTATCTATTGTAGAATAGTAGTATTGCAATAGCGCAGTAATGGTTCATGGTTTTATATGGAATGTTTATGTCATTAATTGAATGTGGCGAATTGATTTCTAAGTGTTAAGATTAAGATAACATAATAATACCACATCTCCTAGTCCCTTAAGGCTGCAAAAAATTGGTTCCTCATCCACGCATAATAACTTCATGTGAGACTGTGATTTATTGGTAGGTCGTTGTCGAAAGGGCCAGTTATCAGGGTTTTTTTTGGTGCGCAGTATAGATCGAACCTGGTCCAACCCAAAGAAATCCAAAAAATGGTTCTGTTGTTGGGATCGAGATCTGTTTGAGGGATATATAGATGTGGTACCTATCGAAGAAGGAGATTCAAGAGTGCATAGACCTGAAAGAGCGAGAATTTTTGGATCAAGATAATATAAACCCTCATCTTACATGCGAAGTGTGGTTACATAAGTATATCTTTACATATCGATACGAGATTTTCTTCGGTTCGTTTCCTGTTGAGATGTGCGAGCGTATATCAAGGTTGAAATAAAGGAAGAACTATTTTAAGGGTGGATAACCTACAGTGTGGACTCCTGAGTTCGCAGTACACTTGACTGTGTCCTATAGAGAAGCGGAATGAAGATTCTTCAAAGGAATGTAAGGTAAGCATTAAAATATTTGAAAATTTTGATTAAGATGCTTCTATGTGAAAAGGGAGTTTTGCAGATGCAATTATATTTCTAGTTTACTTAAGTTTGGAAGAAGAGAAATCAAATCTGAGCAAGATATATGTGCAACGAGAAGTGGAAAGATATATAAAGTAGATACTAGAAAGAGATATCATGGACAAGAACTTTAAAATTTTTGTGGAGACTAATTATAGTCCTCTTTTAAGTGAATCAAAAAGTGAAAGAGAAGAAAACCACCCTGATAACCCTTAGGTAACTTCATAGTATTATCCCTCCCAGCCCAAGAGTTCACAGAAGCCAGAATCAAGTAATATCCAGAGTGATTGTGGTTTTCCCACTCCCCCTACCCATCCTACACCCCATCCTCCCCCCACCCCCCAAGAAGAGGTATGGCTGATGATATTAAGCTACCTATGTTAAAAGGAGCTGGATTGGAGGATCCATAACAATTTTCATTTTTATGGGAGGCTGTATGGACCGCGAAGTAGATAAACCATGAGAATATAAAGAAATTGCATCTCATTACAACGCTGCAAGAAAGAGAATTGACATGGTATATGAAGTATTTCAATAACCAAAATAGAACATTTGTGGACATTAAAATAGAACTTGTAAGAGATTTTAAGAAGCCGAATTCTGAGTCGCAGTGCATCACTGAGTTGAAGGAGATCAAATAGAAATGTGTTGAGTCTGTTTGGGAGTTTGATCAAAGATTTAAATTATTATTGGATCTGGTAAGCTTCGACATAGCTACACAACAACATCAAGAATGGTTTATAGTTTCCATACTACCACATATTAGATTTCCATTGATGCAAAAGAAGATAGGAACTCAAGCCTAAGCTCTGGAGATTGTGATGAAATTGGAAGCTTTGCCTATAGGAGATTCCAATTTAGGTATGCAACATATTTAGAATCAACTAGAAAATCAAACCCTACAGATAAAATACATCAAGAAAATCAAGGAAGTTAGAGAAGAAGTGTGGTGTACGAAGTGAATATTAGAGGGCCATTCTAAATAACAGTGCCCTATCTTCAGGGATTACATGGCTGGTGGAGCAAAAAATCCTTTGAATGCACAATCTATTCTGTGGTGCGAAATATGTAAGGCTAGAGGCCAACATCATTTAGAATAATGTTACTTGTGATAGAAATATTTACATGCCCCGAGGAACCTATATTGCAAGTTCTGCAAATCAGTAGGACATGATGAGAATAGTTTTTGGGATTACGACCTCATGATAGAGCACAATGATGACACTTATAGAATGCAAGAAGAAGAGCATGGACATGAGGAAAATGGACAGCGCAGTGGTCGAGGAGGTTACCAAGGAAGAGGTTAAGGTGTTGGAGCTGTTCATGGACGTTGGTAGATCATTTGCTATAACTGTAGCCAACCAGGCCATTTTGCGAGAGACAGTGAGAACACCACAACGACATGTAAGTACTGTAAATCATTTGATGACGTAATTGAAGAATAAAATATACTTAGGGTAAATATTCAAGAAAAGAGGATTCAGCATCCGACACAAAATATTCAAATGATGACTACTAAAAGGAGTGTCAATGTAATATCCCAAAATGGGGACTGTTAGCAAGGCATGACTGGAAAACGCATTTTCCAGGAATGGCTGCTACAGAATATAAAATTATCCCTTGGATCCCTTATATATTAGTATCTAAGACCTAAATCCAAGAGGATATCAGAAACAAATATTTCTAGGTGGGTTAAACAGATCTCCCACACCTAGGAAGGCTTGAAAACTGCCCAAAGAAGGGACTACAGCAATACAAAGAACACTGCTCACAAAATAATGCAGTTTTAGATAGCAGTAGTAGTAGACCAATATGACAGCGTAAAAATAGCTTATAAAATGACAAATCAGATTTACAATGTAGCCCAATCAATGTATAGGAGAAATATGGAGACTTTAATGGAGAAAACCCCTCTAAAAGAGGTACTACAACAATACAATTCACTGTAAAGCCAAGAAAACATTATTTTCATGAGTAGATAGTAGTTTTAGGTTGCAAATCAGATCTAGGATAGATATTTGTACAAAATATTAGATCTATATCAGATCTGTACACTATACAGTCTCTATTTTACATACCCCTTGGGGTTTTCAGCAAAACATGAAAGCACAAGAGTAGATTTGAGATCTGCTGTAGAAGATCTATAGAATGATTCAGAAATTATGAAGCAGATACATCAATGAATAGATCATATCTAAAACATACATGGATTAGATGGCTAATCCATGGATCACCAAAATGTAAGGAAGGATCCTTTACACCAGAGATCTCTCCTCCAAGATGTTGCCAAACACCCTACAACTCCTCAATTGCAGAATAACGCGGTCCAGGGATACAAACTTCATTGTAGGCTTGAGGTATAATTTGGCCTAATGCTAAGGTATGGATCTAAGGCTCCAATATACTAATACACTCTTGCCAATGGGATAAAAGGATTTCCCAATGAAAAGAGGCACTAGTATTGTCTAGATTTGAATAGATATAGCTTCCACTTGCTGCTACTCAAAAGGACAACCAAACCCTCAATAGGATCTGAATTGTAGTTGGAAGAAGAAGCTTGGACAAATGCATGATAGTGGACCAGCAATGCAAGACTCTTCCAAGAGGTCCCTCAAGGAAAGAGGTGGGATTCTCGACCAGGAACACCCAAGTGCTAAACAACACTATTCTCAGCTAAACAGCTAGAGAATGAGAAGTGTCTAAACAGAAAAATCCTTTCAATACAATATGTTCAACAACCCCCCTCATGCTGTTGTCCTCTTTCATCTATAGGATGAAAGCCTTGCAAAACCCTAAACCATCTCAAAGGTCTAGCTCCTTTCACATTTGAAACCTCCAACTAGATGTGCGTTGTTCATCTAGGTACATTGCATCTGGACAACGTTGTAGATTTGGTCCTGTTGACCCAATCAGTTGTCTCAATCCCTTTTCACACATGAGGGATGTTTATTAAGGTAGCCTAGATTTAGCCTTGTTTACATGGGAATTGATTTATTTTGTTGTTTAAGGAGTTTTATTTGTCCTCCTTACAACTTTATTCTTGTAACAAGAAAATGAAAACAAAATTGAATATTACAGTCAATGAATCTCGAGTTACTATTGTCAATATAAGTCGAGATGCAACTGGTAGTGATAAGGCGAATGAAAAGAAAGAATCTGAAATTGCATGGTTAGAAATACTGTTAATAAAGATCCTATTTTCGATATTACGAAATAAAAATAAGTATTTATGAAATAAAAGTGAATTTTTATGGATGATGGAGCTTTGAACTCTAGTGCACAGCCAAATCCTGATCAAATAAGTAACTGCGACGAGCCATCAACTTCGATGCAGAACCATCCTCCAACATAGGATCGAGCTCCGACGTAAGACCGGGATGTAGAAAATCAAGTAACTATTTTAAATTCTTTTCTACATACTTCTATGAAATTGTTAAGGGATCAAAAGGTTGTAGAAGGACTTCAAGAGTTGATATATTCCTATGCACAAAAATAAACATCACGAAGTGATATGCGTGCAAACAATAATTTGCATCGACATAAGAGAAGCAAAATAGAAATAAGGCTTAGTGCCTAGATAGGAGTGTATGAGATGGATCAAGTTACTATGGATATGGGATTTGATGTTAATGTATTGATGGAGCAAACATGGGAATTAATAGGTGAGCCAAAGCTACAGTGGTCACCTATTCAGTTAAGGATAATAAATCAGAAAAATATATTCCCCATGGGAAGACTACCAGGTGTCATAGTGATTATTGAAGGAGTTCACACTAATGTTGATTTTGATATAATAGAGATTTTCGATGACATCAACCCTTATCCTACATTACTTGGACTTGACTGGGAATTTCACAAGATGGCCATAATTAATCTGAAGAAGATAAAATTGATATTTGAAGGAAAAAATATGAGATTAATTGTTCCCTTGGATCCATCAGAAGGAGTAAGATACACGGAACCAGTCAAAGAAAAATATTGCGTAGCTGACATAGACAATATCTATCAAATGAAAACAAAGGGACAAGATTGGATTAACCCTAATGTAGAAGGCAAGTTGAGTTGGGAGGATGATAGTTCTTGTACCTCGGACTCAGAAGAAGAATGGGAAAACTGGCAGAATAGACTTCCCAAGTATCCATAAGGTGATGTTTAAGAATTACAAAATCATTTCATTGTATGATATCTGAGGTATGTAACCTACCTTCTTATGATGGATTAGCTAATGTAAATACTTTTCTTAATTATTATGAAGAACAAGTTCCAAAAAATCAAAGGTTTCCAGCCTTGCATATATCCTTGAAAGCCACCCCTGCAAGATGGTGGAATGCACACAAAAAGAGTATAGGAGGTTGACAGGAATGTCGAAGACTGATGTGGATAAGGTTTGGAAAGATAGAAACAGAGATGAAGATAAAATATGATGGTAAAACTAATCCTAGGAAGCATATCCAACTATGCATTACAACATGGAAGGAAATTCCACAACAAGAATGGGTACATAGATTCATTCAAACATTAGAGACAATCCCTAAGAACTAGTTCCTAGAAATAAAGCTTCCACATGGTACTGAGAATTGTCTAGACATGGTTGATGGCCTCATATTAACATTAAACTTTGAGGACAATTTCCCATACATATCTTTGGCCCTTTAGACATTCAAGAAGAGAATATTTGAGAATGTAACCCCACTAACATGGAAACAACCTGATTGGGTTGCATAGAGAGAAAATGCACTGGAGTGTTATAGCATTACCTGTTATGAAACCAACTCCAAAAATAGAAGAAAAGAGAGATCAACGCCTTATAAATCAGCCACTTCGAGGGGGAAACCTCCAATAAATTACATAAATGCACAATTCTTGGATGCTACAAATGACCAAAACCTCCTTCTATATATAGGAGTCCATGGGGCCACAATATAATCCAAGCCAACCTGACAATAATAATGTAAGGGAAAAATAATAACAATATTGGGGTTACAGGGGTACAACAATAACAATAAGGGGGCTACACTAATAACAATAAGGGACTAAACTAGTAATATAGGGACCTAACATGCCCCTCTCCTTCAAAAAAGTGTTGTTCTCAACGCTTGAGTAGCTCTGGGTGCTTCTGTATAAAATTCTCATCCTCTCATGTAGAATCTTCAGTGGGTAAGTTCTTCCACTTGATGAGATACTCTGAAATTGATCGATTCCGTAGTTGTCGAGTTCTTGTTTCCGTGACCGCTTCAGGTTCCAATATGATTTTTCCTTCCTCATCGAGTTCTAGAAATATTGTTTGAACTGGAAGATTTTCACCTATAACCTTCTTAAGCATGAAACATGGAAAACTGGATGTACTCGCGAAGAAGCAGGAAGCTCCAATTTGTATGCCATAGTACCAATCTTTTGCAACACCTTGTAAGGACCATAGTACTTTGGCGATAATTTATTATCCTTCTTTGCTTGCTCGAGGGACATTTGTTTGTATGGTTGTAGCCGTAAAAATACCCAATCTCCTACATCAAAACTTCTCTCGCTGCGATGTTGATCTGCCTGTTGTTTCATTCCATTTTGTGCCAAATTCAGGTTATCCTTTAAGAGTTGGAGAACTTCTTGCTAATGCTCGATGTGATCTTCCACTGCTTGAACCTTAGAATTTTCTCTTAAATATGATGTGATGGATGGTGGATGATATCCATAAAGTGCCATAAATGGGGTTATTTTTGCTGCAGTATGGAAGGAAGTGTTATACCACCATTCAGCGAGAGGTAACCACTTGACCCATTTTGTTTGTTTATCAGATACAAAACAATGAAGATATCCTTCCAAACATTTATTCACTATCTCAGTTTGACCATCAGATTGAGGATGATAAGATGAGCTACTAGATAGTTGAGTACCCAAACAAGAAAATAACTCCCTCCAAAAATTTCCACTAAAAATGGAATCTCTGTCACTCACAATAATCTTTGGGTTTCCATGTAGCTTTTGAATTGTGTCCATAAATGTAGTAGTGACTGTACTTGCTTTAAATGGATGAGATAATGCACAAAAGTGTGCATACTTGGTAAGTCTATCAACTGCCACCATGATGAAACGCTTTCCTTCAGACTTGGGTAAACCTGTGATAAAATCTGTTACACCATTTTTTGGTCATCTAACCTATTGTTATTAGATGGACCTAAGTACACCATGTAAGACCAATTTTACCCTAAGTAAAATTGCATTCAATATGAAAAATAACTTAGTAAACCACCTTTATTAAGTTGTTTATGGTCTAAACAGGAAACCCCATGAGGAAATATTAAATAAATCTACATTTGTTTGATTTTCCTCAAGGAATTATTAGTTAAACAACAATTTAATTAATATTCCTGGTTATATTTAACCCGAAACAAGGAAATTAATTAGATAAATCATTATTTATCTTATTATTTCCTAAGAATAATGATTTAAACCTTATTTAAATAATACTCTTTGTTGAATATGACTAAATCACCCTTAAATAATTAAATAAATCATTATTTATTTGATTATTATTCAACCACATCCTTAAAATGGTAAATAAATCATTTATTTATTTATTATTTACAAATAAAGGGATTTGACCCAAGACAAATTCCTTTTCCCTCCAACAAATATAATAAAATATTCCATTAAAGTTGGATCTTGATTTGGTTAATAATATTTTAATTATGCACCAATATCTAGACTAACTCAAAATTTTGTTATAAATAGAAGGGTTTTCCCATTCATTTACCACCTTTTGTTGCGTAAAGATCACTCTGGATCTATACTTTTGGTCTGACTATTGATCCACCATCATAGTCATATTTTTCTACCATTTTTTGTCTGGGTTTTATACACCATCAAGAGAGAGGAATTTTAGATCTGAAGTGCTGAGGACTGACAAGAACCCATCCCATTGAGGAGAACAGGGAACATTCTCTTGTGTTTTCCTCCCAGGTATCATTAATACAAAATTCATTCAACATATTCTTGTCTTGTCTATTGGATGCATGGAGTAAATATTTTTTTTTCGACTGCTTAATGTCTTATAATGCATAGATCTAGATTTTTTCAGCATTTATCTTTATCACCTAACTGTAGGTCTGAGGATATTAGCAGCCATATTTTATGTTAGGATGTTTGTTATGCGCAGCTAAAGTGGTATTTTTTCGTACGCTTGGAATTAAGATTCATACTAACAACTGGCAACTCCACACGAGTTTACGATTATGACTGCTGTCATTTTTTTTATCCTTCCATATCCAACTACTTCAAACCCTAGGATTTCTCTTCAGCCCCTTGTTTTTTCTTTTCTTGATGTTGTTTTTAACCTATAAAACCCTAAAACGATAAAAATTCTAACTTCCGTGTGTTTTCGGACCTATTGCGCAGGTGATAGACATCAGCCGCAGCTGAGATGACAACGTTTTGTGAAATTTTCCACCGAGAGTACCAGAAGTGTAGGTCACACTTTTTGGCCTAAAAACTGCAACCTGGACCCTCAAGATGCACCTTTCAGTCCAAAAACTACGACCTCTGCTGAAAACAGGTCAGAAATTGCGACCTGGACTTTTTGGAGGGATTTTTCTGAAAGTTTTCTAGGTTTGTCTGAGCCTCTGTTTAGGGTTGTATGACCTCCATCTCCACCCATTATGGACTTGTACTTGTTCTGTTTTTCTCAACTAAGTGGTAACCTAGCCCCCTAGGGCTACAATACCCTCCACTTTTTGTGGAAGAGTTTTTGTTGTTGCAGGTTGTCTAAAATTTTAGTCTTCAGCCATTATTTTCAGATCTGATACCTCACCTTGAGACCCGCTTCAGATCGGCTTGTTATCCATCCAAATCACCTCATCTAGCTTTGTTTGGGTTTTCCTCTAGGGTTCGCTCCATTTCCCTTCAGGAGATAGCCTTTCGCCACCTCATTTACAACAATTTTTTCCTCTGATTTGTTGTTGTTTTCTGCACTATTTTCCAACAGATTTTGTCTTTTAGATCCATGTCCCTCTTTACCTTAGATCTATTGGATTTTTTTGTGTGTTTTGCTTAGTTTTTACTCACCTATAGACTAGTTGTTGAGAGACCCACCTCCCTGGCTTTATATTATTGCATTATTAGCTGTTTATTTTCTGTTTTTGCAGGCTTATATACTGTCATTTGTAGGTTTATTTATAGCTATACAAAACACTTGTTCTTTTTCTCTACAAATGTCTCAGTTTAAAAATTAAAATTTACACACTTTTACACACACACCCTAAGCAAAAAAGGACTTGGTTAACACCGCCAAGAAAAGACTCTAAAAACATTGAAATCAATTGATCCTGCACCTCTATGCCCTTGTTTCGACTTTGTAATCAGTTGATCCTGCACCTCCCTACCCTTGTCGGTCTCTTTTTCCTTTTTGTTGTGTTTTTATCGTCATCATTGTGCCACCAAGGCGTTTATCGCAGAGACTTCTTGGCCTTCATCCTTAGTTTCCAGTAGGAAGACTTACTCCTCCGCATAGGATTCGAGTTAGTCCTCCACCGAGTCCGCACACCGACTCTTCTTCTGGTCCTTTGGGTTCTCCTTCTCGTTCTGCCTTCGGTTCTCCCCCTGACACCTTCACCATGTCTGGTGTAGGACCTAATGCTGGTGGTAACCCCGGCCCTCATGCCAGGAATACCACTAGTAGGACCGCAATGAATAGTACCCCGGCTGCGCCTTTGCTCCCCTTCATGGTAGGCCTCAGCCTCCCCAATTTTGACCAGTTGATAAATGACCCTATATACCATGACGCTAGTTGGCTTTTTATGCTGACAAAGCTCCCTTCCAACATCCCAAAGTTTTAAGGCCTTGCCGGAGAAGATCCTTCAAATCATGTTCGATCTTTCCACATATGGTGTTTGTCTAACTCCATTACCGATGACTCTGTCTATCTTCGGTTGTTCCAATGAACACTTACAGGTGAAGCTTCTAAGTGGTATGTTGATCAGGCCCCTTCCTCTCATGCCACCTTTATGACTCTTGCCTGGGCTTTTCTATCTTACTTCCAACTTCCCCTTCGTTATGACATTGGTATCGAACTTTTGACTTCTTTCTATCAATCATCTGCGACCCGCCTATCCGATCATGTCTAGGAATGGCAGAGAAGAAAGAGCCTATGTCAATCCCATAATTTTGAAGACCATGTCTACATGGATTGGTTCCTTAGATCTCTCTTGCCTCCTATAGGGAAAGATGTCACATCGCATTTTCCTCAAACCAAAGAAGCTACCCTCCAAATGGCATTAAAATATGACCTAATCTATGCTCAGTCAGGCTATGTTTATACCGTTCTACCTGATCTTCCCAGACCTGGTGGTGCCAACGCACTAGGGGCACCTCATGCCACTGACGGTATCATTGGAGGTCTCTCTAATCCATACGCTCAACCTCCCATGGGCTATGGTTTTCCTTGGGGGGGGGGAAGCACCTCCTCCACTTTTCCCCCTCCCGGTAGCACGTATCCAGGATATGGCATGCCTCCTCTTTTTTCCCATTCTCCTATTTACCACACTATTACCCAACCTCCTTATTATCCCTATCCACAGCTTGGTGCTCCAGCTCCTCCAACATTAGCACCTCTGCCTCCCTTGCATTCTCAACCCCCGCAACAGCATCCACCGCCCCCTCAGGAGCAGGTGTATGCATAGTAGGGATTTGTGGCTACCCAACCACCTGAAGGATAGGCGGCCACTCAACCTCTTCCATCTGGTATCTCCGATTACCAGGTTCTCATGATGAAATTTTCTGAACCTCTAACCATAGACATCAATCTTTAGACTCGGCCCCGTCAGTACAACAAGCCTCCCGCTATGTTTGTCCCCAAGTTGCCTCCTTCGGTCTCTACAGAGCTCTTTCGACACCTAATTGTCCCTTACAAATCGCTCAGCCTAAGGCAGAGTTTCATACCAAGATCCCTAAAGGACCACTAAGCCGAAATGCTTCTTCTGGAAAAGATTCCCATTCGTATAGCATAGTAGATGATTTGGCGCAATCTCCTGCTGCCATTTCAACGCTGGAACTCCTCCAGTCGTGCCCTTCACAATGAAAAGAACTACTATTTTCCATGGGTGCTATAGATCCTTCTGACGATCGATTGATTGTCTTTGATTTTGACCGGTCAGAACATCCTCCTCTCCTTGCTTCCGTCGCCTTCCAAATCCCAATCAAGATCTGGAACGCTAACGTCCTCCGGTGCATTATTGATGAGGGGGAATCCACCTGTGTGATGTCCGCTTAGGTTTGGAAGAAACTCGGATCACCTGAGTTGGCTCCTTCCACGATCACTCTCCAAGCGTGGGATGGCCACGTCTCCTAGCCCATTGGCTTATTCCGCAATTGTCCTATTACTCTTGCGGGTAAGACTGTTTGCATTGACGTAGAAGTCATAGATGCCCCCTTAGATTACAACATTCTATCAGGTCGTAGCTACACATATGCAATGCCTGCTATCCCTTCCGCGGTCCACCGCAAGATGTCCTTCCCTCATAATGGAAAGATAGTCACCATTGACCAGTTGGCATATTACGAACCAAAGTCTGAGACCTCCCTTGAGTCCACCATCTCTTCGGTGGCCAATAAGCAAACCGTCGATCCTTTAACCAGTGTCTCACCCGGAGTCTACAAAGATTCCTCATTGCTTGGTACATTCCATGGTCTTCCTCCTCCTATCTCTGATCCCAGCTCACCAAATGTTTGCATGATGAAATTGTCTCAGGCTGCCCTCAAGCAACCTCCTCGTCCTCTGTAGCCTACTCCTAGCCCTTCGATTCAGACTTCTGGGCCTCCTCCTCCTGGCCCTTCAGCTGATATCCATGAGCCTCTTTACCCTCCTGGAATGGTTAATCCAGGCCTTAACCAATTAGGATCCGTCCTGCCTAGCCATTACCCCTCTGGTCAGATACCGTTCCTAGCTCCTCCCCCAAGAGTGTACACGGTGCCTATCATGGCTACCCTCTCTCTCCCTAACTTGAACCTTGGGATTCCCATCTGGTACCTTGATCCTCCAGCCGCTACCCCGCCTGGTCAACCCAAACCTTATCTTTCTTTGACCCTGGTTCAACTGGTCCCCATGACTTCCCCCACTACAAAAGTGCCTCAGTCACCTCAATAGAAACCACCTCCTATTGCGACCGCTTCGGGTAAGAAGGGAAAAGCTTGCAAGGGGGCATCAAAGGACAAGGCTACCCCAACAAAACCTGCCCCTCATCGGCCTCCAAATCATACAATCTAGTGTGATTTGTGTGATGTTGTCAGTCACACCACCCATACTTGTTTGGAGTTGCCTCACCTTAAGTCCATGGTCAATGAGATGTTTCTGGAGTCTGATATCCTAGAGGTATATGTCACTATACCCGATTCAGTCCTGAAATTCAAGTATTTGCGCACAAATCACCCTTGTGCTTTGTGTGATTTCCATGGCCATTATACTCACCTCTATCCCCTCCTTGAAAAGTACTGCTCCTCTTTGGAAGTGGTTCACCAGTTCGAGGCCAAGCACAATGAGTCCACCACTCCCTTATTTGCACGTTTTTCTTCGGAAAAACCAGAGGACACAAATGCTCCTATTGACATTCCCCCTCCTGATGTTGAGATGACGGAGCCTTCATCCACCATTTTCTACCTATCATCATCCATGAGACCCTCGGTGGAAGTCCCCTTGGAGACTTCCCTTGATGTTTTGCTTGACCTCCCTTTAGCGATCACCCTGAGCTCAACATCGGTAGATCCTTTATCTGCTTACTCTTCTATCACCACTTGTGACAATGTGCATGTGAACCTTTCTTCTCATGATGATGAGTCAGGTAGCTTCGCCGTGTCAGGTGGTATTTCTTCCACCAGTCACCCCATCTTCTCTTACGATGACGACATTATGGAAGTAGTCACCACTCCTGACTTTATCTATCCCCCCTTATATCAAACCCATGCATTCAAACCACATACACCTTGTGGCCATTACATTGACACCCAATTTTTGGGTAAAGGGGCACTCATATTTGAGAAACTAGGAGAAGAAATTCTCCACAACTCTCCTAGTGTATCTAGTCGTGTCGACTCTAGTACCATTATTATTCCACATTTAGAAGAACCTCTAGATTCCCATATCACTTCAGATCACTCTAGGGATGATACCCCTCATCATTCCTTCATATTACATAAACAACCCAGTCCCTTCGACATTGTTGTTGACCAACTTGTGAGTTTTTCGGGAGAGCACCAGCTCATTATCTCCAAATCCTCTCTTTGGGATAGTGACACCATGTATGCCAATTTGGAAACTTAAACCCAATTTGATTCATATAGGCAATACCAAAAGAGATTGGTAATCCTCCATTCCCTTTCTTAAATTGGATAACCATAATGAAAACAAATGGCACACCACATCATTAAAATATGTTTAGCTTCCCCTTTTTTCTAAATAAATTTTTGCATGACCACAACATGCTTGGGGGAACCTATGCCCCTCAACCATTAAAATCCTAGATCTCAGCCAAAAATAGAACTGAAACCCCCTTTCTCTGATAGGTCACACTTTTCAGGTCATTTCCTGGGACAGGTCGAATTTTTATACCCAGTACCTACTACCCAGGTCATAGAACAGACCCCAAAAAGTGTGACTTGGCCTGTTCATGAGCTCTGGGTACCTAAACTGAACTTTTAATCCACTGAAATGAAAGAGTAGGATTAGGCCTCTTACCTGCAATTGACAAATCTCAATTCCAATAGTAGGTTTGTTTGCTACGATTGTCGCGATATTTAGGGCCTTCTCTCCTCTCTGCATTCACCATAGCTCCTCATGCAAATGAGTGAATTTGGAGAGAAAATGCCTTATTAAAAGGGAAACCCCTATTTTTTCTTTCGCCTGCTGCGGCCAAACCGTAGCTCCATTTACCAAACCGTCTATACCATTGGAAAGCTCTCACTGAGCCCTCAAATGGGTATCTATTAGTTTTTAGTGATTTGATAGTTCACCAGGACACATTTTCTCCAAGAAGTGTCACTTCACCCCTCCTCAAAATCAAATTTCTTCACTTGCAACACTCATACTGGGGGCATCATTTTGCCTCCATACTTGTCCACGCTCGTGTCAATTTTCATCGTGAGTTACCATCTTGTACTCATGTTTTTATGGTCCCCATTGGACCTTTTCTGTGTGGCAGCACCATCGAGTCACCCTTGTTTAGCGCATCCAAGTTGAGTCATCATTGCATTCATGGAGTTTTTCCTGAGTCCCTTTGCATCCTGCTATAGTCCTCCATCCTTCATTTCTTGGTCCCTCTCTTATGTCACACATTATGGCCTTCAATCCCACTATCCCCTATCCCTCATGATATTGTGTCAATCGCTGCCAGGTCATCCATGCCCTTTATGCTCTAACAAGGAAAGTCATTCGTTCGCTACTCAGTACCCCCCATTTCATCATCATCATTGGTGTCAGTCAGTCAGTCGCTCTACTATTTTCTCTCGTGCCTTAGTTGAGGATCCCTTATTTCCTCACCTATGGCAGACCTCCTTTTGTCAACATTAGCTCATTCATTCCAGAAGACAGTTCTAAAGGGCAGTGTACCTTGGTCCCACCTTCCACTCTTGTTCGGTGCCTCGAATCAGGCAAAGGGACTCCTTATTTCCCTTTGACTTGATTGTTTCTCAGCTCCAGCTCCTTTCTACATGACCGAGATTCGTATACTTGATGGTTCAGTGATGCAATAGCTGATATCGGTGATTCTCAGGTGTGTGTGAGATTTATCAGCCCTCATGAGGGGGTGGCCCTACAGGTAGCCCCCCACATACCCGGATGACCTCTTCATCACAGCCTTTGATGCAACTCTATACATTTGATGATGTCGGCCTTAGTCGCTTGTAGCGCCATTTTGTTTGCATGTATCAGTCAGATTTTCAGAGCCCTTTCCTGTTTTCAGGGGCATCTGGGTTGTATTTATATCTCATGTACTCATATATTATTGTACAAGTCCTGGATATTATCCTAGGCATAATATGTATGTGGGATTCATCATCGTGTTGTTTATCTGGCTCATGTTTATGCCAACATCTACTATATTGACCAGTCCCATGGTATACCGGATGCCTTATTGTTTGTACTTTGCCTCAGTGGACATAGGTATGCCTCCCTCACCACCTATAGCATAGGTACTCACTCATCAAAGAGACTTGTCGCACCTGTAAGTCTCAGCTCCTCAGGCTCTAGTTCTTTCAGCACTTTGGTCTACCTTATACTTCTCTCTCTTTGACTTCCCCTTCGATGTCTAGTGATTGAGTTCTTACAACATACTTCAGTCATACGATTAGCTCCTAATGCTCGCACGCTGGGGGGCAATCTGTTACACCATTTTTTGGTCATCTAACCTATTGTTATTAGATGGACTCAAGTACACCATGTAAGACCAATTTTACCCTAAGTAAAATTGCATTCACTATGAAAAATAACTTAGTAAACCACCTTTATTAAGTTGTTCATGGTCTAAACAGGAAACCCCATTAGGAAATATTAAATAAATCTACATTTGTTTGATTTTCCTTAGGAAATAATCAGTTAAACATCAATTTAATTAATATTCCTAGTTATAATTAACCCAAAACAAGGAAATTAATTAGATAAATCATTATTTATCTTATTATTTCCTAAGAATAATTATTTAAACCTTATTTAAATAATATTCTTTGTTGAATATGACCAAATCACCCTTAAATAATTAAATAAATCATTATTTATTTGATTATTATTCAACCACATCCTTAAAATGATAAATAAATAATTTATTTATTTATTATTTACAACTAAAGGGATCTGACCCAAGACATATTCTTTTTCCCTCCAACAAATATAACGAAATATTCCATAAAAGTTGGATCTTGATTTGGTTAATAATATTTTAATTATGCACCAATATCTAGACTAACTCAATATTTTGTTATAAATAGAATGGTTTTCCCATTCATTTACCACCTTTTGTTGCCTAAAGATCACTCTGGATCTATACTTTTGGTCTGACTATTGATCCACCATCATAGTCATATTTTGCTACCATTTTTTGTCTAGGTTTTCTACACCATCAAGAGAGAGGAATTTTAGATCTGAAATGCTGAGGACTTACAAGAACCCATCCCATTGAGGAGAACAGGGAACACCCTCTTGTGTTTTCCTCCCAGGTGCCATTAATACAAAATTAATTCAACATATTCTTGTCTTGTCTATTGGATGCATCGAGTAAATATTGTTTTTTCTATTGCTTAATGTCTTCTAATGCATAGATTTAGATTTTTGCAGCATTTATCTTGATCACCTAACTGCAGGTCTGAGGATATTAGTAGCCATCTTTGCTGTTAGGGTTGTTTTTTATGCACAGCTAAAGTGGTATTTTTTCATACGCTTGGAATTAAGATTCATACTAACAAAATCCAATGAAATCTCCTCTCAACGTTGAGTTGGAATGGATAAAGGTTGTAGAAGACCTGGGGTATTAATTGTCTCAACTTTATTTTGCTGGCAAACCAAAAATTCCGCTACAAAATTTTGAATATCAGATTTAAGGCCATCCCAAAAAAATTCTTTCTTCACCCTGTGGTAAGTTTTTAAAAATTCGGAGTGTCCTGCTAAAGGAGAAGTGTGCAATTCCAAAAGAATATTTTGTTTTAGTTGGGAACTCTTACAAAGATATAAGCGATCTTTGTACCATAAGGAATCATTTTTCCAACTAAATGTATCAGATGTACTAGGATCTTGCTGCAGCTTTTGAATGAGTGTCCACACTTCTTCATCCTTCTTCCATTCATCCCTTGCTTCAGTTATCCAATCTGGTTGGATAATAGAAATGGCACAAAGAAATGCTTCCACCTCTTCATTCTTTCTTGAGAGTGCATCTGCAACAATATTTAGCTTCCATTTTTTGTAGATTATTTCAAAGTCATAACCCAACATCTTTGTGACCCATTTTTGCCGCTCTTCTGAAGATAGTCTTTGTTCCAAAAAGTGTTTAAGACTATCATGATCAGTTTTTGCCTTGAAGTGTCTTCACATTAGGTAAGGTCGCCATTTCTTTAGTGCATGTAGTATTGCTAGCATTTCCTTCTCATAAATAGCTTTCTGTAAATAATTTCCTTTGATTGGATGACTTTCAAAAGCAATGGGTCTTCCTTCTTGCATTAGAATAACACCAATTCCATTTCCTAAGGCATCACATTCCACAATAAAGGTATTTTTGAAATTTTGCATAGCTAAGACTGGTGCTAGGCACATTGCCTCTTTAAGATGTTCAAAGGCCTTAGTTGCTTTAGGAGTCCATGAAAATGCATCTTTCTTCAATAATGTTGTTAGAGGTGCTGCTATTCTCCCATAATTCTTAACAAACTTGCGATAATACCCTGTTAACCCGAGAAATCCTCGCAACTGCTTTATGGTTGTGGAGACTTTCCATTCCTTAATGGCTTTAATTTTGTTAGGGTCTACCTTAACACCCTCGTGAGATACAATATGACCCAGATATTCCACCTCTTGTACTCCAAAGAAACATTTGGATGTTTTTGCATATAATTGTTTCTCCTCCAATAGTTTGAGCACCCTGTCAACATGTTGAACATCATCCTTCCAAGACTTGTTGTAGATTAGCATATCATCAAAAAATACTAGCACAAATTTTCTAAGGAAGGGTTTGAAAATGGAATTCATCAACCCTTGAAATGTAGAAGGTGCATTGGTAAGGCCAAAAGGCATGACCAAAAATTCACAATGACCCTCATGAGTTCGAAATGTTGTTTTTGGAATATCTTCAGTCTTCATTCTAATTTGATGATATCCTGAACGAAGATCCAACTTGGTAAAATAAATTGCTCCATGTAATTCATCCAATAATTCATCAATTACGGGAATGGGAAATTTATCTTTAATAGTGAGCTTATTGAGCTCCCTATAATTCGGACACATGCGCCATGATCCATCCTTTTTGTGCACCAATACTACTGGAGAAGAGAAGGAACTTTGATTAGGTTGAATTGTACCGGCCTCTAACATTTCTGCAATCATACGTTCAATTTCGCTCTTTTGGACATAAGGATATATATAAGGCCTGATGTTTGGAGGAACACTTCTTGGAATCAAATGAATAGCATGATCATGATCACGAATAGGTGGGAGTCCTTTGGGAGTTTCAAACACCTTGGAATGATTTTCCAAGACTTTTTAGAGATATGGAGAAATAGATGATTTTAATGTTGGAACTTCTAGTGAGCGTAATTGTGAAATTATGCCTCATTGTTCTTTCGTCAGAATCTTTGTCATGGAATTAGAGCTTATTATCCTTTTCGACTTCCCTGCGATACCTTGTAATTTGACTTCCTTTCCTTCTGAAAAAAAATTCAAGAAAATTTCTTGAAAATTAAAAGCTACCGTCCCCAAAGATTGTAACCATTGTATTCCTAGTACAACATCAGCGCCTCCCATTGGAATGGAAAGCATTGGAATCTTCAATACATATTCCCCCATTGTTAGCTTGATATTATGGCATTTTGCAGAGAAATTTATAGTTCCTCCATTTGGAACCATCACTTGACATTCTAGTGCTAGGTATAGGAAAAAATTCAATTCCTTGGCTACCTTACAATGAATAAAATTTTGGGTACTACCCGAATCAATCAACACTATTACCTTTTTCTTCTTGATATGTCCTTCTATCATGAGAGTTTAATAAGTGGTAATTCCTTCCAATGCATTACACGATATGGTCAGACTCATTTATTCCTCTTCTAGGGTTGGTTCCTCATGTATATCCTCTTCTTTTGAATATTCTTGTTCATTTTCTTCTTCCTCTTCATAATCTATCTAAAATAATTTCTTCCCGACACACTTATGACCTTTAGTGTATTTTATATCACAACTGTAGCAAAGCCCTTTTTCTCTTTTTTCTTCCAATTTTTGTGGTGTCAACCTTGTAGGTTGTGGAAGTCTAGGAGTAGAAACACTTCCATATTTATATATGTGAGTGGTAGGCTTCCTTGTCGCCATAATTTTACATTCAATTTTTTTTGCCAACCTGGATGCATTTTCCAATGAATCAGGTTCCCAAATGCAAAATTCATGTTGTATGTTATCCTTTAAAGTCCCTATGAAGACATCAATCATGCGTTCCTCTGGAACATCAGTTACCCTTATATTCAATTTTTGGAAGTCCTCAATGTGCTCCACCACTGAACCCTTTTGTTTGAGATTTATCAATTGACTAAAGAAGGTGTTGCATTTTGTATCCTAATAATGTGCTATCATTTCCTTAGTAAAAATTGACCAAGTGACAATTTTTTTACGGGAGAAAAGCCATCGATACCATACAAATGTATTTTTTTCTAAATGTAAAGTTGCAATGCATACCTTTTGTGTGTTTTTCACATTATTGAGATCAAAATATTGTTCCATCTATAGTATCCATGTTACGGGATCCTTGGCATCGAACTTCCTCATATCCATATTTGGAATATGGTGGTTCTTCCATCCAACATTAGAGTTTATGAAATTGTGATTAACATTTATTTTGTTCTCATCATGAGTTTTCGCTACTATTTTTTCGCCATTAGGAAACATTTCTTGTATCAAATTTTTCAAACCTTCCATGTCTGCTTTTTTATCATTCTTCATGTTTTCCATGTTGTATTTCATTTTTTCATCGATCTTAGCTTCCATTTCATTCATCTTAGCTTCCATGGCATCCATCTTAGCTTCCATGCTAGCTTCCATTCCATCCATCTTATTTTTTGTTTCTATTTGCGAGAGCGAAATTTGGTGCACTTGCTCTTGTAATTTTGATATGTCATGTCACATTTCTTCATCTTCATGAGTCATAGTAGAGACTTCTGAAGGATTAATGGGTGTTGAATTCTTTTTAGGTGGCATTTTAGAACCAAATACTGATATCTATGCTACAATATGCCCTTGGAATCAATTCAAAATGATTTTTCACACAAGACTTATGCAATTCGAAAAAAAATACACACCTTTTTCTTAATTTTTAGGAGCTCGAGATTGAAACTGAATTACCTCTGTGATTTTGGATCTTCAATATCTGAAATTTGGTCCTGTAGTATCCCTCTGAAGCTTCTTTCAAATACCATGGGTCTGACCTGATTTGGATTCTTCAAAGAAAGGTTATACCCAATCTCGCAAAATGACCTAATTATGGATTGGTTCAACATAGGGAACTTGTACAACATGCCACGTGTCACAGTTTCCTCCTTCAGCTCTTAAATTGATACAAAGGAAAATTCAATTCGTGTACTTGTAACCACTTTTTTAGAATTCCAATCCGATGCTCAGAGAGAGAGAGTTATGACAATTTCCCCATGGTCACCTCTTTGAGATGAAATTCGGGAGCCTGAAAAAACTCTAACTTCCATAGATGATATGTCTGAAACTGTTGTGAATCAAGCTCTAAAATTTTTCCATGAAATTCCGTGGGATTTTGGTTTCGCTCTATAAAAATTTTAGCTTCTCAACCCTCGTAGAAAAAACTTTATAGAGAAAATTCCACGATGACTTGTTTAGGTTAAATTCAAGAGCCTGCAAAAAGCCCTAAATTCCACAGATCATATCTCAGAAAATATTGTGAACCAAGATCTGAAATTGTTCCATGGTGTTCCTTGGGATTTATTCTTCGCACTCTAAAAATTTCATCTTTGAACCTTTTTAGAAAAACATTTATAGCGAAAATTCCACGATGACTTGTTTGGAGTAGCAAAACCATAGAATCCAAAGCTCTGATACCAAATGTTATGAAACCAACTCCAAAAATAGAAGAAAAGAGAGATCAACGCCTTAGGAATCAGCAACTTCGAGGGTGAAACCTCCAATACATTACATAAATGATCAATTCTTGGATGCTACAAATGGCCAAAAGGAGTCCATGGGGCCAAAATATAATCCTAGCCAACCTAACAATAATAATGGAAGGGCACAATAATAAGAATATTGGGGTTACAGGGGTACAACAATAACAATAAGGGGGCTACACTAATAAAAATAAGGGACTAAACTAGTAATATAGGGACCTAACATTACCCCATATGGACAAGAATATCCTTGCAACATCGACATAACAGAGCCAAAATGATAGCTCGAAGTGGCTGGACCTGAGCCAAAGATACCAGACATAATGAAGCCACCGAAGACTAAGAAGGCAAACATAGGATCAGAGAAGGAACCCAAGTTTGCAACAATAGGATATTATTGGGATGAGGAAACAGTCAGTATAGTTATAGATTTAATTCATAAATATCAATAAGTGTTTCCCACCAAGTTTTCAGAGATGAAGGGTATAATATGAGATCTAGGAGTCATGAAGATTCCCCTTAAGCCTGATGCAAATCCATTTAAAAAAACAAATTACAGGTTGAACTCAAAGTATAAGGGAGAAAGTGAAGATAAATCTTGATAAGATGATATCAACAGGAATTATTGAACTAGTAGAAAAATCATTATGGGTGATTCCTATGGTGGTGCAAGAAAAGAATACTCAAGGAGAAATTAGGATCTATGTTGATCTGAGAAAGTTGAATTATGCATGTTTACATGATCCCTTCCCTACCCCTTTCATAAAGGAGGTACTAGAAAATGAAGGAGTCTAGGAAGCTTACTCATTTACATATGGATTCTCAGGTTATCATAAAAGTATAATTGAAACTAAAGATCGACATAAGACCACATTTGCTACAGAATGGGGCTCATATCAATACATAGTAATTCCTTTTGGACTAAAAAATGCCCTTCTATATTTTCTAGGGTGGTGGTCGTAGATTTTAAGGAATACATCCACACATTTTTTGAGGTATATTTTGATGATTGAAAGATATTTTGATTGTTGAGCAAACATGTTGGAAGTTTAAGACTTATGCTCGACAAATGTAGATAATATCAAATCTCTTTGAACCTGAATAAGTGCATATTTTTTGTACCTTTTGGCATACTGTTGGGAAATATTTTCTGTAAGAAGGGACTAATGGTGGACCTTGCTAATATTTCTATCATTGTGAACTTGCCTCCACCTAAGACAATAAGATAGCTTCGCACTACGTTGGGACATATTGTGTATTACAGGAAGTTCATTAAGGGATATGCTCAGATCGCTGCGCCTATAGAGAAATTGTTGAAGAAGGAATTAAGTTTCAAATGGAATGAAGAATGTCATAAGAGTCTCGACATATAGAATGAAAAAATGGTACTTGCAACTATACAAGAGTTCCCTGATTCAAATCAGGAATTTCATGTCCATGTGGATTCCTCTTGTATAGCTTTGGGAGTGGTACTGACATAACCTGGTGCAATAGATATTGATCATACTATAACTTTTGCAAGTAGGAAGTTATCTAAAGAAGAAAATAATTACACCACTGCAGAAATGGGAGGACTGGACATGGTGTATGCTTTGCAGAATTTTAGACACTATTTTCTTGGGTCACACTTTAAAATGTTTACAAACCATTCTGCACTAAATATACTTGGTTAATAAGCCTATTTTGGGAGGAAATATTTGCAGAAGATTGTTGTTATTCCAGGAATATGACTTTCAAATATTTTTTAAACCATGGAGACTGAATGCAGGACCTGACCATCTGTCAAGACTGGAAACATGGGAAGATCCAATCAACATAGAAGATAATATCGCTGATGTGCAATTATTTGCAATCAAATTTTCATATGACCATTTTGAAGATATCATTCAGTTTTTGATGAAAGGAATGGCTACTTCAGAATATAATACGTGGTAGAAGAAATAATTTGTGGTTAAGGGAGCTGATTTTTCAATAATAGTAGGACAATTATATAAGATGGGACCAGATGAGATACTGCGTAGGTATGTGCTTGAACATGAAAGGAATATTATTCTAGCAGAAGCTCATGGTGACGTAACTGGTGGACACTATACAGGAAAATATACTACACATAATATTTTGAGAGTAGGATTGTGGTGGCCTACACTACATAAAGATATGGAGTACTAATGATCATGTGGTGTCTGTCAAAGAATAGGGAAGCCTTCGATAAGACATGAGATGCCATTGGTACCAAAAGTTAAATTGCAGGCTTTTGATAAATGGGCCATTGATTTTGTTGGACCAATCAACCCACTTGGAAAGAGGACTGATGCAAGGTAGACAATTACAACGACTAATTACTTGACAAGATGGGCCGAATCACAAGGAGTAAAGGGAAACAACAAAGGTATTGCTACGAAGTTTATTTTTGAGTACATATTGTCTAGATTTGGATGTCCAAAGATCTTGATGAGTGACGAAGGTTCACTTCCTAAATAAGACTATTGAACCATTGAATAAAGAGTTCCAAGTTTATCATCAGAGGATTACCCCTTATAACCCTCAGGCCAATGGAACAATAGAAGAATTTAATAATATTTTGGAGAATGCACTTACTAAAGGATGTAATGTGAACAAAAATGACTGGTGCCTTAGCATTCCAACAATGTTATGGCCTTATAGGACCAATACATGTAAGAATTTGAGAGGTTAGACACCCTTTAGGTTATTTTATGGGAAAGAAGTTGTGATTCCCATGGAGTACATCGTGGGTAGCTTGAGGATTGAAACTTTCACAGATATGGAAGACCTTGATATATTGGAGGAAAGAAAAATTTGTAGTATGATTCCATTAGCAGGTACAGAAAGTAAGAGAAAAGGCCTGGCATGAAAAATTTATTAAGCATAATAAGTTCCAGGTAAGAGACGTTGTTCCCCTTTATGACAGTAACTTTGTAAAGTTTCCAGGAAAATTAAAGATGCATTGTTTAAACCAATACATTATCAAGAATATTACCTATCGAGGTTTAGTTTAGTTAGCAAATATAAATGTAGAAACAGTTCAAGGAAGATTAAATGGCAGCAGGTTGAAGCTGTATAGGGACAACCCTGCCCCTACAAATTTTCTCAGAATAATGAAGAAATGTCTTAGTGCCAACTGCAGTTGAAAGTGGGAACTGGACTATAAACTACGCTACAAAGAGAGCTTCAACATAGGAGGTTTCTCCACTATAATACGGATTAAGTCAAATTTCTTAATAAGGGTTCTTCTCTACAATAAGGGATGCATCAAAGTTCACCGGAAAAATATTACTGTTAAAGGGGGAATTTTCCATTGAAATACACTGAAAAACGCATTTATGAGGACATATTGACTGGATATAGTTATAGATATGTAATTAATGAGCACAATATGAACTAATGATGGGGTCATAAACTCATATTTGTTATAAAAGGCTGCATCCCACCAAGATTTCATTTTTTTTTTCCTAAGAGCTAAAGTATTTCATGCTGTAGAGAAGTTGCAGGAATTTTCATTTTTGTATGAATACTCAAGATTTTATTCATATATTCGGAGAACAGGGCTTAGACAGAATTATGGAAATAGTCGCAGTAGCATCTAATACACCTGCAACATAATCTGAGATGTCTGCAGTAGCACCATCACTCATAGCGGCATCATCACGCACACAACAAAGATCTCCACAAAAGAAAAATGAGCAAGGAAAAAAGAACGAATAAGAAACGGGAAAGGAAAATTGTTGAAGCTCAACAAGAACCTGAACATGTGAGAGATAGTGAGGAAGAAGTGGAGCTAGAGAAAATGGAAATGGATGGCTCAGAATTTCCATCACCTCTCCCACCGTATATCCCATGAAGGAAACCAAATTTAAAACCAGTGAGAGACTCAAAGGACGTGAAGTATGGCACCTTCACACAGCCACTGTTGAAGTCAATGAAGTTATTAGAGAAGACCTTGGGTAAATTCCACAGCTAAAGTTCGTGGACAAAAATTTGAATGATATAAAGAAGTATCTGAATTTTGCACCATACAAGTACTTGAAACAATTCCACTACCACGAGAGTCGTGTGATGAGGTTAGAACCACAACAATGGGTGGTTGGGTTGGCCCGATTAGTTGTGTTGAACATGTTGAATGTGCCGCACTTTGACAGAAGTGTAGGAGGCACAACATGTGTAAGATAGCTGCTCTTGCTAGTGCACGATGGATGCCTATGGATGGGGAAGAGAATCCCTATCAATCCAATGCTAATATGGAGAATCACAATACTTCCTTATGAAGGGTTGAAACCCAGAGATAATTTTGTTGGGAAAGATCAAGACAAAGCCATAGTAGAAAACATGAAGAGCAAGTTTGGATTGAGAAAAGGGAAGAGAAGTTATGATATCAACTTGATAAATGACCAAGGATTTAAATTCACAACACATATATTTTCTATAAATATCATTAGGAAGTGTCGGGCTAATGAATTCTCTATACCAGTGGTTTCATTAGTTGTGCAGTGCTCTAATGGGGTTCAGTACAAATGGGCCGCCTACTTATGATAAGATTTTATGGATGACTGTTGCGTGGCTTAGGAGAAAGGTACCCCATTTCATTATGCATGGTTACTTCTAATAATTGCAATTCTTGCATGGAAACATATGGAAGATTCATATTTTCCTCTGATAGCCTCAGATGTTTGTGAAGTTTAGCGATATGCATCGTTGTGGTATACCACTAAACTGTTGCGCATAAAGGAAAACACAATGTTTTTTGTTATATATCATATGTACTTACACATGTTGGTGAGCTAACACCCTTCCCTCTCACCAAGGCTATACAACCAGTATAAATCTGTCGTGAAGTTCAAGGTTGAATTCCATATAATTTACATAAACACATGCAAGGAAACAATGAATACATGTCATCCCCTGCCATGTTTAGTGACAAAAGACGATCTCCTAGCAGATATACAACAGTGGCTTGAGGAATGGATCACTGTGTTGGAGACAAAGACAAAGGATTTTTCGAAAGAAAAGGATACAGTGAAACACGAGGAAGCAAGTTGGAAGGATAAGGATAACGATGAGGAAGAGGTATAATAAGAGAAGCACCGTGATGAGGGTCACAAGGATCCTCTTGAAGAATATGAGTAGAAAAAGGAGTCTGAAAAGACAGAGACAGACCCATCTATCATAGAAAAGAGGAAGGCAGGTGTTGAAGCTACAAAAATAACAAAAACGAAGTAGAAGGAAGATAAGACAAAGGAAATAATGCCACTGGTCCTAATTGATGAGGACTTAGATCAGATTGGGGACAGAATCGAGGAAGAATCTACAGAATCATGGAATAATTTAGAGGATCACTACAAAACACTTCTAACAGGTGTCATGGAGCACATTGCAGAATTGAAGATATTAACATAGATAACCAGACATTCATTACAAGTAAAGGAAAGGCTTCAAGAATAAATATTAGAGCCCACACTTGGGGCATACCTGTCAGAGCCCTGCATTTTGACTCAACTGAGGTAGAACAACAAGAAGGATGGAAGTATGTTAACATGAACATAGTATTTATTCCACTTCAGATATAACACAAGATGCATCAGGAGATCATAGATGAACTAAGGCAACGCGAACAACTCACTTCAAAATTTAACATTCAAGTAGAGAGAGAGTGAGCTTCACTGAAGCAGCAACTCGACCAGGTGATCCAGGAGAAGTACCAGGAAGTAAAATAGAAACAAAATATGAATGAGGTGGTTGAAACCACATGCCGCAAGGTTCCAGACATTGATGTCCAAGAAGAGGAATCAGTGGAGGAAAAGGTCACAAAGCTTAGCCTTGCAGTAAAAGGATATAAGGGTAAGATCATAGACATACAATTTGGGTATGAGTTAAAGATCAACGAGCTGCAGATGAAGCTACAACCAACCACACCACAGGAAGTGCGAGTACAAAGGGAGGTATACCTAAAGGTTGTAGTAGTCGTCATCTCTACAACAGTGGCAGATTCTGGGAAGTTTTTGGATGAGAGATTACAGATTTGGACTTCACTGTAGGAAGATCCAAATGTTCAGAAGTTACAAGAGGACATTTAGTAAAAGAAAAAATATTTGGAGGAGATTTAGGAAACTGTGAACACCATAACAATATCACATAAGCTCGCAAAGATCAATGAGGGAAATTCCCTCTAGAAGAAGATAGAGGAGCTGAGGAAGGAAGAACCGATTCTAACAGAGAGAACTCAGCCATGCCAGGATGAGGCTCTGCAACTGTCCCATGCAGTGGATGAGAAGCTTCAAGAGATTCGATAGAAAGAGGAGGCAATTATATAGAAGGACAAAGGACCGGTAATAGAAGCACTACCGGAGGAAGTGCGGAGTGACGAGAAGTAGGTCATAGATATTCTGCAGTAGTTCAACAATGCCTACAACAAAATTGGAGAAAATATTAGAGGCAAATAAGTTGAGTGACTCGGGACAAGTCACATGTGAGTGTTGGGTGCTTGTTGGGTCCAACCCAACTTGGCCTAGATTTTGGCAAAGACTTCGCATTTTGTGGGACGGAGTGCGCAACGAAGCATAGTGGAAGGAATTAAATGGACCACACGGTTTCGTAAGGGATTTGGGGTGGGTTGAAGCCCTTTATTTTTGTTAAAATGCCCTATTTTGTAAGGGATCAATAGTTTTGGGACCATAGTTTCTTGTTTGGGGAGTCCATGGTATTTGGAGCATGGTATTTTTAACGATTTAATCCTATGATGTAATAGTATATATAAGAATATAATCAATCTTTGTGATCGAAATAAGAATGTTATGATATGTAATTTTTAGTGAAGGAGAGGATTTGTAGCTGAGTATGCAGAGGCCTGGAAAAGTCTGCAGCTGAGTGCACAGACAACCTAAAGCTTAGTGTGCAAGTCGAGAATTGGTTGTATTCAAAGATTCATTATATTAAGAAAAAAAAATTGTGGATGATATTATGTTGTTCTTGTGTGATCGATGTATATATTCTGTTATTATATGTTGTAGAATAGTAGTATTATAGTTTCATTTTACTTTAGCGTAGTAATGGTTCACGGTTTTATATGACATGTTTCTCTGATTAATTGAATGTGCCGAAGTGATTTATAAGTGTTAAGAGTAATATAACATAATAATACCACATCTCCAAGTCCCTAAAGGATATAGAAACCTGGTTCTGCATCCACCCATAATCACTTTAGGTGAGAAAGCAATCTTCGTGCACGTCGTTTCCGAAAGGGCTAGTGATCACGGGTTTTGTTGATGCGTAGTATAGATCGAACCTGGGCCATCCCAAAGAAAGTAGACAAGAAGATAGAATACTTGGACATATTTTTTATAACCTAACCTCAAAAGAGGCCAAATACAAAAATTCTCCTCATTAATATATGATAGAAAAATTGTCCATAATCCTTTTATCCGAAAATCGTTCCATATCTGATCCCACTTAACACATCATTAAAATAAATCCCGGGATATCAATTATGAGAACATCATTGATTTCATATATGGGTAAAATAATAATTAGAGGATTGAAAAATACCATTTTTATTCTACCACTACAAATACTATTCATTATCTGCCACCTTTCCTATCCTCATATACTCCCAACATCAACCTTGTTATCTCCTTATCATCATGATCATTCCATCACCCTTAGCAGTGACTGAGAAAAGTGTTTCGAAACCCAAAATTCTCAAACATTGTTGAAGGGAATTGTCATCATAACTAAACCAATTTTTGGGAAATTCCTTGTGGCCTATTCTAAATGGAGAATAAAACTACAAAATGTCGAGTGGCTTAGTTTCTTTGAGAAGATTTAGGGATATGATGTGGAAGTGACCAGGGATTTTGCTAGAGAGTTTGTTGGTGTTGAGGCCAATGTTAGGAATATGAAACTAAAGTTTACAACGTACTTTTTAGTATAAGTGACTAAGCTACCTATAAATGGAGATAATTGGTTTAAGTGCTAGAGGTTCATGGATGACTCTTGGAAGATGTTGCTCAAAAATCCTAAAATCAACATTGCAAGTTGGACGAGATGAATACTCTACATTCTCTAAAAATGTATTACATATGAAGGAGGGTACAACATGGTTTTCTTCTACCACATTAGGCTTCTTATGCACTTCTATAAAGGTAGAGATATTAACCTAGATTATTATTTTATTAATAGTCCCAAAAATATGGTGTTTAATATAAAAATAAATTGAAGAAATGTGGATAGAATTTGTATCATTTTGGTTTTGTAAAAAAATTGGTCAATCAATAATTGATGCTCCAGAATTATAAATGGGTGGATTTATATTTAAGGAATCAATTTAAGGAATAACATGAATAAATAAGAAACCAAGGCTCTTAAAGGAGATGCAGGTGAGTTACGGTTTATCTTAAAATAACTCTGAACCCTAAGTATACAAATATTGTATAAATAATGTAAATTTCATGCCATGAATTAATGGAAATTGAACCTGTGGAGTCTAAAGAGCCTATAGAATGATCAATACCTTAACCTATGAATTTCGACAATTTTGATGAAGCCCCAAATCCTAACTCTATAAAACCAAGTGAGTCATCAAACCCTAATAAAGTCAAGAAAAAAACTATAGGATCAAAGAAAAAAAATAAATATTAGAAGAGGATAGGAATAATGTTAAGGAAAAAATCAATGAAGACAAATGTTAAAACTCCTATAGTACAAACAAATAATAATATAATTGTCAAAATGATTCCAAAGAAAAGGGTATCAAGAGGAAAAATTGTAAGCGAATAATATATCCAGAATGAAAATAAAGGTATCGAAGGATAACCCAAAGTATGAAAAAAGAGAATAATCAGTTGATAATTAACCTTGTTTCACCAAAAATAACTAAGGTTGATAAAGAAATCTCAAAATTTCCCATTCCTATACCATAACCATCAAAGCAAGGAGGATACATATTAGAGGTTGATAAGGTCCAACAAAAGGTTTATGATTATATAAAATTTTTGGAACAAGAATATCAATATGAAAAGGTGCACCAAAATTTCTCTTATTTTGATGAGTATGCTTATAATTATGGTATGCCAAAATCTCCATTTCATGGTTCAACATAATGTGATTTTCCATCTAATGTTTCTATGGAAGAAGATATAATAAAATCATTGAAAGAATAAATAGTAGAGCTTGAGGCCTTAGAAAGACACATTAAAATTGAAAATGAAACCGTTAAGGAACAAAAATTCTTAAGAGCATGTTTCATTGATATCATAAGAACTACAAAATGAAGAAGGCTAGTAGGGAATTATAGTCCATGATCAAAATTTTGGAAGCTAATATGCTCATGAGGAAACTAAGATGGTCATTCAAAATAAAGAAGAAAGGCACTAATAATAACCTGCATATCCTTATCTAGGCCTCTAATTTTGTACTATGATCTGGAAGATGAAAAAAGTTTTGAATTTTTTTCAGTGCATGGGGACATGTAACATATCAAGTGTGGTTAAATGATGGGCTAAGAGATTAGCTTCTTTTTTTCACCTTGTTATTATTTTTTTCAATCGTTCCTATATTTTAGACACCTCCATAGTCATTATTTTTTCATATTATTGTCACAATCCATATTTTGGCAAAGACTCCACATTTTGTGGGGTGGAGTGCACATTGAAGCGTGTAGCAGAGCACACTTTAAGGAATCAAATGGACCGTGTGGTGTCATAAGGGCTTTGGGGTGGGTCGAAGCCCCTCCTTTGTAAATGTGTGCAATTTATAAGAAATCAATGGCTTTTGGACCATAGTTTCTTGTTTTGAGGAACCTATGGTATTTGGACTATGATATTTTCACGATGTAATCCTACAATGTAATAGTATATATATGGTTCAAATTTTATGTTTAGTGGTGGATATAGAGATTTATTGGTGAATCATTGTGATTTGTATTTTGTAGTGAAGTGGAGGCTCTACAACTGAGTGCGTAGAGGCCTGGGAGGAGTCCACAACTGACTGCACAAACAGCCTGCAACTTAGTGCACAGGTCAAGAACTGGTTGTATTCAAAGATTCATTATATTAAGCAACAATTTTGTGGATAATATTATGGTGTTCTTGTGTGAATGCTGTGTATATTTTATTATTATTTGTTGCACAATAACAATACTACAGTTGCATTTTACTTTTGCGCATTAATGGTTTATGGTTTTATATGGCATGTTTTTGTGATTAATTAAATGTGGTGAAGTGATTTATGAGTTGAAATTATAAGTGATAGCATAATAATACCACATCTCCCAACCCCTCAAGGCTTCAGAAACCTAGTTCTACATCCACCCATATTCACTTCGGGTGAGACTACGGTCTTCTTGCAAGTCATTGTCAAAAGGGCCAGTGATCGTGGTTTTTGTTTGTGTGAAGTATAAATCAAATCTAGGTTAGCAAAAATCAATCCAACAATTGGTTTTGTTACCGATACTGAGATCTATGTGAGGGACATGTGGATGTGGTGAGAGTTGAATAAGGAGATTCAAGGCTGGATAAACCTAAAAGAGCGAGAATTTGCAGATCAAGAAAATAGAAACCCTCGTTTGACATCTGAAGCATGGCTGCAGAAGTATATCTTTACAGATCAATACGATATTTTCTTTGGTTCAATTCCTATCGAGTTGTACGAGTGGATATCAAGGTTGACTAAAAGGAATAATTGTTTTAAGGGTGGATAACCTATGGTGTGGAATTTTGAAATAATACAACAACTCAAGAGCACTAACAATAAGATTTCAAGGGCTGACAATTTTTGGATTGATATCATCTTGGGAGGATTCATCGCTGAGTTCTCAGTAGACTCCACTTCATCCTACAGTGAAGCGGAATGATAATTCTTCAAAGGACCATGAGGTAAGTATTTAAAATCTATGAAACTTTGGATTAAGATGCTTCAGTGTGAAAAGGGAGTTTTACGGATGTAATCAAATTGCTAGTTTACTTATGTTTGGAAGAACAGAGAATAAATAGGAGGAAGAGATCAGTGCAACACAAACTGGAAAGAGATATAGAGTAGATACCAGAAAGAGATCTCCTGGAAAATTCTCGAAGACCTTTGTAGAGACTGATTATAGCCCTCTTTTAAGTGAATATGAAAGTGAAAGAGAAGAAAGCCACCTTGATAAAACCCCACGTAACTTCATAGTATTCTCCCTCCTAGACTGAGAGTTTGTAGAAGCCAAAATCCAATAATAGCCAGGGTGTTTGTGGCTTTCCCCCCCTTCCTACCCCTCCTACCCCCCATCCCCCTCCCCCTCCCCCTCCAAGAAGAGGTATGACTGATGATATTAAGCTACCCATTCTCAAAGGAACTAGATTGGAGGATCTAGAGTAGTTTTGGTGTTTATGTGAACATGTATGGACACCAAGGAAAATCAACGATGAAAATATAAATTAAGTACAACTTGCTATGATGCTGTGAGATAGATAATTGACATGGTATATGAAGTATTCAAATAACCAGAAGAAAACATTTGTTGATATCAAAAAAACACTAGTAAGAGAGTTTAAGAAGTCGAAGTTTGAGTCACAGTGCATCACTGAGTTGAAAGAGATCAAACAAAAGGCTACTGAGTCTGTATGGAAGTTTGATTATAGATTTAAGTTGTTATTGGATCAGGTAAGATTTGACATAGCTCTACAACAGCATCAAGAATGGTTTATAGTTTCACTACTAATGTATATCAGATTTCCATTGATGCAACAAAAGATAAGAACTCAAGTTGAAGCTATAGAGATCGCGATGAAATTGGAAGCTTTGCCTATAGGAGATACTAATGTAGGCACGCAACAAATTCATAATGAGTTGGAAAAATCGACCCTACAGATACAAGAAATTAAGAAAAGAAAATAAATTTCAGAAGAAGTGTGGTGTATGAAGTGCAGATCGGAGGGCCATTCTAAGGAACAATGCCCTATCTTCATGGATTGCATGGATGGTGGAGCACCAAATTCCTTGAAAGTAGAATCTAGCCTATGGTGTGAAATATGTAGAGTTAGAGGCCAACATCACTCAGAAGAATATTAATTGTTACACAAATATTTAGAGACCCTAAGGAACCTATATTGCAGGTTCTGTAAATCATTACGACATGATGAGAATAATTTTTTGGCTTACGACCTAATGATGGAGCGCAATGATGACACTTATATATTGCAAGAAGAAGAGCATGGACATGAGGAAAATGAACCATGCGGTGGTCACGAGGTTATCAAGGAAGAGATCAAGGTGGTGGATCTAGTCGAGGATGTGGACAGATCATTTTCTATAACTGCGGCCAACCAAATCATTTTGCGAGAGACTGCCAAAACCTCACAACGGCATGTAAGTATTGTAAATCATTTGACCATGTAATTGAATAATTCGGTGTACTTATGGTGAATATTAAAGAAAAAAGGAACCACCAACTGACAAAGAATATTCAAATGATGACTGTTGAAAGAAGGACCGATGAACCTCAAGTTAGTATTGTCACTAGAAGTGTCCCTACAACCGGTAGCGCTAAGGAAGATGAGAAGAAATAATATGAAAGTTCATGGGTCAGAAAGACTATGGAGAAAGCTACTATTTTTTATATTAATAAATAAAAATAAGTATTTATGGAAGCAAACCAAAGTTTTATGGAAGTTGGAGCTTTGACCTCTAGTGCACAGTGAAATCCTGATCAGAGTAGTAACTACGACGAGTCATCAACTTTGATGTAGAACTGAGATCTGACACAGGATCGAGCTCTGGCGCAAGACCAAGGTTCAACAAATAAATAATTATTTTAAAGTCTTTTATATAGAGTTTTATGATTTTTTTAAGAGATAAAAAGGTTGTAGAAGGGTTGTAGGAGTTGATAGATTCCTATGCATCAAAAGAAACATCGCGAAGTGAGATGCGTGTAGTCAATAATTTGCATAGACAGAAGAGAACCAAAACATGGATGAGGCTTAGTGTGCAAATAGGAGAGTATGAGATGGATCAATTTATTCTGGATCTAGGATATGATGGTAATGTCTTGAAAAAGCAGAAATGGAAATTAATGGTGTAAGATGAAGCTACAATGGTCACCTATTCAGTTATGGATGGAAAATCAACAAAATATCTTCCCTATGGGAAGACTACTAGGTGTCATAGTGGATATTGAAGGAATTTTCACAAATGTTGATTTTGAAGTAATAGAGATTTTCAATGACAGTAACCCTTATCTTTCATTGCTTGGACTTGACTAGGCTTTTGACAATATGGTCATAATTAATTTGAAGAAGAGATAGATGAATTAGGAGTAAGATACACAGAACAAGTCAAATACGAATATTGCGCAGCTGTGATAGATGATATCTATCAAATGACAACAAAAGAACAAGATTGGGTTAACCCTACTACATGCTTCAATTTGGATTGGGAGCATGATAGTTCTTACACCTCTGATTCAGAAGAAGAGTTGGAGAAATGGCATAATAGGCCACATGAAGTATCCACAAGGTGCTGCTAATTAAGAATTACCAAATTAGTTTGTTGTATGATGTCTGAGATATGTAACCTGCCTTCATATGGCGTCTTAGGTGATGTAAATACTTTTCTTAATGATTATGAAGAAAAATTCCCAGAAAATCAAAGCTTGGCATCCTTGGATAGAGCCCTAAAATCTACCCATGTGTTGGAACAGGGTCTCCTAACAAGCAGCTAAACTGGTCCTTTTTAGTTATTTTGGATTATATTTAATATAGCACAGGGGTTTTGGGGTGGGTCAAAGCCTCGAACACATTGTAATGGGTCAAAGGGGTAAACTAGGGGTCCGAAAACCATGGGTTACGGACCATAGGAAAGTCAAAGCTAGATTGTTATAAATAGAGATGTATTTTGTGTCGGAAGGGATAGGATTTGATGAGCTATTGATGCGATTTGTTGTGTAAGTGATCTATTTGGGTTTTTGGGGAACAGACTCTTGTTGGTTGTGTGCACAGAGATCCTAGTCCAGCTGTGTGTGGACCCTGCTACTCTGTGCGCAGGTTGGGAAGGGAATTGTAAGGAAAAGGTTGATGAATGAATGAATATGCAGGATTATTAGATCTGAATCTGTGAGTACTATTGAATGAATTGCTGGTAAGTACTGTGTTATGCATTTTCTGTCTTTGTGCTGCAAAATTCTATGTATTGAATTGGATCTAGATCTGTTTTGTTCTGGTTATGTAACGTTGTCTTGATGTTATGAAAAGCATATACTTGTAGATCTAGTGCACGTGGATGCAATTGGATACATATTTAACCCTGCGGAGAGACAAGGTAATCTGAACAAAACACAACCATGCTTGCCTTACCCTTCCTTTCTCATGGTGCGGAAACCTGGTTCCAGCACCCATCCATACTACTTCGGGTGAGACTGTGACCGGCGCATGCGGGTCACTGCCGAAAGGGCCAGTAGTATAGGGGTTTGTTGGCAAACCTTGCACACCGAACTTGGATCAGGACCCCTCAAGCCAAAAAATGGTTCTGTTTCTAGGACCGGAAGAGATCTGAGAAACGGGATCAGGTAGTGGCATCAAAGATCTAGCGTAGGGCTGAATGAGCCAAGGTACAATGTGGAACAGTGAGAACTATCGGAACAGGCGAGAGGAATATCACCATGCCCATAGTCCGTCGAGACCTACACGAAATTCATTAGCCACCCCAATGCTAGGGCCTCAGGAAGGTAAACCAAAGGAGCCCATGGTGGCACACTTAAAATTATCCACCTTTAAAGGAGCAGTCGATGAGGACCTAGAACGATTATGGTTCGTGGCCGATTCGGTATGGACGGCGCAAGGGGTGGTAAGTGATATTGTAAAAAGAGCGCAACTATCCTTGGCTTTTGAGGAAAGGATGCTGGACTAGTATATGCGATACATATCTCAAAACATGAGCACAACACTTCAAAATATTAAGGACGCCCTAAAACAACAAATCCGGAAACCGAAATCCTATTCCCAACTGGTATCGGAAGTAAAAGACTTCAAGAAAGGAGCATCTGAGTCATTCTGGGAGGCTGATCAGCAGTTAAAGAAAGCAATCCGGGAAGGTGAGTTCAAGTATGATGACAAGCAACACACAAAATGGTTTATCGCTATGCTCCTACCTTACTTGCGTACGCCCATGGGCCATCAGACTTTTGAATCACAAGAAAAAGCCTTGGAAGCTGCCATGAAACTTGAAGTTGCACTTAAGGATAACACAAGGGAAGGAGTACAGCAAATTCAAGAGCAGCTCGGGGCCATGCACATGGAAATACAAAGCTTATGGATAGAACGAGGGAAGGGAGTAACCACGGACCTTTGGTGCGAGGATTGCTGGGTGGTGGGACTTTATGATACAACCTAGTGTCCGCGGATAAATAGAGGTGAATTGAAGCAACAATGGTGTAGGTTCTGCCGATCTATAGGACATGATGAGCAGAATTTACACACATATGACTTACTGGTAGATCAGTGAACCCTCTATAGGGTACAATCTGATCCTGCCTCTCCGAGATCCCCCGCGAGCTTTGGGGCTCCCCTACATGGGGTAGGGGGCAAGGAGGAAGTGTTGGACAAGGATGGGGCCAACTAATATACTATAACTATGGAGAGGTAGGGCACTTCACCTGGGACAGCTCAAATCCCATTAGGAAGACCTGTAAATACTACCGACAGTTGGACCATGAAATTGAAGACTACCTGATTTTGCTAACAAAGATGAAGTACAAATAGTCTACTCCCACGCGAAATATACAGAGAGTCAAAACGGAGCTAAGGATCATAACGCATAGCATGGTCACCCAGGAAGAAAGAGAGGAGCTTGCTGTTCGGAAGGAGCCAGCTCCCGGAAAGCAAGAATCACTAGGAGCCCCTACACAGCTGCCAGAAGAAGAAGTTGAAACCTTTTAAAGGGCATGCTTGAAGCTCCTACGCAGCCCGCAAGCAGGAGAAAGTCTTCAAGTATTACTGCAGGACTGCATATCTCAGCCCAACATGATGACTGAGGTTAAGGAAGTATACAAATTACACAGCTATAAAAGGTGGATTGGGAGAGAGATGTGCTTGACTACACAGATTGGTGACTATGAGATAGATCAGGTTATTCTTGATCTTGGATCTGATGTGAATGTCTTACCAAAGAAAACCTGGCAACGAATGGGATAACCTAAACTAGAATGGTCCACCATCAAGCTACGAATGGAAAATCAACAAAATATCATCCCTCTGGGATGGTTGCCAAGGGTTATGGTTGATGTCGTAGGAGTAAAGGTCCTGGCTGACTTTGAGGTCCTAGAAATTGTGGAAGATACAGACCCCTATCCTGTGCTCCTGGGGATAGACTCGGCTATCGACGTAGGAGGTGTCATTAATCTAAAAAAATGCATCATGGTGTTTGAGAAAAATGGGATACATGTAATAGTACCACTGGACCCCGCTGAGGGCACACGGTATACCGAACCAACATATGAGGATGAGGAGCTCGATCACATCTACAGGATGACAACACAGGACAAGGACCAAGATGATCCTACAACAGGTAGAGTATTCAACTGAAAGAAGAACAGGGAGTAATTTTCTAATCCAGATGAAGAACTTAAGAAGCGGCAGACCCGGCTACATGATGTTTCAACCCTACAGTTTCCTCGGATTGCAAGGACTCTCTACTGCATCACTTCAGAGGTAAGGGACCTTCCCCACTTTTATGGGTCTAGTACTGTTTAGGACTTCGTAAGAACATTAGAAGCTAGGGTGCCCAAGGATCGACGACTCTAGGCATTTAATCTAGCTCTACGCGGCACACCTGCTCAATGGTGGGATACCCATAAGAAAGCATTTCCGGACTGGGAGACGTGTCAGGATAGGATGGTGCTGTGATTCACACCCCCTGCAGATGTGCGCACGAAGATATTCCTGGGGCCCAGAGATCCCCATGTGCATCTGCATATATGGACAACCAAGTGGGACGACCGAACCCCAGATGAGTGGATCCATCTGTTTATACATGCCTTGGGCCCTATCCCCACTACTTGGTACTTAGATGCCAAATTACATCAGCAGACCTACCATTGGGAAATATTAAAAGAGGACTTCCTCGGAACATTCGAACTCATTGTGGGAACATAAATGCTTGACGAAGCCCTGCAAGATATTGATGTGTTCGTCTTTAAGAAGCCTCACCCTCACACCCCACCAGCCATTCTGACATGGGAGGCTCAGATGCAAGACATAGTCAACTGCCAGAGCTTGGCAATTAATGAAGAGGAAGATAACCCGTGGAATATCTCTGTTCCGGAATCTGAAGGGGAACGTACCGTTATTGGACCATCACTCTTAAATGTCGATGTAATGCAACCTCTCCGGCTATGCAAGGTTAATATTGGGACAGATGAACACCCTAAACTAGCGAAAATTGGGGACTATTGGGATGAAGGCACTGTGGGCAAAGTCGTCGAGCTACTAATAGAGTACCAGGACTTATTCCCTACAAATGTTTCTGAGCTCAAGGGAATTACGGGGGACCTCGGCATTATGCACATCACTCTAAAGCCGGAGGCACGGCCCATCAAGCAGCGGCCCTACCGGTTGAATCCTAAGTATAAAAAAGAGGTCAAAGAAGAGCCGAAAAAAATGCTAACCATAGGTATCATTGAACCAGTTGAACAGTCAGATTAGATCAGCCCGATGGTCGTTCAGGAAAAAAAAAAAAAAAAAACGAGAATTACGTATCTGTGTGGACCTCCGAAAACTAAATGATGCGTGCATTCATGACCCCTTCCCTACTCCCTTCTCCGATGAAATATTGGATAGCGTGGGTCACCAGGAGGCCTATTCCTTCACAGATGGATTCTCAGGATACCATCAGATCATAATTGCACCAGAGGATTGCAGTAAGACCACCTTTGCCACCGAATGGGGCTCCTTCTAGTACACGGTCATGCCCTTTGGTCTTAAGAATGCACCTGCTATCTTTTCAAGGGTCGTAGTGGCCATGTTCAAAGAATTTATCCATAAGTTTCTAGAAGTTTAATTTGATGAATGAACGGTGTTTGGCTTAGTAAATATCATGTCTCGAGCCTACGATTAATGTTGTATGCGTTTCGAAAGCACTAGATCTCCCTGAATGTCAAGAAGTGCATCTTCTGCGTGCCATTCGGAATCTTGCTGGGTCATATAGTCTATCGACAGGGTATGATGGTTAATCCTGCGAAGATAGCTATAATTATCAGCCTGGAAGCCCCTACAATGGAGAAACAGCTGCACTCCATTCTCAGTCACACAGGCTATTACAGGAAATTCATTCAAGGATACGCCCTAATCACAGCACCCATGGAACAGCTGCTAAAGAAAATGTATTTTTTTTTTTTGGAATGATGAATGTCAGAAGAGCTTTGAACTGCTCAAGGAGAAGATGATTTCTGTGCCCATACTGATATTCCCTGACTGGTCAAAATAATTCCATGTACATGTTGATGCGTCAGGCATTGCCTTGGGTGTGGTCCTTACGCAACCTAACGTAGGGGATATTGATCATCCGGTTGCTTTTACTAGTCGAAAACTCTCAGGTGTCGAATGGAATTACTCTACCACTGAACGCGAAGGACTGGCTATGGTGTATGCGCTACAAAAATATCGACACTATCTGCTGGGGGGACACTTTAAGATGTTTACAGAGCATTTGGATTTGAAATACCTGGTCAACAAGCCTATGTTGGGGGGGAATATTTTCCGCTAGTTGTTGCTGTATCAATAATATGATTTTGAGATCATCGTGAAGCCTGGAAGGTTGAATGCAGGCCCGGATCATCTATCTCTTATTGATACAGGGGAAGAACCCAATAACGTGGACGAAGGCTTACCTGATGCGCAGTCCGCCATTGCACACCTCCACCGGTTGTTGGAATGAGTTGGTGCCGATATCGATGGGCCTGCTTCTCTGACGATGATCAATATTGCGCAACGCGCTGTGGCAAAAAGCAAGGAAGTGCTTCCACCACTCCTTCGCACCCTGGCTACCTTGCACGTGCAAATTGAAGGCGCGCCACCAAAGTGACTTTGGACAAGTCAGAAGATTGTGTTGGGGGACTGTTGGAATAGGGTCTCCTAACAAGCTGCGAAACTGGTCCTTTTTGGTTATTTTGGATTATATTTAATAAATCGCAGGGGTTTTGGGGTGGGTCAAAGCCCCGAACACATTGTAATGGGTCAAAGGGGTAAACTAGGGGTTCGAAAACCATGGGTTATGGACCATAGAAAAGTCGGAGCTAGATTCTTATAAATAGAGATGTATTTTGTATTGGAAGGGATAGGATTTGATGAGCTATTGATGCAATCTTTTGTGTAAGCAATCTATTTTGGTTTTTGTGGAATGGACTCCTACTGGCTGTGTGCGTGGAGATTCTAGTCCAGCTGTGTGCAGACCCTGCTACTGTGTGCGCAGGTTGGGAAGGGAATTGTAAGGAAAGGTTGATGAATGAATGAATACGCATGATTATTAGATCTGAATCTGTGAGTACTATTGAATGAATTGCTGGTAATTGCTGTGTTATGCATTTTCTATCTTTGTGCTGCGAAAGTCTGTGTACTGAATTGGATCTAGATCTGTTCTGTTCTAGTTATGTAACGTTGTGTTGATGTTATGAAAAGCATATACTTGTAGATCTAGTGCACCTGGATGCAATTGGATACATATTTAACCCTGCGTAGAGACAAGGTAATCTGAACAGAACGCAGCCCTGCTTGCCTTACCCTTCCTTTCTCAGGGTGTGGAAACCTGGTTCCAGCACCCACCCATACTACTTCGGGTGAGACTATGACCTGCGCAAGCGGGTCACTGCTGAAAGGGCCAGTAGTATAGGAGTTTGTTGGCAAACCTTGCACACTGAACCTCGGTCAGGACCCCTCAAGCCAACACCATGCTAGATGGTGGAATGCACACAAGAATCATATAGGAGGTTGGCAAGAATGTTGAGGATTGATGTGGATAAGGTTTGGACAGATAGAAACAGAAATGAAGATAAAATATGATGGTAAAACTAATCCTAGGAAGCATATCCAACTATGCATTACAACATGGAAGGGGATTCCACAAAAATAATAGGTACATGGATTCATCCATACATTAGAGACAATCCCTAAGAACTAGTACCTAGAAACAGAGCTTTGACATGGTATCGAGAATTGGGAAAACATGGTTGATGGCTTCATATTAACATTCAACTTTGAGAACGATTTCCCAAACATATATTTGTCCCTTCTTATAGTCAAGAAGAGGATATTTGAGAATGTCACCCCACTGACATGGAAGAAACCTCATTGGGCTACATAGATATAGAATGCACTGGAATGCTATAACATTATTACAGATGAAGAAGAATAATATCCTCGCAACATAGACATAGCAATATCAAAAGGATACCACGAAGTAACTGGACCTGAGCCTACGATACCATACATAACGAAGCCACTGAAGACCAGGAAAATAAACATAGGATCAGCGAAGGAACCCAATTTTTCAACAATAGGAGACTACTTGAATGAGGAGACAATGAGTAAAGTTACAAATTTACTTCATGAATATCAAGATTTTTTTTCCACTATTTTTTCAGAAATGAATGGAATAATAGGAGATTTATGAGTCATGAATATTCCCCTTAAGCCTAATGTGAAGCTATTCAAACAAAGACCTTACAGACTGAAGCCGAAGTATAAGGAGAAAGTGAAAGTATAACTTGATAATCTCATAGCGGCAGGAAATACTGGACTTGTAGAAGAATCAGAATGGGTGAGTCCTATGGTGGTGAAATTGAAGAAGACTCAAGGAGAAATTAGGATCTTTGTTGACCTGAGAAAGTTGAATCATGCATGTTTAAATGTTTACATGATACCTTTCCTACCCCTTTCACAAATGAAGTGCTAGACAATGTAGGAGGTCATGAAGCTTACTCATTTATAGATGGATTCTCAAGATATCATTAGATTAGGATCGCACCTGTAGATCGGCATAAGACCACATTTGCTACAGAATGGGGATCATATCAATTTACAGTAATGCATTTTGGATTGAAAAATGCCCCTGCTATAGTCTCTATGGTGGTGGTCACAAATTTTAAGGAATACATCCAAAAGTTTTTAGAGGTATATTTTGATGATTGGAAAATATTTGTATTGTTGAGAAAACATGTTGGAAGTTTAAGACTTATGCTCAACACATGTAGACAATATCAAATCCCTTTGAACCTAAATATGTGCATATTTTTTGTACCCTTCGACATATTGTTGGGACATATTTTCTGCAAGCAAGGACTAATGGTGGACCCTGCTAAGATTTCTATCATTGTGAACTTGCCTCCACCTAAGAGAGTAAGACAACTTCACACTATGTTGGGACATACTGGGTATTAAAGGAAGTGCATCAAGGGGTATGCTTCAATTACTATGCCTATGGAGAAATTGTTTAAGAAGGATGTAACTTTTCAGTGGAACTAACAATGTTAGAAGAGCCTCAACATATTGGAAAACAAATGGTAGCTACACCTATATTATTGTCGATGTGGATGCCTATAGTATAGCTTTGGGAGTGGTACTAGTAGAACCTGGTGAGGGAGAGATTCATCATCCTATAGCTTTTACAAGTATGAATTTATATAAGGTAGAAAATAATTAGACCACTACATCAAGGGAAGGACTGGTCATGGTGTATGCTTTGCAGAAGTTTACACACTATTTGTTGGGGTCACAATTTAATATGTTTACATATCATTCTTAACTAAAGTATTTGGTTAATAACGTAGTTTTTGGAGGAAAAATTTGCAGATGGCTACTGTTATTCCAGGAATATGACTTTGAGATCATTGTTAAACCAGGGAGATGCGGGATCTGACCATCTGTCAAGACTGGAAATAGGGGAATATCTAACCAACATAGAGGATAATATTCTCAATGCACATTTATTTTCAATTAGAGTGCCAGATGACCATTTCGTAGATATCATTCTATTTTTTACCACAGGAATGACTCCTTCATAGTATACTGCACAACAAAAGAAATAATCTGTGGTTAAAGAAGCTGACTTTTCATTAATAGTAGGACAATTATATAAGAGGGGAACATATGAGATACTATGTAGATATGTTCTTGAACATGAAAGACAGATGATTCTAGCAGAGGCTCATCGGGGTGCAACTAGTGGACACTATGCAGGGAAACCTACCACGCAAAAGGTTTTGAGAGCAGGATTATGGTGGCCTACACTACAGAAGTATGTGAAGGAGTATTGTCGATCATATGATGTGTGTCAAACAATATGGAAGCCTTCAAGAAGAGATGAGATGTCATTGGTACCACAAGTTAAATTGCAATCCTTTGATAACTGTGCCATTGATTTTGTTGGACCCATCAACCCATCTAGAAAGAGAACTCGTGCAAGGTACATGATTACAACAACTGGTTACTTGTCAAGATGGGACGAAGCACAACTAGTAAGGGAATATAACGAAGTTTATTTTTGAGAACATATTCTATATATTTGGATGTCTGAAGATTTTGATGAGTGACCATAGTTCACACTTCCTAAATAATATTATTGAATCATTGAATGAGGAGTTCCAATTTTATTATCAGAAGAGTACCGCTTATCTCCTTCAGGCCAATGGAACCATAGAATAATTTAATAAGATTTTGGAAAATACACTTACTAAGGTATGTAATGTGAATAGAGATGACTAGGACCTTATAATTCTAGTAGTGCTATGGGCTTATAGGACCACATGTAAGAAGTTGACAGGTGAGACACCCTTCATGTTAGTTTATGGGAAAGAAGATGTGATTCCCATGGAGTACATCGTCCCTAGATTGAGCATTGCAGATTTTACATATATGGTAGACCCTGATATAATGGAGGAATGAATGTCGCAGTTGCTTGCTTTGGAAGAAGATAGATTATAACATGATTCCATCATAAGGTACATAAAGAAATAGAAAAGGTCTAGCATGATAGACATATTAAGTAGAAGAAGTTCCAGGTATGAGACCTTGTTCTACTTTATGACAGTAAGTTTGTAAATTTTCCAGGAAAATTAAATATGCATTGGTTGGGCCCATACATTATCAAGCATATTACTGATGGATTTGCAGTTCAATTAGAAAAGTTAAATGGAGAATTGGTTCAAGGAAGAGTAAATGGTGGTAGGTTGAATATTTATAAGGACAACCCTACCCCTACAGCTTCGCTCTGAAGAAAGAAGAAAAATATTAGTGGCACCTAGAGTTGAAATTGGGCACTGGACCATAAACTACAATGCAGAGAGAGAGCTTCGATGTAGGAAGTTACTTCGCTATAGTCTGGATTATGTCAAATTTGACAATAAGGGTTGTTCACTACAATATGGGATGCGTCGAAGTTCCCCAGAAAAATATGACCGTTAAAAGGGAAATTTGTCATTGAAACACGCGGGAAAACACATTTATGAGGAAATATTGACTGTATCTAGCAATATATACGCAATTAATGAACAAAATCTGAGATAATGATGGGGATCAGAATTTAGATTCGTTATAAAAAGTCGTGGCTGGCCAAGATTTGGAACTTTTTTTTCCTAAGAACTCGAGTATTTCCTACTATCGAGATGTTGTATGAATTTTTGTTGTTGTATGAATCCCACATGAATCCTCAAGATTTTATTCATATATTTAGAGGAAAGGGCTTATCTAGAATCATGGAAGCAACCACAACAACATTTAATGCAACCGTAACATCAGTTGAGATTCCCATCGTAACATCATCACCAGCAAAAATATCATCAGACACACAAGGAATATCCAAAAATGAACAAAGAGTATAGAACTAATAAGAAACAGGAGAAGAACATGTTAAGCCTTAGCAAGAATCCGATCTTGTGAGAGATAGTGAGGAAGAAGTGAAACTATAGCAAATGAAAACAGATGGTGCAACATTTTCGTCACCTCTCCCACCGTATATCCCATCAAGGAAACTAGATGAAAAACTAGTGATAGACTCGAAGGATGCAAAGTATGATGCCTTCACACCTCTATTGATGGAGTAAATGCGATTAATTGGAGAAGACCTTGGGAAGGTTCCACAGCTGAAGTTCACGGACAACGATTTCAACGAAAAAAGGAAATATCGACAGTTATCACCAGAAAGATACTTGAAACAAGTGAAATACCCTGAAAGTGGTATGATGAGGTTGGAACCGCAGTAGTGGGAAGCTAGGTTGGTGCAGTGAGGTTTTTTTAACATGTTGAATGTGTCACACTTAGGCAGAGTCCAGGAAGCACAGCTTATGTGAGACAACTACTCCTACTAGTGCATGATGGATGCCTATGGATGAGGAAGAGCATCCCTATCAACCCAATGCTAATATGGAGAATCACAAGACTTCCTTATCAAGGGTTGAACCTCGTAGAGGATTTTTTTGGAAAATATTAGGACAATGGCATAGTAGAAAACATGAAGAACAAGCTTGGATTGACAAAAGGGAAGTGAGGTTATGATATGAGCTCAATCAATGACCAGGGAGTTCACTTCGCAGCACATATATTGGTTGGAAATATCATGAGGAAGTGTTGGGCTAATGAAGTCCCTACACTGATTTTTTCATTAGTTGCGTAGTGCGCTAATGGGGTTGAGTACAACTAGGCTGCATACTTATGCAACGAGTTTATGGACGACTGCTACGAGGATGAGGAGAAATGTACCCTATTTCATTATGCATGGTTACTTATAATAATTGCAATGCTTGCATGGAAAGATCTGGAAGATTCGCAGTTTCCTCTGGTAGTCTCGGATGTTTGTGAAGTCGCACAGTATGCATCGATGTGGTATACCACTAAACTAGCGCACTCAGATGATAAAATAATGTTTTTTTTATATACCATATCAAATTACACATGTTGGTGAGCCAACACCCTCACATATCACCGAGCCTATACAAGAAGTATAAATTTGTCATGAAGCTCAAGGCTAACTTCCATAGAATTTATATACAGGCTCGGAAGGAAACAATGAAGGCATGGCACCCCCTGCCATATTTAGTGATAGAAGAAAATATCATAGTAGGGATACATCAGTGGCCTAAGGAGTGGATCATTGTGCTGGAGATAGATATGATGGATTATTTGACAGAGAAGGACACAACGCAACATGGGGAAGTGAGTGGGAAAGATAATGATAAGGATGAAGAAGAGGTAGAACAAGAGAAGCACCACAAAGAGGGTCACAAATATCCTCTTGGAGGAGATGAGCTGAAAAAAGAGTCTGAAAAGATAGAGACAGACCCATCTATCATAGAGAAGAGGAAGGCAAGCACTGAGGATACCAAAAGAAGAAAAATGAAGACAAGGCAAAGGACATAATGCCACTGGTCCTCACTGATGGGGACTTGGGTTAGATTGGGGATAAAATCCAGGAAGAAACATTAGAATCATGGAACAATTTATAGGATCACCACAACACACTTCTAACAAGTTTCAAGAAGCGTATTGTAGAACTGAAGATATTGGCACAGATAACTAGAGAACCATTACAAGAGAAGGAATGGCTTCAAGAAGAAAGACTAGTAGAGACGACACCTGGGGTACGAATAGTACAAATACCTATTGGAGCCCTATATTTTGAATTCATCTAGATAAAATATTATGCAAAAGGATGGAAGTATGTGAACATGAACATCAAAGTGCGTACACTTCATAAATTACACGAGCTACATCAAGAGATCATAGATGAGTTGAAGCGGCATGAGCAACTCACTTCAAAGTTGAAAATTAAGGTAGCGAGAGAGTGAGCTTTGCTGAAGTAGCAAATTTAATGGGCAATCTGGGAGAAGGATGAGGCAATACAACATTAAAAAAAGTTGAAGGAAGTGGTCGAAGCCACATTCTGCAAGGTCCCATACATTGATGTCTGAGAAGAGGAACTAGTGGAGGACAAGGTAGAGAAGCTCGACCATGCATTAAAAGGATATAAGAGTAATATCATGGACGTAAAATTTGAATATGAGATAAATTTCAATGAGTTGTAGTTGAAGCTACAACCAACTACACCACATGAAGTGCGAGAACAGAGGGAGGTCGACCTAAAGGGTGTAGTGGTTGACATATCTACAATAGTGGCATATTGTGGGAAATTGCTATATGAGAGCTTACATATTTGGACTTTTTTGTAGGAAGATCCAACTCTACAGAAGCTATAAGAGGATACACAACATAATCAGTAGTATTTGGAGGAGATTTGGGCAACTTTGAAGACCGTACCAATCTCATAGAAGCTTGCAAAAATCAATGAGGGAAATTCCTTCTAGAAGAAGATAAAGGAGCTGAGGAAGGAAGAACAAACTCTGATAGAGAGAAATCAGCCATGGGAGGATGATTCATTGCAGCTATGTCATGTAGTGGATGAGAAGTTTCAAGAGCTTTGACTAAAGGAGGAGGCAGTGATGCAAAAGGCTAGAGAACTGGTGACAGAAGCACTATTGGAGGAAGTACACAGTGAAGAGAAGAAGATCACATACATTTTATAGCAGCTCAACATCACCTATGACAAAATTTCAATGAATATCAGAGTCAAATTGGTTGAGTGACTTGGGAGGAGTGACATGTGAGTGTTGGGGGCCTATTGGGCAAAACCTAACTTGGCCTAAAATTTTGGAAAAGACTCTGCATTTTGTGTGGTGGAGTGCGTAGTGGAGCACACATGGGAGCCTAGTTTAAGGAATAAAATGGGCCACGTGCAGTCGTAAGGGCTTCGGGGTGGGTTGAAGCCCCTCCTTTTTGTAAATGTGTGCAATTTTGTAAGAAATAAATGTTTTTGGGACCATATTTTCTTGTTTTGAGGAGTGCATGGTATTTGGACCATGGAATTTTGATGATGTAGTCCTACAATGTAACAATATATATAGGGTTGAAATGCTATGTTTAGTGGCTAATATAGAGAATTATGGGTGAATCATTGTGATCTGTATTTCGTAGCGAAGGAGAGGCTCTATAACTAAGGGTGGAGAGGCATAGGAAGAGTCTGCAGCTGAATGTACAAAAAACCTACAGCTTAGTGCGCAGGTCAAGAACTGGTTGTATTCAAAGATTCATCATAATAAGAAACAATTTTGTGGATGATATTATGGTTTTCTTATGTGATTGATGTGTATATTTGCTTATTATGTGTCGTAGGATAACATTATCATAGTTGCATTTTACTGTAGCATGGTAATTGTTTATGGTTCTATATGGCATTTTTCTGTGATTAATTGAATGGGGAAAAGTGATTTATGAGTTGAAAGTATAAATGATAACAGAATGATATCACATATCCCAGTCCCTTAAGGCTACAGAAACCTGTTTCTACATCCACCTATAGTCACTTCGGGTGAGATTGTGATATGCTTGCAGGTCGTTGCTGAAAGGGCTAGTGATTAGGGGTTTTGTTCGTGCGTAGTATAGATAGAACCTGGGTCAGCCCAAATCAATCCAGCAATGTATATATGCCATCAGATCCATAAAGAATAAATGAAAGGTAATGTGTCCAATGTTTTATATTTCTATATGTTTCTTAATAAAAACAAGCTAATATGTGGAAATTGAAAAAGTAACAAAAATTATATCTTTTGTTTGGACCTGTAGTAGATTAGTAGGTTGGTGCACATCTAAGAACAACTTATCCAAACCATACAATGGAACATGTGGAAAAATGAACTAGGATTTTTACTCACCTATCAGGCGCACCAAAGAGGCAAATGTGTCGTTACTATGGGAGAGTCAAAGTTCTAGTCAATGCAGTAAACAATTGCATAGTATGGCACAAAGGCAAATCAGTGAAGGACTATGATAAGGCACCATGAAAGAGTATCAAACTATCATTGCATATTTCTAGGATTGAGGGGTAATGAATAGTATATACATGACTATGTGTCATCATCTAGATTCATACACCTTCACACATGAGATGAATTATATGCTCTAGATTGTGATTATAGTGATAAAAAACTTAGTCATCATATTTGGATCTCATTTATAGCAAGTAAAATTTGAAGACTATTATTTCATAGAATTTATATATTGATATTTCTCAACATAGTGGGATAGACAGATATACTTGAGTTTGAATGACTGTTTAAACTATTTCTCTATAATATAGTTTGCAAACAACTAGGTTCTCGTTCATTGTGTATATATGTATTTGTGAGTCCATTTAAATTTATATTATTATGTTTTTCAAATATTTTGTGACCACCAAGTGGATTCCCTGCATAGGATGTGCAATGTCGTTTTACATGTTTTCATAATAGAGTTTCCTTTTTTGTTTAATTTTATATAATCTATTTCTCAGCATTGATATTATGATATCTTTCTTATAACATTGATTCTTATTCTCTCTTTGTTAGAATTAATTCATATGCTCTATTTGTTATCATTTAACTAGTGCTTTTTTTTCCATTCCAATCTGACAATCAAGCACTTGAAAAAACCTCAAAAAAAAGTTAGAATTAAACCAGTGATCACATAGGTTTATTTTTGCAATGTGAATTTATTTCAAGTTGTATTCATTTTGATTTATTTTTTTGAGTGAATATGTTGTAGGATGGTCATACAAAATTTCCAAATTGAACATGGGTCAAACCTTTAAAAACTTCAAACAATTACACAAAAAAATTTAAGAGATTTTGTTGTTGAAAATCAGTTGAATTTATACATGGAAAAGAGGGTCTATAAATTTTTTCACAACCATGATCATATTGAGTTATATTGAATTTAATGACTTTCATAAAATAGAATTTTCTTTTAGGTAAATTTAATTCCAATAGAATTATAAGCTAAATCCTTGCATACCTTTTTATTTACACTTTGTAAGTTTAAAAACTTGGATTCATAAGATAAAATGTTCCAAATTATAATACTATTAAATTTAAGTACACTAGATTTCATTGAACTAGCCACAATTAATTATATCATGGACACATAGATTAAGAGGGCTCTCCAACAAAAGATCCAACTATATTGGGTTGTTAAAGCAGGACAAATTCTGCACCAAGGAGAGTCGCCAACTAGGGGAAATTTTCAATAAGTTTCCCCATATCATTAAAGCACTAAAATAAATGGGTACTATTTCTTCCTAAGTGGGAGGAATGACCTAGGTGGGTATCATTGGCCAACCACTATTCCACTGGATCACAACATAATTTTCTATTTTGGTGGTTTTTTTCCACATTTTTAGGTCCTAAATATCTGAAGTTATTTTGAGGGCCTAAATGATTTTTTTGGCGAAAAAGCCTCATGAAATCCATAGATTACTATTTATATTAAAAATTTTACTTCTTGGATACGATTTTCCAATGAGGTATCATGCATGCCAAATGGAGATTGTATGCCAAAGTTATGACCCCGTGAAGTTGATATTCAAACTTACCCTATCGGGGCGCACAAGCCTTTTGTGCTTCATCTTCTAGGGTTATGTTTTTGGATTTTTATATTTTCTTATTACTTATTTATGATAAAAAAATGTGTTTGGGCTTCATTGTAAGATATTTTGGTGAAGGCATGTAACTGCCACCTCTCTTCTCAACTAGAAACTACCACCATTTGAACTAGTTTATTTTCATTATTCTTGTATACAGTTTCGACATTTTCCATTTATTAATATAAATAAAGTTTCATTATATATCTATGTTTTGGTTATAAATTTTTATATCATTCCATTCCCTTCATGAATTCATATAAGTAACAACCTACAGGAGACACCAATCCCCTCTGTTGTAAATATTTGTAGGCACTAGACTACTTGCTTTCATTTTCACAATGTTTGCTAGTTTTTTTTTCTTTCATTAATTTCTCTTGAGGGTTCTTCCTTCACCAAATTTTTTAGTTTCTTTTTCCTTCACTAGTTCTACCTATTTCTTCTTCCTTCACCATGTTGAATTCTCCCAAATTTTTTTGCTTTTGCATTCTTCTCAAGAATGATTTTTCACAACATTCCATGAGATAATTTTACCAATGGATTTATGTATTAATATATGTAGTTATATATATATATATATATATATGGTTATATATATATATATTTATATATATATATATATATATATATATATATATATATATATATATATATATATATATATATATATATATATATATATATATATAATATATATATATATATATATATATATATATATATATATATATATATATGTATAATAATATATAATAATATATATATATATATATATATATATATATATATATATATATATATATATATATATATATATATATATATATATATATATATATATATATATATATATATATATTCTCTTTCTCATCAAAATTTCACAGTCTGAGACATCTTAGAAAGAAATTTATAGCATAAATGACAATGCTAACTTGTTTGAAGAAAACTTTAAGACCATTCAAGAAGCATAAGTTTCTTAGAGAATATCTGTAAAATAATAGAAAACAAGTTTTTTAAATTAAAAATATATGTACATTATGATATTCTATCTATATCCTCCAAATTTCACGGTCTGAAACATATGAAAATAGAAGTTATAGCAAAAATTCTTAGCTAACATGTTTGAAGAATATTTCAAGAGCATTCATGAAGCCTACTTCCTTTGGAAATATTTATGATATTAAAGTGAATCAAGGTTTGAAACTTGAATAAATAATAATTGATGATGGTATATATGTATCCCCCAAGTTTCATAGTATAAAACAACTTAGAACAAAAGTTATGGAAAAATTCCCCAACTGTCTTGATTGAAGAAGATTTCAGAAGCATTCATGAATCCTAACTTCCTTCAACCATGTCTATGAAATTGTATTGAATCAAGGTTTGAAATTTGAACCAAAATTACCTGAAGGTGTTATTTCAATATCGTCCAAGTTTAATACTTTTAAACATCACAAATGAAAATATATAACGAAAATATAAAGATGAATCGTTCAATAGATAAATCATGTTTTTGATTCCACATTTAGAATCCAAGAATAACCCTAAAATTTATTCCTTATATCCTCTTGCAACATTAGATCTATTATTTTATGATTTATGTTAAAATGAACGCATATTCCCTTATTATAGTGTTTATAATTTCACTTAAGAAGATGAATTGTAAAACTGGCTAGATTGGCCTACTTGTACATTGGTTGGGTCATCTTGAAACAATATTTCATATCTCCTCATTAATAAGGAATTATGGGTGTTATATGTTGTTGAATAGGTATCAGAAAAATATTTCGAACCATATATGTCATGCACCCATTTGAGTTATTTAATTGGAGTAAAAATTCCTTCAAATATAGGGTATCCAAAATGGGGCATTATTACACTTTGGTTGGGTCATCTTGAAAATGTATTTCATATCTCCTCATTCCTATATAATTAGAGGGAGTTCCATATACCATTGGAAAGGTATTGGAATAGGATTTCTAACAATATATCCTATGTTTCCATTTGAGCTAGCTATTAGATTTAAAATGACTTCAAATATATGGTATCTATTTAGTTAATTTAATGTTCTTAAATTGCAAGCATAAATTATCTATCGGAGTCATTAAATCGATGAAGTGCAAGTGCACTTTATGTGCTAGAAGTCTTTTTCGTTAGAGTGATGATTCAATTTTGAGTTTTGTTACTTTTTAAATTTTTGGATGATTATTGAATTCCTATGGATCAATTAGTTTTGAAGTAAAGTTAGAGAAATATATTATCTATGTCAGATTTTATTCCTATAATTAGTTTCAGTTGAATTGAGTTGTTAAAAACGGTTTGTGAGATAAATCTTTTCAAAAGATATGTTAGATTAATTTCTATTTCGTTTTTATCAAGTTGTTTTTGATATTTTTATGCTGCAGTGAACAAAGAACTAAATCTAAATTAATTATGAAAGCATGAAATATTGTACAAGTCCTAGTTTTATGAAAGCATAATAATTGAAAACTAACTAAAACTTAAACCAAAATGCTATAAAAAACAAAGCCTTTTATCTACTGCAATTTTTAACCTGGAATGTAAATGAAAAATAAATGAACTGAGCTATATAAAATATTTAAAGAGTAAATTTAAGAAATGAATTTGTGAAATAAGCAAAAATAGGGCATTGAACTATTTAAACTGAGCTTGAAAATGAAATATAAACCAAAGAATTAACCAGATTCAAACTACAAAATGATAATGTGTTTGAAATAAACTCTAAAGACTAAAAGAAAATGACTTGGTCTGCCTACATGGGCCCTCCGCAATGTAGTAGGTTTCGTTAACAATAACAACGCATCAATACATGAAAAAGGAGCTTCGAATTAAGAGAAAAGTTACAAATAGAATACTCAGAAAAATAAATATGGCACACGCTGAATACACAGAGTTTCCAGGGTTTTATAGAGTGCGTTTAAATAGTACGTGAGATCTCTTCCTATAGGTCTCTTTATAATCCTTATAAAAGTTAAAAACTTAAATAAATATTGCTACCCTATCGATTTTCTATTAGGAAAGAAAATTGACAAAGTCGTGACATTCTTCAACTCTATTTTTGAGCACTGCTACATGTTGACTACCACCATTCATCGTGTAACTGCGAGATATCCTTGATGAATTGACTGAGATAATTAGGAGGACATCCATGAAGGAATCATCCTCTAACTACCCATGTACTCCTTTGCTGAGTTGGTGTTGGCTGGATAAATCGATCTTGCGGACAAGACCAATCTCCCTAGTATCAGAAGATAGTCTAGCAACAAACAGAAAATTAAATCTATCTTTCTCTAGATATATCGTGATTTATAAGTAAATTCTATAAAGGTGTTATGATCCTACCTTTGATCCAATGCTTGTTTGTAGTAGTCGTCCTTCAGTCGCCCGAGAGAATTGTCTTCGAAGATCTGCAATCACAAACAAACAAACATCAAATAGCACCTGCATAGCATATATTCATAAATCATATCTATTATGGTGATCAAGGAATCCATAAAATAAATGATCAATTGACAGCTTATTGAGAGAAAAAAACTTATTTGTATTAACTTTGAATAGTAAGAAGAACCTTACAACCTTTTCAGCCTTGATGTTGAACATGTCTTCCTGGGGTCCGAAGCAGGAATTTCCTTTACTCTGACAAGCCTTGCATTCTTTCAACTGAGATACATACAGGTATGTAATCTTTCCTCATAAAATCTCAGCTAAAGGAGTCTAAGTTCAAACAACACTTTACCTCAAAAAAAATTAAAGCTTGAACTCCTCAATTGTTAGTGTAACCCTTTGAGGCTGCCCTATGCCTCTTTTAATAGTGCAAAAGAGGAGGTTACCGTTCCACCTATGAAGGGATAGAATCCTCCTTCAAAGGGATAAGCTCCTCACATCAAGGGGTTAGCTCCTTAAGGTATGGGATACATGAACCTCAAAAGAGCGGACTTGCCACCACAATATTCCTTCCAAAAGCTTCTAGAAATGACTGAAAGTGGGATTTTTAGAGTTTACTTGAGCCCTTTTTAATTTTTACAGGGGTCCACACCCTTAACACAAAGAAAGTGCAGTCAGGTACGCAGGAGACATGACCATTAGGTGCAAGACCACAAGTAAGACAAAGAGAAAGTGCGATACCAGAGTTTTAGGGAATTTTGAGAGCTTTTCTCTTATTTTCAAGGCTTGATATGAGGAACTGATTTTTTAAGACTTGCAAAGGAGGAAATTATGAGTGATAATGAGCTCATACAGATAGAAGAATGTTAAGGTGACAATTTTCAGTGCAATAGATTGCCCCCTAAAGTGCGATGTCTATAATAGATGAAGATAGAGTCTGTCATGTATGAAGAGTGAAGTACTTTATCATTTCAAGGATCATCCTGTGGACACCCCATTCGGAACCTGTAAAAAAATTCGATGCAAAACATATATATGTAGATATATCATCGTTGAGGTAGGCATTCCCATACTCAGATAAAAAACTAACTAAACTTGTTCTGATACAGAAATGATTTTAATATTACATCAATATTGTAGACACAACATGGACGCAGCCATCTATAATGAATAAAAAAATTCCTCATAGCCTGGATGGTAGAAACTAGATCCAGGGTCTTGATTTCTACTTCCCGAACTAATACGATTCTATCCATGTGAATGAATGTGTCGAAGTCGAACATGGTAGAAACCACTTGATTACCAGTCAATGATGTGGATTGTTAACAAGTGTGAGAGAAACCACCAGTAATGACAATGACCCTCAAAGTACTCAGTACAATCCATGAAATGTGAATAAGTGATCTGAAGTCGAACACTCCACAGAATCATTCAATCGAAGGTCAATGATGCAACCTGTTGTCGAAGGCAAGAAATATGCCATTGAGGCATGCAGATTTCAAGGTACTGACGATTTCTAGATCAACTTCCTAGATAATGAGTTGTCGTTGATAGAAAGCGATCCGTCGTAGGAAATCCCACAACACGAAATCATAGATCAAGTTTTGAAGAAATATTTTGACAAGGACTGACTCAGGGATGGTCAAAATGGAAGACAAATATTTTGTAGATGAATGGTTTGTTTGAACTGTCCTCTTGAACACATAATGACACTGCAAATGTTTTGGTGACAGTTGCCCTAAGCTAATACCCAGAAACCAACTGAAGACTTTCAATGTGGTTTGATTAACTGTTAGGCAAAGTATTTTCCCAACCCAGGTGAAAAAAAGTGTCATGTTCAAGAGTGGTTAACGGCTTTTCGAAAATCAAAGTGTAACAAATAGGTTCGTTTTTCTCTCTTTTCCCCCACCATTTCTGGCAAGTACCTCTTTTATTTTTGACAAGCTTGAGGAGGATAACATTTTCTTGTTTATAAGCTCATCCTTTGGATGAGTCCAACTTAGTTTAAAATTTGAACCATAAGAAAGAGTGGTTTGTTCCTGTTTGAAATTGAACAGGTCCTTTACTGTTAAATTTTAACAAGTCCAGTATAGGAGAAACTCGGTGCTTTTCAATTTTAGGGAGTCAAAAGAAAAAACTTAAGAAAACTCCATGGGTGTACTTTTTCATAGATTTAGTCTCTCAGGCCCGAAAAGGGATAAAATAATTCAAGAGAGAACTCTATTGAGCATGATTAGTCAACGTATACCTTTTTCGTAAATAGTCCATTTCAGTCTGGAAAAGGGGTAAACTTATACTGAAGGGACGACCATTCATTTACTTTAAGGAGTTCGAATAGTCAAGTACTCGGCAATATTTTCATGTTTAGAGAGTCTGAAAAGGGCTTAAAAGAGAACCCAAGATTTCTTTTTTTCGTAAGTTTTAATGAGTTCGAAAAAAGGATAAAAATATACTCCTGTGGCCAACTTTCAATTTAATTTACAAGTAGGAAAAGATGGAAAGAACTCGACATTTTCATGTGTTTTACGAGAATGAAAGATAGCAAAACAATCTCAGAATTTTCATGAGTTTAATGAGTCTTGAAAATAATAACCGAAATTGACTCAAGATAGGTTTCATTTTTACAAAAGCTTGAAACAGAGAAAAGATATGCTTCAGATAGGTTTGTTTCATTTTTACACAAGCTTGAAACAAAGGAAAAATCATGCTTGAAAGTGGTTTCATTTTTACACAAGCTTGAAATGTAGGAAAACTATGCTTGAGATAGTTTGAATGCCCCCCAAGTGTAGCTTGCTAGAGCGCATGCCCCCAAAGCTTCATTTCATTCAACTAAGTAGACTACTGGTAATTAATAGCTGGATGGAATGAAGGTTCATTTATGAGATCATATGAAAGACCCGACCTAAAACTGTAAGAAAATTATGCAAAAACTGAAATAACTAACCTAAATATACGACTTAACATTTACGAGATCTAGTCAAAGACTCGACTCAATAAGGGGAGGATTTCTTTCATTTTTTAACGAGCTTGACAAAGGAAAAGAACTATGCTCATGGCCCACTGATTCATTTTTTAATGAGTTTGACACAGTAAAAGGAACTTTCCTCTTGATCCACTGATTCATTTTTTAACGAGGTTGACACAGTAAAAGGAACTTTCCTCATACCTGATTCATTTTTTTACGAGGTTGACTCAGTAATAGGAACCATCCTCAGAAACTACTTATTTATAATCTATCAATCTACTCTCCACAATCTACCTATTGGTTCATTTTTTAATGAGGTTGACACAGGAAAAGAATTGTCCTCATACCTGATTCATTTTTTAATGAGGTTGAATCAGTAATAGGAACTATCCTCTGACCAACTGATTCATTTTTTAATGAGGTTGACACAGTAAAAGGAACTATCCTCGTAAGAATCTGTTTCATTTTTTAACGAGGTTGACACAAGAAAATAACTTTCCTCTTGGAATCTTGTTTCATTTTTTTAACGAGCTTGACACAAGAAAAGGAACTATGCTCTAATGACCTTGTCATGGCTTCCAACTGGAAGAAAGACATGTAAAGGGACACTCCTCGATCATGGCTTCCAAAAAGTCTTTATCAGATGGAAGAACAATTCTCTGGAAGGAACACATGTCAAGGGACTCAAAAGGGATAAGAACATCGCGTTCAAATAATCCCATAGAGTTTTCCATGTCAATTACCAGATCTAAGTCAAAGGAAGTTGAGCAAACAGTGAGAGGCTCGCTTGCATTGGTAACTGAAAACATGGGACTGGTTGCCACATAATTAACCCGTGGCAAGGTAGATACCACTTTCTTATCAGGAACATTTAGGGGTGTCGGATTATTGGTAGTCGAATCAAGACAAGGGAACGAAAGCTGGTCTACAGTCATAATATTTCCATTTTGATGGAAAGACATCACGCGAAAGAGTGTCGATACGACATCATTCATTGCATAGACATAGTCTCGCTGAAGGAGTAAATTGAAATCCAAGGGGCCTCGAACTACCATAAGATCAATACAGATAGTTTTACCTTCCAAAGTAATTGAAAACTTAGGAAGGATCTCTAAAGGTTCACTAATGGTTCTGTTAAAAGCTTTCATATTCTACGTAATAGGCACAAGCTGAGGGGAACCCAAAGCTTTACAAGCAGTTGAGGATAAAATACTAACAGAAGCACCTTCATCTACATGAGTGCGGTGCATATCCCTACCACCAGTCTTCACAATGATTTGGAAATGGATGGAGGAAGGAATATGAGGTTCTGTTAGTCTATTCCAATCAAAGGAAAATACCTCTGTACTTGGAGGGGGTTTTGTAGAAACAAGTGAAATGCCCCCCGGTGTAGAAGAATCTAATGTAATAAGAAGAACTTGAGTGGTATGAATTTCACTCTCTAGAGGGAGAATGGGATCGACCGAAAGTGAAATTGAATCAACCACTTGATCAACTAATGGATCATAAACTTGAGTGATATGAGTTTCACTCTTCAATGGAAGAGTGGGATCGAATGTACTTGGAATTAGATCAATCACTGCTTCAGTTGATGGTAGGTTGAGAGCAAGTTTACGGTAACCAGTTGGAAGTTCTTGCCGTCGAACAGTAAGGGTTTCCAAAAATTTTGAGGCTTCATCCATGTGAGGGAAAATTTGAGTTTGATGACTCCCTTTGCATAACTTACAAGGAAACATAACTTTACCCTTTTTCCTAGGAAACTTACTATCACTAGCTGATGGATCAATGGAAAGTTGATGGGATTTTTCTAACCATACTTCCAAGACCTTTGGAATATCGGAACAATTGATAAGGAAGTGGTCACCCTTACAAAGCTTGCAAGGGTATTTGGTTTTACGATACATGTTGGAGGTTTCCTCAACATTACTAACACTTACAGCCATGGTTGACTGGTTGACTTCTTTCTTATTTGGCTTCTTCTTCTTCTTCTTCTTCCCTTTCTTCTTCTTCTTAGCCACCTAGTTACTAGCGTCAAGGATTTTACCAAGCGAAGAGGAAGAAAGGGAGGAATACATATTGGTCAAAGAAGGTAAAGGGTCAACAGAAGGTTGGTGATGTTGAGATGGTGAACTCTGTTAAGGTGAAGCATTCGGTTGAGGTGGAACAATTGGAGTATTCGAGGCCAACGAAGTTGAAAATAACCAAATCAGTAAACCTATTGTAAATCCAGGTAATGACAATGTAGCCATATAAGGAGAACCAACATTTCCAAAGAAAAGAAAAGTACTAGGGTTCTCCTTAAGAGGGGTTCCTTGGTTCGTAAATTATGGAACAGTTGCCATTATATTCAACTTCAGTGAATTTTATTAACAATTTTAAAACTAAAATTAACAATTCACAATCCACACCTAATAATTAAAATTCACAAATCACACCTATGGTATCTAAAAGTAAAAACAAACAATTGAACACGCGCTATCAAATCTAGGAGTCAAAGCACACACAAACAGTAGATTCCCACACTAAAAACACTAGTTGGTGATGAAATCCAACATCGTAGAATTTTAATGCAGAAATGGCGGTTGGAAAAGTTACCCTGACAACCTGCATAATGAAATAGACTGGCGCAAGTTTCTCCACTATACCATCTCAAGTGAAGATAACCCTCCGGAGAGTCCAAGTGAGTCTAGTCGATGTCTGTTCCAGGTACAGTGGGATCTTCCCTCCACCGTCACCTTGGGAGAGAATCCTATAGATTATGGCCACTAAGGTCACCAACAGAAACAAATTTACCTAGGGGAACAGTCTACGATCCGATACACACGCAAGGGCAGAGTAACAAAGCTCAATCCCCTTGAAGGCTCCTTGACATAATCCAAGGTTTACCAACAAGTGACCCCAAGCTCCTCGACAATGGTCAATCCGAGGTTTACCATTTTTAATATGTGTATATATTCTATCATTCCCAATGAGGAAGGATTAATTACCTCACTGGTTCAGATATGATCTCGTGCTTGACTCCTTTAAGTGGAGCTTCCCAGAGCATAAATGCAACAATTGGAATTTTTCCTACCGCAAGATCGACTACTTGTTTGTTTTACTGTCTTGGAGAGTTAACTAAAACCTATTCCAAGACACTAGCCTAAGCTAAGTTGGTGGAAAGAGCCCTAAAAATGTAAAAATTACTAGATGAATTTTATTAAGCGCTGTGTTATTTAGGCTATCATTACTCAAAGGGTAAATGGATATGAAACCAATGGTGTTATGACCCAAATCAAAACTGAATGCAATCGAATATGATAATGTAATATTTTCAATTCGATGAATCCTAATTAAAGTAAGGAGAGAGTTTCCATTCACTTCCAACAATGAAAAAAATTGATCAATAAGAGAAAACATAACAAATTCTCTAATGCACTAATTTCATCAAGAAAAACTAATGCTAATCAATTCCATATTTTTTTATTTTTGTGTTTTTAAAAAAAGCATAAAAACATATAAATTCAAATTAAAGAAACTGATCTAAATCTACGATTGTTTTTTCAGAATGTAAAATATGCAATTATAATCTATGCACAATTCACATGAAAACTATGCAAATGTAATCTATGCACATTTTTCATTCATATTCTGAAAATGAGAATTCTAATTATGCAAATGTGATCTATGCAAGAGAATTCTCAAACACAAGATGATTCTAATGTAATCTAAGAACCAATCAAGTGTAAGTAAAGAGAATTGGGTGAGAGTTCGAAAGATCAAAAAACAAAAACACTCAAAGGCGATTAACACTCATACACAATTTAACCCCCCCCCCTTGGGCGAATGAGGGGGAATTTTTTTTGCAAACACAAAAGAAAAAAGATGCAAAATTATTAAGAGACTAAGACAAACCTCGAAGTAATGACCAAAGGAAATCAAATTAAGAATTTCTTGAAAAAGAGACTCAAAACACCCAATTAACTTAATGGAGATTGATGATATCAAAAATTTGTTGAAAGAAACTCATAAACATAGCTTTTTGATAGAAAAATACAGATCTGGGTAGACACTAAGAGTCCTAAATCAAATCTAAACTTAAAATGGAAGAAGAAATATTAAGTTTTTCAAAAATTTTGACAAGGTCCACAGGCTCTAAAGGCAACAGGTGCGGTCTCGCACTGGTTACTCAAGGAAATTGCGGAGATGCCCGCACTGTGTATGAAGACAAAGTGTGGTCCCCAGAAAATTTTAAGAAAACCTAAAAAGACTTCAAAATTTTGAAAGCAAAGTAAACCTAAGATACCGAAGCCAGTATACATCAATAAAAAACCAGGAAAAAAACAATTTTCTCAATTCAAAACAAAGGAAAACCAAAAATAAAATTCTTTCCCGAGTGGAGTCGCCAATTTGTTGGTCGGATAAATCGATCTTGTGGACAAGACCGATCTCCCTAGTATCAGAGGATAGTCTAGAAAAAAACAGAAAATTAAATCTATCTTTCTCTAGATATATCGCGATTTATAAGTAAATGCTATAAAGGTGTTACAATCCTACCTTTGATCCAACGCTTGTTTGTAGTAGTCGTCCTTCAGTCGCCCGAGAGAATTGTCTTCAAAGATCTGCAATAAAAAAAAAACAAAAATAAAATAGCACTTGCATAGCATATATTCATAAATCATATCTATTATGGTGATCAAGGAATCCATAAAATAAACGATCAATTGACAGCTTATTGAGAAAAACAAACTTATTTGTATTAACTTTGAATAGTAAGAAGAACCTTACAACCTTTTCAGCCTTGATGTAGAACAGTTCTTCCTGGGGTCCGAAGCAGGAATTTCCTTTACTCTGACAAGCCTTGCACTCTTTCAACCAAGATACATACAGGTATGTAATCTTTCCTCATAAAATCTCAGCTAAAGGAGTTTAAGTTCCAATAGCACTTTACCTCAAAAAACACTAAAGCTTGAACTCCTTAATTGTTAGCGTAACCCTTTGAGGCTGCCCCATGGTTCTTTTTATAGTGCAAAAGAGGAGGTTACAGTTCCACCTATGAAGGGATAGAATCCTCCTTCAAAGGGATAATCTCCTCACATCAAGGGGTTAGCTCCTTAAGTTATGGGATACATGAACCTCAAAAGAGTGGACTTGCCACTACAAGATTCCTTCTAGAAGCTTCTAGAAATGACTGAAAGTGAGCTTTTTAGAGTTTACTTGTGCCCTTTTTAACTTTTATAGGGGTCCGCACCCTTAACACAGAGAAAGTGCGGTCAGGTACGCAGGAGACATGACCATTAGGTGCAGGACCGTAGGTAAGACAAAGAGAAAGTGCGATACCAGAGTTTTAGGGACTTTTGAGAGCTTTTCTCTTATTTTCAAGGTTTGATATGAGGAACTGATGTTTTAAGACTTGAAAAGGAGGAAATTATGAGTGATAATGAGCTCATACAGATAGAAGAATGTCAAGGTGACAATTTTCAGTGCAACAGTTGGCACACTGGAAACCTGTTATCAATGGAGGTAGTTGCAGATCTGTGAAAAAACTGCGGAATTGTGTTAATTATGTAGCTGAATGTAATATTTAAAAAATCAATAGGGAATATTAGAAAATATGAGAAATAGGACACATAAGTGTTTTACCTTGTAAAAATCATATGATTGCTGCCTTTATTAGGTTGATAGTGATGAGAAAAGGAAATATGGATGAAAAAGGGTGTTAAAACAAAACAATTCTGGGACTCTACATCCCCCCACATTGAAGGTTTTGTATGTCCTCATACATACACAAAATTTTTCATATTTGTTAAGTTATTGCATATCCTTGGATAATTCTACCAGTACATCCAATTTTATCTTTTTCACCCTCTTCCTTGTTACTTCATCCCTTTATTTGTTCATAAGGATTTTGTACTTGATATTAATGATTTTTCTCTTCATGGCCCCATTTGATTCTTTAAATTTCTTGTTCTTTTTGTACCACATACTTAAATGTAAGAGGAGGTTATCACTCTTGGAAATTTGAACTTAATTACAAGCTTTCAAAGATTGATTTTCACCTTTAATAAAGATGTTTAATGTCTCTAGTTCGAATATTTCATTTCTAAGGATGGCGAGTACTGGAGGTTCTTGTGGTTCATTAAACTAGTCCTTCTATTCTTCATGATTTGGAATTGGTCTCTTGTTTGCTTCTATTTTCTCAAATGATTCTATGTAATCTTAAATCTCTTGTTGTATGGGATCAATACCTAAACTTTGTCTTGGACTCAGAGGAGGCAAAATGTGGGCAGGTGCTGATGCTCTTGGAGAGTTTACTGTATTTTCTTCTGCCTACAAATCAATGTGTTCTACATCTTTTTAGGGTACTTATTTCACTGTTTCTCGCCTGGTACTTCTTCCTAGTCTTGTGATAGGGGTCTTTGGAGTTTTAGGATTTTCTTTCTAGGGTGAAATCTCTATTTTGTTGTTGGCTTTCTTTCTTTTAACATATTTTGTATTTATTTTCTTTAAAATTTCTACAAATGGTATGTCATCTTCTGAAAAATATTCCTTTTGCTTTGGTTCTTGTTCCATTGATGTCTCAACCTTCCTTTTCTTCTGAATTCTGCTACTACTTAGTTGTTCATTTGTTTCTTATTCAAAATGATTTCTTACTAGAAATGTTTCCCATGTATCCCCTATACTTTGAAGATGTAATTCAACAAGTATTTTAACTAGCCCATGGTGATACATTATGTTTTCTATGAACTGTATTCTCTTTTGAACATTCCCTGGCATATTTTTAAGATAATTCAACAAGAAATATGGAAGGTTCATTTCATTTTCTTGAAGAAAATTAATCAATAGTCTTATATGATGGAAAAACACACATCTGAATCGACCTTCACAAGTAACAAATTTTTGGATGATTAAGAGAAAATTCCTCCTCTTACTTTTTAGTGTGGAGCTGGGGATGCCTTTCCTAAAGATAGTAATATCCATGTTTGGTTTCTTCAAGAAAAACCTCTAGTAATCTCCTTTGCTTCCTGTGTTCTCCTATGTGAGGCAATCCGTTGGCTTCTGCAATTAGAGATTCTGTCACTGTGAATTTAATATCTCCTTTTTCCACTTCTATGCCATCAAAAACCCTTGCAAAAGTTTTGGTGACTTCCTTGCGGAAACCATCAATTTTTTCCATGAATTCCAACCATTGTGCTTTCTATAATAATTCTATTTCTTGTGGATATCCTCCCAAGAATTTCTTCCTTGTGGGCTCTGTTCAAACAATCATACCAATGGTTGGAAGGAGGGAAAATTTTAAGGATGAAAGTTTATCTTAAAGTTTAGAAACCTTGGTGAATCTTAATAGTCTCTAATATGAAAAATGCTAATTTTTTGGTGATATTTTTGTAGAAATATTTATATTTCCAATAATTTTATATTAGTCAATATAGTATTTTGGCAACTTTTCAGGTAAAATAATGGTGTAATATAAAATTTGGGTGAATCATTTTACAAAAAAATAGAAATTGGCGAATATTTTTTTCTCGAAAAAGCATGGAAATTTAGCGCACCTGCAAATATTAGCCCCTAAAATTTTCCTCGTTGGAAGATGTTTCCCTTCCAGAATTTTTTTTTTCTTGACGGGGCAGTGAGCTTGGTAGGGTTTTTCTTTGGAGCAGAAAAGTGGATGGTGATGGAAAAATGAGAGGGTAGGCAGGTATGAGATGAGGGTATAAGTGAGTGAATTAGCCATGAGGCATTCTTAATTATGATTGAGGTGGTGATCAAATCAATTAATCGGGACTTTGAATAGTGATATAATGGAGAAATGGAAATGACGAATTATGATGGATTTGTCATGACACTATCACCTTTCATTATAATGATTTTGATTTTTTCAGTAATGTTATGTACGTATAATTCATACATGTAATATTTTGACCCCTATTGTTAAATTAAATTATTACATACCTTTGATTTATTTTCTTGCTAACTTTTAGTTGTCATGTTGCAGGTGCTCTGTATCATAAGGAGTCAATCACTTCTTCTTGTTTGATCATCAAATTTTCCTGTCAATTTGGTTGCATAAAATATCAAAGATGCAGAACATCATCATAAGGGATGCTAGAAGAATGGAAATTTTTAGAAAAATGGGTAAGAGAAAATTTAAGGTGCCAAAAGAATTTTGGTTTTCGCCTTGAATTTGTTGTATAAAACATCCCAACAATATGTTCGTTTTCATGTTTATACAAAATTTATTTATTTATTTAGTTTATTATTATATATATATATATATATATATATATATATATATATATATATATATATATATATATATATATATATATATATATATATATATATATATATATATATATATATATATATATATATATATATATATATATATATAAAGAGAGAGAGAGAGAGAGAGAAAGACTTTTAAGGTTGAGAAGAAGCATTCTTCTCAACCAACTTTAAATCAGAGTTGTTTTGGAAAATATTGACAAATTCCTCTCTTATCATTGGCTTTTTATAGACCTTGAGTCAGTTTCCATTTACTAATATAGGAATTTTATCTTCATCAACAGTCTTGATTCTAACTGCTTCATTTTCAAAAAATTCTTCATTCTCATAGGGTCCAAGGCAGTGAGTTTGGAACTTCCCTTGAAAATTCTTGAATTTTGAGTCGAAGAGTAGAGCCTAGTCTCCTAGATGAAATTTTCTTTCCTTGATGTATTTTTCATGCCATCTAGCTCTTTTTTGCTGAACCAGGCTAGTCTTCTAGATAACATCATGCCTTATCTCATCAAGCTCATTAAGTTGTGCCATCCTTTGCTTTTGTGCTTCTAATGAGTCAACTCCCAACTTGACTACTATTTTATAAGTCTGGATTTGGAACTCTATTGGAAATAAGACTTGCTTTCCATAAACAAGTTCGTAGGGATTATGTCCTGTAGTGCTCCTCCATGTAGTTTTGTAGGCCAATAAATCTTCTTGAATCTTTTCTTCCCAGTCCCTTCTATGCAAGTGTACAGTCTTGGTGAGAATGGCGTCAATCACTTTGTTTGTAGATTCAACTTGCCCATTTTCTTGGGTATGGTATGAAGTGGACTTCTGGTGCTTGATTTTATATTCTTACACAAGATTTTGTACTATTCTACATGTGAATCGTGTTCCCTGATTAGTTACAATTTCCATTGGGACACCAAATCTAGTGAAGATATCCTTAAAGACAAATGAAACTACAACATTTTCAGTAGAAAAAAAAAAGTGATTTAGCTTCTACCCATTTAGTAACATAATCAGTACATACCAGAATATACCTATTTTGTTTGGAATGTGGATTAATTGGAACAACAAAATCCAAAGACCATTTCTCAAAAGGTTCAATGAGTACCTGAGGTTGCAGTGGCATTGCACTTGAAAGAACAAGTTTCCCCATCCTTCGGAAACTGTCACATCTCTTAACATATTCTTTGACATCCTTGAAAAGGGAAGGCCAATAATATCATAAGAGAAGGATTTTACAAGAAGTTCTTTTGTCAAATCAATGGCCTCCACATGGTTCATCATTGCAAGCTTTAAACATGTCCCGTATCTCATCTTCTCATACACACCTTCTAATGATGAGATCTGGTCCTATTTTGTACAATTATTTATGATCCATGAGTAAGAAGCACTTTTTTGGATTATTTTCCTCTTTTCTCTGGGAAACAAATGAGAGGGTAATTTTCCTGTAGCCAAATAATTAGCAATATCTGCATACCAAGGTTATTTAGTAGATATTGAAAAAATATATTCATCTAGAAATTTATCCTCTACAAACATATCATTATTATCATTTTGAATCCTAGATAAAAAGTCAGCAATTGTATTTTGTTTTCCTGTTCAATCTATAATGGTGATGTTAAACTCTGGAAATAGTAATAGCCATATGGTTATTCTTCCATTATTGATTGTCTTGTTCATTAAATATCTGATGGCAGAATGGTCAGTGTGAATGAAACTTTCATAACCAACGATGTAATGTCTGAACTTATTAATGGCATGCACTACAACTAAAAAATCTTTTTCAGTTATAGTATAATTTAGCTTTGTTGGAGTTAAATGTTTATTGGTATAGTAAATGGCATAAGGAGTAAGATATTTCTGTCCCAACACGACCCCTAAGGTTGTGTCTGAAGCATCAGTGGAAATGTGGAAAATAAATTTTCAATTAGGTCCTTTCAAAATAGATGTTTCAGAGACTTTCTTTTTCAAAGTTTCAAAGGCATTTGGACAATTAGAGTCCCAGCTGAATTCACAATTTTTGGTAAGTAATTTGAAGAGTGGAGATGCTATTTTCTTGAATTTTTCTATAAATCTTCTATAATATCCAGTAAAACCAAGAAAAATCCTAACATATCTTTCAAAATTTTGCACTGATAATTTGGAAATAACCTCTACTCTAGATGAGTCTACCTTTGTCCCATTTCCTGAAATATGGTGACCTAAAAAAATTCCCTACTCTAGATGAGTCTATCTTTATCCCATTTCTTGAAATATGGTGACAAAAAACAATTCCCTCACTAAACATTATAAAAAAAATTTCATGACTTAATGAAAGATTTGCTTCTTTGAATCTTATTAGAAATTTTTCTAAATTTTCTAGTGCTTCTTCAAATGAATTACCATAAACTATGAAATCATCCATATACACTTCCACACAATCATGAATAAGATCAAAGAAAATTTCGAGAACTGCTCTTTGGAATGTTGCGGGAGCATTGCACACTTCAAAAGGAAGTGCTTGGTAAGAATAATTTTCCCAAGGACAGGTATATGTGGTTTTGTCTTGATCTTCAGGTGCTACCTGAATTTAATTATACCCACTAAAACCATCTAGAAATGAAAAATAATTTTTCCCTGTTGATGTGTCTAGAACTTGATCTAGGAAAGGAAGTGGAAAGTGGTCTTTCAATGTCACTTTATTCAATTCCTTGTAATCGATACATACCCTCCATTTCCCATTTTTCTTAGTAACGATCACTAGGGGTGAAACCCATTATCTGTCTGATATTGGATAGATAAAATTTACAGTTTCTGTAGCTCCTCCTTAAAAATTTATTTTAAGTGTGGGTTCATTCTTCTTTGAGGTTTTCTAACTGGTCTAGCATTCTCTTCAATATAGATATGATGCATACAATCTTTGGGATTAATTCTTTTCAATTCTATATATTCCCATGCATAAGTAGAAGATTGTTTTTGCAAGGTCTCTACCAGTTGATTTTTTTGTATTTCTTCCATATTTTCATTAAATATTATATGGGGCTTCCTGGGATTAAATATTTCTACATTTTTTCCTTCCCCATCATGATATCTGCAATTCTCCCAACTATTTGGATTCTTTTTATGTCCTTTCTTTTTCTTTGAGTACTCAATTCCTTAATTGTTTTTGGAAAAAATGGTATTTTATTTATAGCTTGTAATAAAGGAATTTTTATACAAACATTTTTCAATTCATCCATCATATCATAATCAGGCAATATGATTTTTTTTTCTAGTCCTTTATTAATTTTCAACCATTCAGTAAAAGGTGGTCTTGTAAAAGACATTGAAGTTTGTTCTATAATAGGAGTATCATCAGAAATTATAGGAATATTTTATGTTTGATCACTTTCTTTCTGAGGGAGAGAAATTTCTTCTTCTTCAGATATATTATTACTTTTTCATGAATTTTTATTTGTTTCCTAAATAACAACAGAGGGTTTCTTCCTTTCTAATAATCGACCAAATCTTAATTGAACATTATTTAGATCTAGTGGAGTTATTATATAAGTTTGAGAATTATGCCCTTCCATTTTGTAAACGGATTTATGATTTGGATTTGGGAGTGGTTGAACAGGTAATTTTTTTGGTTTTTGTGAAAATGTTAGAGGGAGTTGTGGATTTTCATTTTGAACCTGAGCGTGAGGTTGAGGTAATTGATTATTCTGAGGAAATAATTGTGGTGGAAAATTTTGATAGGGTGGTGGATATTGTTTATATTGAGCATACCTACCATAAGGAATTTTCCACCATTGATTCCAATATTGTGGTTGTGGTTGACCCCAAGTCTACCATGGCATAGGTGAATTCCAATTACTTTTTGAAGATTGTGAAAAAATTTTAGGATTAAAATTTTTATTTTTATTTTGAGGACTTTTCCATGGTCTTCCGGCAATGGGGAAAAGAGGGTCTACCTGATTTGGCATTCCTTATTCACTATATACAACCCTAAGACCTGGTATAGTGGGGCATTATTTAGTATCATGATTATATGTACATATTACACATATTTCTATGGTTTTGACTCTAAAGGACATTCTCTCAAAGCATGTTTCTTTCTACACTTAGGACGGAAGATATATAATGCAACATTTTTAGCTTTTTTCTTGTTTTGTATTTTAAGGGTGTCAATTTTCTCACTAAGACTCCCAAAAATATTTGTCTTAAATTATCAAGAAAAATACCTAATTCCTCCCTACTAATTGTCCCAGCCACAGCTTTATTTATTATTGATAAGAGAGGATCCCTTGGACTTTTCTCGATTCGTGATTTACCCCTTGAAATATGTACACATAACTCAAAAATTTATGCAATTGGTAACTGAGAAATATCTCCTTTACCCATTACATTGAGGAGATCAATCCACTCATTTCTAATGGATTTGAGTAGGAGAGCTTTCAAAGTTTCTTCATCTAAATTATTCATTTTTTCCTTTTTAATATTATAAACAAACCTTTCAACAAAATATTCAAGATTTTCATCTTCCCTTTGTGCCATTTTAAAAACTTCATCTTTCATTCTATGAATGCATCATTCATTTATTCCCATGTTCCTATAAAACCCATCCCTAAACTCATAAAACATTTTAGTGATGAATCCTTTAAGGTAGCAGGGAAAAATTTTAATTTTTGAGAATCATGTAGATAATCATATGATATGCATAATACTTAAAATTCAAAGAGAAATGTTTTTGGATCTTCACTTCTTATTCCATGAAAATAAGGGAGGATAGAAGGTGAGATATTTTTCATTGTGTATGTTGTATCCTCATCGAGAATAGGGAATCCAAAAGGTTCTGTATCTCCTCTACCTCTACCTCTTCCACCTCCACTTCCACCTCCTCTTCTTCCTCCGATCCTAGATTGTTCACCATTGACATTGTGTACTTATCCTTATCCCTCTTTAACCATGATGGATTCCTAAGAACTAATGTAAGTATCAAGTTCTACAATAAGATTTTCTAATTATTTTGGTTCTTCTATAAATGGATAATTTGAATGAGTTTCTTCTTCTTCTTCTTCACTGAGAACTTATAGTTCTTGTCCAAGAAGTTTTTCTCCTGTTGAAGATAAGAAGATTAATACTGTGGTTGGTGATGGAGGATTTTCTTCTTCAATTAAGGCTTTGGTAGATGATGTAGGTGAATCTCTTGGTTGGATTTAAAATTTTAGGATTTCAAGAAGTCTATGTTGGCCACCTATGTATGGAATTCGAGTTTGAGTGGGTGGTGTAGAAATTTGAGGTTAGTGTTATCAAAAAATTGTACTTGATTGTCTACTAATTAGACAACTCTATGTAACTGTTTGAAGGTAGCTTTTTATTGAAGCTTATACTCTTCAGTCTAAGAGGGCTATCTCAAAGGGATTTAATGATATTGGTTAATGATAGTGCTAGATGGCTAACTCTATAGGATTTGTATCTTGTTTTTTATGATTGCAAGTTGAAATAATGCGTGCTTGCTACCATTGGGCTTATGGAGTGAACAATTAGTATTTTCAGTGGCAATCTTTCTTGACATGGAAGCTAAGGAAGATAGGGGTCTTTAACAAAGGCAATTCACTCATAAAACATAGGAAAATAGAGTCATTTCATTACTAAAGGAAGCCAGAGCATAGATTTATGAATTCTGAGTAATATAAATGAAATCTACTCCAAGTGGTAAAACATAAGATGTAGATCAATAAGACATTAAAAACCCCATAAGAATCTCAGGTCTGTTAAGAAGAAAATCCCTCTGTGTTACTGATATAAGTCAAAATACATAAAGTAGTAGTTTGGTGCAAAAAATCTCCAACCCTTGACTGCTTCGATGCTTTGTCTTTAAATAGATATTATTACAACAAGGATGATCTGCCTGATGGCTAGATTCATAGAATTCCTCCTATGACACATCACATAACTGAAAAACATATCTTCTAACAAGAAAATGACAGCTACACCCTAAAGAAGACATTTCCTAGTAGAACTCAAACTCCTATTTATTACATCAATCTACATTATATTTGAAACAATTAAATATAAGTTACAAATAATCATCACATGCTCGAAGGATAGATGATAGGTTCATTACCAACTTTACATATTAAAAACTCTCCTAGACACGTGGAACAAAACCCTATGTTTTAGGAATGCATAATCTTTATCTTCAACAAGAGCTTTCGCTAATGACGTGTCTCCACAACACTGCCTTCAAGTCATAAAAGTTTGATATTAAAGTCCCTTAACATGTTGGAGGAGTCCATCTGTCAAAAAATTCCATTAGGATGCTCCAAAACCTTCAAAAGTAGCCCGCTATGAAAATAGGACAGTTTCGTAGCGAGCTTTCGTAGCATTGAAAAACAAGCTTCTACACCCAAAAACATTGCTCTTTTTTTGTTTCATGGTGTCACCCTAGTCATGACACATCACCACCATCATTCTCCCTCCTTGAAAACTACCAAAAGTAAATTTAAAGGGAAAAAGGTTGCTATAGAAATTTCCTTAGCGTTTTCCTGGCTTTAAGCCTAGGAAACGCTACGAAACTGTGAAAAAGTGCAGAATTTCCAGATTTCAACACTGTCTCCAAAAAGTGACCTCCAGTTGTAAAAAATTGATCTTCAGCATGCCATGAACCTTCTAAAACACATTCAAACTCAACTTAAGACCCTTGTGGTGTTTCCTCTTCGTTAATGATCAGTTGAGCAATGGGATCTTCAACCACAGACATCTTCAAACCCTTCTTCTCCATCTCTTCATGAATCAGTTCTAGTTGTTCTTGTAAGTATTTTAGTGTCATGTTCTTAGACTGTAAGTGAAATTTCATTTTTCTGATATGTTTCACCTCTCCTTTCAATGGCTTAGTCCATTTGATCAATTTTTCTATGTTGTCCAAGGTCTTAGAGACACTTGTGCATTGATCCTCCCAAATTTCTTTCATTTTCTCAAATTGTACCTTCTGAACCTTGTGCTTCCTTGCCTCTTTCTTTAAAACTGATATTTCATCATTTTCCAGCTTCAACTACTCATTAAGGGCTTCAAATTCTGTCTTTTCAGTGATTTTCTCTTTGCCCTTCTTTTTCTTGATGACCAGATATTCTTTTGCAGGTGATGAGAGGTCAATGATGCTTGGTGGTGGCTGGACAGTTTTAGTGACCTTCTGAGCCTCTTTGCTGCTTTCTAAAACCTTTCTGGCATGTCTTGTCATTATTTTTCTAGCTTGAAACATGAATCCTACATCTTAACCTGCAAAATCTAACTTTTTTTCTTTTTTGGCTTTCTTGAGCTTCCTTCCTCCCTCATCTATGTCTTCAGCTTGAACTATGGGAGTTTCTTCAATATCAATAGCATGCAAAATGTCTTCTAAATTACCTTTAGCCACTGTTTGGCTTCTTGTAACCCTCTTTTTGCCATGTTTTCTCACTGTTGGATTTTGTTTTGCAGGTGTGGATTTGGGTGTATCAACCTTCTGTAAAGGCTCTGTCTCCATGATCACTGGCTCAACTTGCTTTTCCACTGAAGGTGATGGTATATCTCTAGGCTTAGGAGTACTTTTAGGAGTAATACCATCTAATTCAAAACCATGGATGAACAGAAAAGATGACCAGTCTCTACCTAATATTTTTAACTTCTCTAATACCAGCAACTTGATCAAACCATGATGAAAGAGTGAGGTTTCATTTCCTTGTTTTTTAACTTGAACTTTCTCTGAAATTTTATCTAAAATTCTGTATAAGTAAAAAGGTAAATCAAGAGACCTCTTACCCAGAAAATGCAGCAGAAGCCTAAGGTGGTAAGAATAAACCATGTGATACCTCCCTTCACAAGTGAAGTACTTCTGAATGATAAGCAATAGCTTTGAGAATTTTTCTTTCATGTAGCTTCTTGGGATGGCATTTGTGAGATCAATCTCACTATGCTCTGGCTTGATAAATTATTGACAGTCCTGCATGGTGAACTTGAAGCCTTTGAACCATTTTTCTCCTCCTCTAGGGATTCTTGTTGCTACTGCAATGGTCTCTGGTGTTACTCTGAGGTTTAACATTCCCACCTTTGAAGCCATCCCATTGAAAATGATAGAAAACTCCTTAGAAACCTACACATGGCACCCTTGCAATCTTTGGAAAAACTGCAAACACCCTATTCTTCTGAAAAATTCTAAGGTAGTTGGGTCCTCATTCAAAAAATTCATGTTTGATGGCTCATATCTGAGGCAGTGGCCACCTTTGTTGGTCTTCCTCTTTGCAGCCATGGTGATTTTATACACCTACAACTTTTGGAAATGCTAGCAACCAGCTTGGCTTGGTGAAACAGCTCTCCAAAACTCAATAGCATGCAAAGATGAAGCAAAGAATGAAAAAAGACTCAATTGGGTAATGTTTTAAAGTTTCGATGATAGCTCATCGCTTAATCATGACTCATGTATACTAAAAATAGTAATAATGACCTCAGCCATGAACTTTGTACCTTGATTTAACCCTAACTGACTTGAATGACATCCACCCTAACACTTCTAATCATTGACTGACACCATTCACTGAATTTGAAAAGACAGATAGAAAAACCTCTTTTCGTAGCGTAGTTAGTTCATTTCCTGGAAGTTTCGCTATGAAACTATGTAATATTCCCAATTAGTCATGAGCTAATAGAAATATTCATTTTTTTTATTACTTTGTTTAAAGAATAAAAGAGCAAAGGAGATCCATAATACTCCTTAATAAAGAATAAATCAATGCCAAATGTGAAAAGGTGAAATATTGGTTGTTAAATCAAGCTCCTTTAGGTGTGAAAGGGGTTGAAAAATTTGACTGGGTCAACCTTGACCAACTCTATGGCGCTTTCATGGAGGAGTGGCCATCAATGAGGCACAATGCAGTTTCAGATGGAGGTGCCTTATGTGAAAGGGAAGTCATCATTGGATGTGGTTTAGGGTTTGCAAGCTCTTAACTTATAAAAGGAAGGGGATGGCAGCATTAGAAGGTTGTTGATGTTTATCATATTTCTAAATATATTTTCTTTTTAGACATATATCTTTCTCTGGTTGTTTAGCTGAGATTGAATTTTGTTTAACATTGGGTGTTCCTGATCAAGGATCCCACCTCTTCCCATTGAGTAGCTCTTGGGAGAGTTTGTATTGCATAGTCCACTATCTGGCTTAGGGCCAAGATTATTATTTCAAATATATCACAAATCTTGTTGAGGGTTTGGTTGTTTTTGCAAGCTGCAGCAAGTGGAGATTAGATATTTCAGATCTAGTCCATTTCAGTGCTTCTTTTCAGTGGAGGAGGGTTCCACTTCATTGGGAGGATAGTATTGGAGTTCTTGAGCATCATTTTTAGATCTTGGCTTGAGGCCAGCTATATTTTGATCCCTACAACACAGTTTAGATCCAGATCTGCATTATTTCTGTAGGTGCAGTTGCAGGGTAGTTCAGCACACCATTTGGAGAGTTGATTTGCTAAGTGTTGGGGATCTTCCCTTCACTTTGGAGATATATTGGAGGAGATCATTCTACTATATATATTAGATCAGATCCACTTTCCAGATCTATAATTTTCAATAGATCTATAGTCTTATATCTCATATCTATAGCTTGTCTTTGGTGTTTTGCTGAGAACCCCAAGGGGGTTCATTAAAGGAGCCTATATAGTGCATGGATCTCCTATAGATCTAACTTTCTATGCACACATTTTCTCTAGATCTGATGTGTAATATAAATCTATTTTAGGAGCAATAAATAATGTTGTAAGGCCTTTTCAGTCTTTATATATGGTTGCAGCACCTCATTTTGAGGGATTTCTTACATTGGAGGATTGCTTTTCTTGTTATGCATCTTATGGGCCATTTCTTACACATGTTTTGTTGTTGTAATAACAAATGAAAGGTCTCCATATTGGCCTCTTGCTATATAAGAGATGATCTGCATTATTTTCCTATCATTTTTCATTGTATTTCCGCATTCCCCATTTGGGAATATTACAGTGGTATCAGAGCATCATCTTGGCACAGCCTGTGCATTCTAAAAAGCCAATATGTCTTCCGAAGAAGGAGAGCCTCTTACTGATAGAGATAAGAGGTATCAAAAGAGAAGGCACAAAAATTTTGATTATACAAATGATGATGAATACAAGGGTAAAGCCCCTTTATCTGGAGGAGAACATGAGGAGAAGGACTTCCCTAAGATCCTTCTTAGAGCCATGCAAGACCTTGCTCGAGAGATCAAAGAGATGAGGGTGGACAGAATCAAGGATTCCCCTAAAGGATTTCATCATGGAGAAGGCTCTGGCGTGTCTCAACACTGGAATGATCAACTAGTGCATCAGCCACAAGTTTCCCAACACTCTACCATGCCTACATTTTTTGCTGTGGGAAATGAAGGGTTTCAAGAGAAAGAATCCCTTGAAGACTATTTTGAAGAATATGAGTCTCAGAATAAGAAATTCAAGGATAAATTGATTTTTGAAGAGATTTTTCACATAAAGGACAATAGAATACCAAGGCATCATCATAGAGTTGGTGGATTCATTCATAATCATGATCAGCACCACACTACGGGTATATTTTTCTTACCCAACTTTGATGGGTCAACGAAGAGCACTGAAAAATCTTGGGCAGAAAAAATTGACATCTACTTTTAGTTGAACAAGTTTCCAGAGATGGAGGCCATTAAGATTACAACGTTGCACCTTAAAGGTGAAGCACATGACTGGTGGTTCCATGGCTTGTCTTCATTGGGTCATGCCAATGTGACTGCTTATTCAGATTTCACTAGAAGGTTGTTGGAAAGGTTTGATAGAAGATATCCAGAGACACCATTCATGAGCCTTGTAAAGTTGAAACAATCAGGCAATGCAGAAACTTATATCTTTGAATTTTTAAGACTTTTTGTTATGGTTCCTGATTTATATGCAGCAAGAAAGGTGAACATGTTCATTAAGGGATTAGATGAACCTCTTCATGGGTTGGTTAAATCTACCAAGCCCACCACCCTACATGTTGCTATTGAAAGGGCTAGAGACCTTCAAGAAGACTTTCCAAAACCAAAGGCAACATTTCATCATAAGCCCTATTTTCCTTCAAAGGGAAAGGAAGAAAAGGCTTCTCCTCCAAAGGAGATGTCATATAAGAAACCTCTTGATGATGAATTCTGGAGAGATCTAAGAAGAAGGAAGCTTTGCGTCAGTTACCAAGAATCATGGGCACCTGGAAATAGATGTGCAGCTGGAAAATCACATTACATAGAGGTCATCTCAGATGATGAGGAGGAAGAATAAGATGAACCAGGATGAGGTCACAGCGCTGACACTGTAGGAGGAGAGCCAACACTATCAGGAGATGGGAATGGGGCATTTTCTCCTATTGGACGGGCTCTTGCATCTTTGAGAGGAGTACCTAAGAACTTGACCTTAAGAGTTCAAGGTTCCATCTTGAATCAGAGGGTTTTTGTTTTGGTTGATAGTGGGGCTACCCACAATTTTATTGATGCCCAACTAGTGCAAAGGAGGGCAATACCCATTGATGCTTTTGAGGGATTCTCTATTTTGGTCCCAGGAGATAGAACAATGCAATGCATGCATTATGTACCATCTTTATCATTCACCATGGGGACATATACCTTGATTGATCACTTCTTTGTGGTTGACATACCTGACACCAATGTGATATTGGGTGTTCAATGGTTGATTACTTTGGGAAAAGACAGCACTTATTGGGAAGCTTTGAAAATGGAATGGGTGGACAAAAAGAGTGGTAAGACTCAAATGATCAAAGGCATGCATACATACCCCTCACACACCACTTCCACACATAAATCAGAGATGGATTTGCGCAATGGAAGTAAGGACCTTACAGTCCCATCTATCATGCTCATGAGATTGCTACATGGGACACTATTATCTAGTGGAAAACCACTTGGGAGGCCACCCGATTCAGATTTGGTGAGAAATATCTCACAAAATGATGCTCCGAGTATATATCCAGGAGGGATGGGAGCATTAGAAGGCAATGCTACAGTGCTAGGAGTCTTGGGTAGGCTCAAGGAGGAGGGAGATCTTCTCGCAACATCATCATTACCCACTCTCATTTCAGATTTTGCACTGTGGGAGGAAAAGCATGGGAGGAATGAAATTCTAACATTTACCTTTGGCATGAGAGATTTCAAGGAGGAGATCAGCCATACGACAAACATTTCTATTGATAGATCATCAATGCTGTCATTATGGGAGATTGATCCATATTGGAAATCCCAACTGCTGGTGGATTATTCACACATGCATGATACTTGATGACCAGCTACATGAAGAGGGCTATTCAGTCCAAGAAGAAGTCATCTATTATCAAGGTAGGATCTTCTTGTCTAGAGCCTCCATGCTCAAGGAGAAGTTACTACAAAGGGCCTATGAAGAGTTTTGTTTCAGCCCCACATATTCCATGAGATTATACAACATCATCATGAGAAGCTACACTTGGAAGGGCTTTGAAGGAGAACTATATCAGAATTTTCCAAGATGCATGCACCATGTGGAGAAGGGGTAGAAACATAACTCCATAGAGGGGTTAATTCAACCATCTCTTTCTCTTTTTGAGAGAGGAGATAGATCTATGCACCACTCCACTTGTTTGAGGAGGAATTTTGGTGAAAAATATGCTCATGTAAATAATGTTTCATTTGATTATTGTTTGCATTCTTTCACCATGTATATGTAGGCCATGAATCCAAGAAGGAGTATTTTACATTATATGCTTCATGGCCAACTTTTGGCCACAAAAATTTCTGAACATGGTCATTCCCTTGGAAATCAAAGGGAAATTTTGTTTCATGATGGGTGCATTCCTAAGGCACCAAAGATATCTCACACTTTCAGCCATAGCAAGATGACATGGGCAGCAAATAAGTGGTGGGGAAACCACTTACCACATCTTGATCTAATGCAGTCAGGAGATGCATTGCACTGGTTCCACATGTGGGACTATGACCCACCTCCATATGCACAAATTTATGTTTGTATGTATGTAGTTTTTATCCCATACATTGATGATGTACTTATGATTTTTATGGGAATGTATGGAGGGAGGATGGGAGGTTTTTATGTGCCCTATGGGATGGAGATTCTCCATGTATCTTATGTTACATGTTTCAAGGAGAAAGTTGGGAAAACCATGTTTGTTTCATTTGAACTATTGCCTCCTTATGGGATGGATTACTTGCATCTCATGAGAACTTTGGAGGAGAAATTCATGGAGGGATGGATTGGTGAACACTTAGCTTATGAAAGAAGATTGTCACATGATGGTGTCACCAATGGAGGAGGAGAAGAGTTGCAGCTCTCACTTTGTCAGTTTCTTGAGGACAAGCAACATTTGGGAGGGAAGGACTGTAATATTCCCAATTAGTCATGAGCTAATTGGAATATTCATTTTTTTTTTATTACTTTGTTTAAAGAATAAAAGAGAAAAGGAGATCCATAATACTCCTTAATAAATAATAAATCAATGCCAAATGTGAAAAGTTTAAATCTTGGCTGTTAAATCAAGCTCCCTTAGGTGTGAAAGGGGTTGAACATTTTTATTGGGTCAACCTTGACAAAATCTACAGCGTTGTCATGGAGGAATGGCTATCAATGAGGCACAATGTAGTTTTAGATGGAGGTGCCTGGTGTGAAAGGGAAGTCATCATTGGATGTGGTTTAGTGTTTGCAAGCTCTTAACTTATAAAAGGAAGGGGATGGAAACATTAGAAGGTTGCTGATTTTTATCATATTTATGAATATATTGTCTGTTTAGACATATATATTTCTCTTGCTATTTATCTGAGATTGAATGTTGTTTAGCATTGGGTGTTCCTGATTGGGGATCCCACCTCTTTCCCATTGAGTATATCTTGGGAGAGTTTGTATTGCATAGTCCACTATCTAGCTTAGGTCCAAGCTTCTTCTTTCAAATACATCACAGATCCTGTTGAGGGTTTGGTTTCTTTTGCAATCTGCAGCAAATGGAGATTAGATATTTCAGATCTAGTCCATTTCAGTGCTTCTTTTTAGTGGAGGAGTGTTCCACTTAATTTGGAGGACAGTATTGGAGTTCATGAGCATCATTTTCATATCTTGGCTTGAGGCCAACTATATATTGATCCCCATAGTGCAGTTTAGATCCATATTTGCATTATTTCTGTAGGTGAAATTGCAGGGTGGTTCAACACACCATTTGGAGAGTTGATTTGCTAAGTGTTGGGGATCTGCCCTTCACTTTGGAGATCTATTGGAGGAGATCATTATATTTTATATATCAGATCAGATTCAATTTCGAGATCTGTAATTTTCAGTAGATCTGCAGTCTTAGATCTCAGATCTACAACTTGTCTTTGGTGTTCTGCTGAAAACCCCAAGGGGGTTCATTAGGGGAGCCTATATAGTGCATGGATCTGCTATAGATATAAATTTTTATGCACACATTTGCTCTAGATTTGATGTGTAATATAAATATGTTTCTGGAGCAATAAAATAATGTTTTAAGGCCTTTTCAGTCTTTATATATGGTTGCAGCACCTCATTTTGAGGGATTTCTTACATTGGAGGCTTGTTTTTCTTGTTATGCATCGTATGGGCCATTTCTTACACACATTTTGCTATTGTAATAAATAATGAAAGGTCTCCATATTGGCCTCTTGATATATAAGAGATGATCTATTTTACTTCCTATCATTCTGCATTGTATTGTTGCATTCCCCATTTGGGAATATTACAAACTATTAGCATTTTCGTAGCGAAAACTGCCTTTTTACAGTGTAAATCGCTGCAAAAACAAGAAAACTGGCTAATAGTTACCTTTTCAAATTAAAAATCTTGGGAAATGAAACATGTCATCAAATGATGACTGATGGGACATGATATGACTTGAATGGGGTTGGGTTTGGACCTTAGGATAGGTTAATATGAAAAATTTAAATTTTTCCTTTACCAACTTGTGACAAATGAACTCTATGACGATACCTTTGACAAATGAACTCTAAGACTATATCAAATGATGTTTCACTTTTTCTAAGTGATAAAAGCTGGGGTGGAGTGAGTGATGATGTGGGAATCAAGCTTCTCCCTCATCCTATAAACCTACCTTTAGAATCTCTCTTCCTATGCATATCATGTTTTATTTTTAAGACTTCTATTTACACTTCCCCGAAAACGACGCCAAAATTTTTAGTCAATTTAATGTTCTTAAATTGTAAGCATAAATTATCGATCGGAGTCAGTAAATTGATGAAGTGCAACCACACTATATGTGCTATAATTCTTTGTCATTAGAGTGATGATTGAATTTTGAGTTTTGTTAATTTTTGAATTTTTGGATTAGTGTTGAATTCTTATGGATCAATGATTTTTGAAATAAATTTATAGAAATATATTATATATGTTAAATGTTGTTCCTTTAATTAGTTTAATTTTAATTGATTTGTCAAAAATGGTTGGTGAGGTAACTCTTTTCAAAAGATATGTTAGATTAATTTCTACTTCGTTTTTATCAAGTTGTTTTTGAGATTTTTATGTTGCATCTAACAAAGAACTAAATCTAAATTAATTATGAAAACATGAAAAATTGTACAAGTCCTAGTTTTATGAAATCGTCAGAATTGAAAACTAACTGAAACTTAAACCAAAATGCGATGAAAAACATAGCTTTTATCTACTAGAATTTTTAACCTAGAATGTAAACAAAAAAGAAATGAACTGACATATATAAAATATGGAAAGAGTAAATTTAAGAAATGAATCTATGAAATAAGCAAAAACAGAGTATTTAACTATTTAAACTGAGCTTGAAAATGAAATATAAACCAAAGCATTAATCAGATTCGAACTACAAAATTATAATGCGTTTGAAATAAACTCTAAATACTGAAAGAAAATGACCTGATCTGCATGCAAGGGCCCTTCGCAACATAGTAGGTTTCTTTAGCACTAACAACGCATCAATGCATGAAAAAGGAGCTTTGAATTAGGAGAAAAGTTTCAAACAAAATACTCGGAAAAATAAAAGATGGTGTGCGCTGAATACACAGAGTTTCCATGTTTTTATAGAGTTTTTTTAAACAATACGCGAGATATATGCCTACATGTCTCTTTAGAATCCTTATACAAGTTAAAAACCTAACAAATATCGTTATCCTGTTGATTTTCTATTAGGAAAGAAAATCAACAAAATCGTGACATTCTCGAACTCTGTTTCTGAGCGCTGCTACGTGTTCACTGCCACCATTGACCGTGTAACTGTGAGATGTCCTTGATGAATTGGCTAAGATAATCAGGAGGATATCCATGAAGGAGTCATCCTCTAACTACCCATGTACTCCTTTGTTGAGCTGGTGCACAAAAACCCTATTATCAATGGAGGTTGCTACGAATCTGTGAAATAGCTGTGAAATTGTGTTAATTCTGTACCTGAATGTAATATTTAACAAAAAAATAGGGCATATTAGAAGATATGAAAAATAGGACACATAAGTGTTTTACCTTGTCCAAATAATATGAATGTTGCCTTTACTAGGTTGATAGTGATGAGTAAAGAAGGAAATTTGGATGAAAAAATTATGGGACTCTATAGTATCCAATTGGGGCATCAACAGTCTAAAAACAATATTTCCAATAAAATTCATTTTCCAATATTTATCTTGCACACAATTTTTATCCCCCTATCTTTGATAACAATGACAACAATATTTCCAAGACTTTATAAAGAGAGTGTTTCATAATAAATTGACTATTGTTGATTGCTACTTCTTGGCTTAGAAGTGAGGGATTTGGTTAACATTACCCTAACTTAACTCTAAGTTAATGATGTATACATGTTGATTTGAAAATGTAAAGCTTCTTATTTTTTATTGAAATAATAACTAATGTAGGGAACTAAATGATTTTCCCCTTTTTGACATAAAAACTAATGCATCATGAGCAAAGAAAAATGCAATATTTTGGGACCTCCTATACAACGATGCCAAAAAGTGATAGACCGTAGAATTAAAACAATAATGATACAAGACACACTTTCTTGTACTCCTAGTACAACTATTGATCCTAAATAATGGAGGTTATTGTTACCTTACTAGTTAGAGTGAAAATAAATTAGTCCATGGTTGGTTTCCTCCATTCATTCAAAAGAAACTATACAGTCATCTCTTCACTAATCCCACATGCACATAAAGAAAGAAACAATTATGAAATTTCATAAATGGAAATATCACTATTAACTTATAGGACTGGAAATAATATCATTAATCTAATAAAAATAAAGTTACTATTGATATATTGTAGAAAACAAATTTATCCAAATTATAGAATTCAAAAATATAAAAAAGCATTTATAACAAACTACAAGAGCATTTTCCAATTCTTGATTCATTTCCATCGAAATATGTTCCTTGGTTTCAATAATGAAGTGATAGACACAATATGCACCAAAATAAAGAAAAAACTCAAAAGGAAGAATTCACGATTGTCTTATACGAAAATTATCATAGCTAAAAAAACTTGCAGTTCTACACAAAATTCCTACATAAAATTCAAATTACAATTTAAATAAGTAACCTATCATTATAAGGTTAAACATTATTTAAGGCACCTATATACTCATGTAAAAATCATGAGAATTACTCAATAAAATAGAACATTAATAAGTCAACCTTTTACAAGCACATAAAACTAAATGATATGAACATTTTAACATGAAAACAGAAAATGAAAAGGAAAGAGGAACATGGAGGTATTTATATATCCTATAAGTGGGCCCTTCCAACAATCATAAAATCTTGGGTGGTTTTTCAACTAAAGTATTTTATTGATCGCATGTATTGGAATGAAAAAAGACCATGAATGGCATGCGAGAAACCTAGGGAACAAGGCTCCCTGCAATGTTTTTTGTGGGCTATTGGTGGGCATGCAAGAAACCTAGGGAACAAGGCTCCTCATAAAAAAACCTATCAAGTAAGTTTACTCTCTTTCGAAAGACCGTAAAAGAACGTGAGTATGATCATATTGCATAGGAAACTTACTTAACTAAAGGTTTAATTCATAAAATATCCAAAATATGTTAACGAGGTAAAATATTACATACTTTGAGGTGAAAAAAGTGTTGTATATGGGCCTTGAAACATCTATTACTATGGCCCATCATCATGTAGACCTTAGACACCCTTTAATTAATACAACGAAATAATTAGAACATATAAGTCATTGTATACTAAAATATTTTTTAATCCTTGTGATGATTTTTGTGCTATATAGATACCAAATTCCCTTTCGGACCTATGAGCATTTGGGACATATGATACATGGACTAGTATAATGTAGAAATCTTCCTATCCTAAGTCCCATTAGGAAATTCAGTTTCTTTAAAATGTAGATAAGGATGGGAAAATATCATATTTTAATTTACAACATTATAGATATTGATATTATTGTTTATTTATATGTTATATAATATTAAAATAATTTTAATTTGATATTGTGTTAGCAAAATATTAGTCACCCTTGGTTTATTTTTCTTATTTTATTTTTAATATTAAGATTATGATTAATTCCCACTAAGGTTATATATATATATACACTAAAATGCTAGCACATATGAGCTCGAAGGAATTAATTGTGTATTTAATCGAATTAGAGTTGAGTGCTTGCAATCTAGGATTTTTTGTGCTACAAAGGTCGCACCTCATGTTGTTGAGGGGATCTCAACTCTGTGTTATCACAACATTGTCAGGGGGACAAACATTCGACTCGTTCACCTAATCATGTAGAAAACCCATCTTCTCATTTGAGGAAACCTAAGAAGACATATAGGGTAACAATTCCTCTTTTATAGTTGATAAGATGGCATGCTCCTCTTTGAAAAATAACAACCCAAGATGATGTCTGGTAAAGGTTTTAGAAGATACCAAATATGAGGTAACTTCTAGTTACGTAATTGAATATACCTAGTTGTTAGGGGAATTTTGAGGTCTAAAATGGGCCTCCTAAGAAAAATGTACAACCAAAATAAAATTTATAAGAACCAATAGGATTCAGGATGATGATGTCAACCATGGGGGATGATTCACCATTTTTTAAGTAAAAGGGTAAAAAGATTAAAAAATAATAAAATAATAAAACTACTTTTTCAACTCGTATTTTCAACTTATCTCCTAATTTTTTTACTTAAATTTCAAGTGGGAGTACTCGTTGGATGCAAAATTTAATTCATCATCCAAAGAGTACCCATGTTGCATACTTTCGATGGACCCTGCTATGTGAAAAATGAGAAATACATGAAAAAGCGTGATTGCAATCATGTTTTTCATGTATTTCTCATTTTTCGTGTAGCAGGGTCCATCAAAAGTATGCGACATGGGTACTCCTTCGACGAGGAATTAAATTTTTTATCCAACGAGTACTCCCGCTCGAAATTTGAGTAAAAGCTTTGGGAGATAAGTTGAAAATACGAATTGAAAAAGTATTTTTTCTTTTTTCCCTCTAAAATTTGATGATGTCATCAAATCTTACTTTATTATTTCCACTATTATTTTATAATTTCCTTAGGAGGCCCATTTTAGACCTAAAAATTTCCCTAATGATATGCAATACCATGTTCTCATCAAAACGTTTATGGAGATATAGTCAAGTGAAAGTAGTATGGTATGGTGAATTGAAAAAAAATGGAAACTCAAGGGAAAAATTGATATTGAATTAGGGGAAAAGGATTCTTCTCTATCATCTTTGCTAATCTAGAATAATACACCATGGTTTTTGAAAATCGACCCTATTTTTTCAATTTTTAAAGGTTATATCTAAATTTCTTGATAGAATGTTTCAAGGCAAAAAAACCTATTTGGATCTAACTCTTCTTGCTCCCAAAATAATTTTTGGAAGTGGAAACTCTTGAGGGTATCAACATTGTTCTTGGACATTTTTTCAAAATATCTGAAGCCACAAATAAAGGAAAGTACACTTCCTATGCATGCATTTCTGTATACATGAACATCTCCCATCCCATTCCATCCTCCGTAGGTATCTGCTATTGGGACATGGCGTGAAATCCATTATTGGACTATGAAAATATACCATTCAAATGTATAAAATTTCATGAGTATGGCCATATTTTTAAAGATTTCCATCTCAATCCTATTGACCGTCCCCCAAACTAGGCCTATCAAAAAGGTACTAGTGAATTCAAAAATCCCCTCTCCAGGAAAACAAATACCTTATCTCATCCCTCTTTTTCTTCAACAAGGATTTTAAATCCCACAATAACTTTGAAACATTGACACCTAATGATGATTCCTAAACCTAAAATACCATCAACACCAATCTAGATTCCAAAAAGCTAGAGGTAGAGAAGTAGCCCTAGCTGATATCATCCTTAAAAAATAGATGCTCCCTAGGCACAAAAAAGGTGTTTCTTAAACTAAAGAAGTAATAAGGATTATTGAAATGTGAAGAAAAACATAGGAAACTATAGAAGATATGGATTTGGACTCATTTGATTTCCTAATGATTGCAATATAATTGCAAGGAAAGGACTCATGATCTATCCTTGAGCATCAAGTGTAGACTCTTTGTAAATATATTCTTAAATTTAAGGCCCAATGAAAGTATAATCCTCTAGGTACAAGTTCTTAAAATCCCAACTTATTAATTGACACTCATTATTTTAAGTATCCCCCAAATATTCCTAAAGATGGTAAGAAAAAAAGAATAATAAGAAATAAATAACTTCTCTATGAATTGTGGGAAATGTTGGTTAATTCTAGAAGTATTATAGTCATGATGGAAGAATTTTCCTCTAATACTTCCAACCATCAACGAAAATTATCTAATGGAACATTAGAGGCCTTACCTACAAAGGAAAGAAAAGTCTTCTAAGAAACGTAATCATTAAGGAACTACCAACTATTGCAATGATATAAGAAACTAAATGTACCGATGAAGGAGTAGCAAAGAAAATATGTTATTGTTGGGTAGGCTATCAATATAGGGTAATTTATGCCATAGGAAAAGTAGGCACTTTGGATTTATTATGAAACATGGGGGAGCTAACTATCTTAGATTTTTTTTCCACCCATCAAATTCTATTTGCAAAATTCTCGAAAATTTGATTAGTGGAAGTTGAATTTGTAACCAATTTTTATGGGCCTCATACCTTGGGGAAAAAATGCAAGTTTTGAAATTTATATGAAATACAAACCCTGTCATTACATATGGCCCCTGTATTGTGGGAAGAGACTTCAAATTAGTAAAAAATATCAAGAGAACGTGAGAAGGATTGCATTGGTTACACATTGAAGTGAACCATTTCAAAGATATGGCCATACGGTTAAAATTGATAGATGTGGAAAACAAATGAAATATTCACATAGAATAATCAAAGGGGAGGAATACATCATATTACATTTTGATTAAATCACTTCCTAGTCTCTAAATTTCCTCTAGAAAATGATATTTATATTACAAACTCCATTTTTCCATTTGGGGGTTTATATCACTAACCCATTTTATTTATCTAAATATCAAAGGAAGCTCAAAAAATTATTTATTTAGGCTCAAACATTTTGGTCCACAAACCCATACTTTCTAGTAAAAGCCAGCAGAGGATGGAAGGAAGTAAATTTTATAGAAGAAACTACCATGTATCACTTTTATTAAAAGATGTAAAATCTAGGTTGGATAAATGGAATATAGAGGAATTTGGAAACATTTTTCAAGGAAAATAGGGTTTGGAAGATCATATGTAGTAGCTTCAATTGAAGATCATTCTATATGGGCAGTTAGAGGATCTAGTCATTAAAGAAGAACACCTACTCATGACAATAGAAGACAGAAGAAGTCAAGAGGAAATCCTATGGAGACAAAAATCTTGGGTAAGATGTTTCTATAACAATGAAAAAAGCATATATATATATTTTTAATCATCACGTAGTATTCCGACATGCCAAAAAGGCCTTCCATGTTAGCCAAAGAATATTACGAAATTAAAAATAAAATTATTATTTTGGGCTTCATGTAGGCCCCAAGTGTTAGGTCCACCCCACATATGAATCGGTGTGACCCATAGTCAATGTCTACCCCATTTTACTAGTATAAAGACACATGATACTTCCCCAATTTGATCAATTCAGACATCACACTCTCTCCTCTATTCTGATAAACACGTGCGATAATAAGAGAGATAAATTTGAAGGTTGACTAGGTATAGAAGCTTCCATTTGACCAAGGTTTGCGTACCTCATTCGAACAAGTTTAATTGACTTTATTTGGCCAATATTCTGGCTACCTTTTCCTGAGAATTTGGTAGATTTTGAATGTAGGAAGAAGGGCACATTTGATCACAGGAAGAGATTTTTTAACAATAGGAAGTCAACATAATATTGCTTGATTGTAGGGGTCAACCATAGGTATGAATTTGAATACAGGAGATCGGTTTATCAAGATGAAAAGTTGAACATAATTGACCATTTTGAAGGCTTTACTAGTGTTGAATAAGATGGGATTTTGACCAGGTTTTAGTACTAAATAGACTTGGATTTTTGCACAGATTTCTAGAATATTCTAGAAATTGTAAATAATTTTTACAGGTCAATTTGGGCATCACTCCCAAAATCCAGATAAGTATCAATTAAGGTCTATCACACTCTAAATTACTTGTTGCATGCCTTAAACAAGTTATCCCATTGATGGTTTTCCTCCATGAAAGTTTCATTGCCTGGATGTCAGTTGAAGTGTTCCATTGAGCCATCAACACACCCCTAGACCGCAGTAAGTTCTTTGCAAAGCATCTACACCCATGCAAAGCTACGTTGCATAGAATCTAGGCCCACATTACATTGCGTTGGTCGACTAGGAGTGAATTTTTCATAGGATTCCGAGAATTTTCCCACCCTTTAGTGGCTTCTATAAGTTGTTATAGGTATCACATCATCTAATAACTTCAAATATGGACACCATGGAGCCATTGAACCTCTTATCCTCCTATTCCCATGAACAAGGAAACATCTTCATCCATTTTTGAAAATCCATTCAATGGTCCATTAATGCTAAACCACCTTCATTTTCTATAAATTGAGCATTGATCATATTGCACAAGGAAGAAATAATTTGAATTAGTATATTTATGATCGTGAGATAAAAACTCTTTGAGGTTGTTTGCATGTAATGTTATGATTCTAGAGTGATGTTGCTGATGTGATGAGGATAGGACTTAAGCTGGAGCGAGTTGACATCGAATCGATCCAACTAGTTTTAACTTCTCCCTCTACTTCATAATAAAGAGATTTGTTCCTTTCCTAATACATGTGTTCATGATCTTATGTGTATTTTCAAATGTAATCGATTCAATTTTTTTAACATGAATAGATCATATGCCATTATGTCATTTTTTGTCTTCTGTTAGCCATTGTTGGTACCAATCGAGAGATTTCAGTTCGATATAGAGCGATGGAAGTGACAAAAGGGAGGCGAGGAATAGTGAAAGATCACAAGTAGGTGTTATTGTCTTATCTGTTCATTTTAAGAAAAAGGTCAAATATATTTCTTCTCTTGTTATGAGGGAGACCACCACACTTAGGGAAAAAATATCTATCCATAGGTTTGATTTCCATAAAACAAATTGGCAACCATACTGGGGATCCACAAATCTTCCCTAGTATTTTTATCCCTTTTTATCAACCTCTAGTAGACTTTACTTGATTTATTTCAATCATTTGAATGTGTTTTAGTAAAAGAAGTGTGTTTGATTACCTATTTTTGAGTTTCCTCTAGCACCAATGCAATGTTGGTCTTGACAAAGTTCTCTGCATAACACTTTTGGATTAAGGACACTGCTCTGTAACGCATTGTCTCCCACTCAGGGGTGTGTTGCTCCCGTGACCAACCAAAAATCATCATATTTTTGTCTTTTGCAATCCATTTTAGTATCTTGTTTGCTGAGTTTTCAAGTGTCTGATTGCCTCTAGAGACCAGATTGCATGTACTATTCTTGCCTCACTTTGGATATTTAATTAATCAATGTTTATTTTATTTTCTTTATCATTTTCGAATAGCTCCAAAGTTTAAAATTTTACATTTGATCAGTTCTTTATTTTCGGAAAGAGGAATTGTCGTTTCAGTCTTCGTTTCTTCAGAAAGTATTGATTGATTTTTTGTGAATTATAGTTTCTTTTTTATCCATGTACACTTAAAATAAATCAAAAAGAAAAACATGCATTTTCATATAGGGATTATGAGTGCTACATAGGAATAGTTAGGGAATTTTCATTGAGATGTGCTCATTTTTTATTGATTACAATATGATTGCTCTATCCCTTGTAGTTAAGTTTTCATTGTCAAAATTAAAATAGAAACGAATGCTTATCATTTTTATTGCATTCCAGGAATGTCAAATACATCATGCGGTGAGCTTGAAAGACAAAATTATAAAAAAGATCAACTTAAAATTGATCTGAATTAATCTAAGGGAGCATTGTCACTTAACGATAACATTTAGAGGTTTAGGCTAGAGACTTGTTCCGATGTCTTAAAACATAGCATCTGTCGTTAATTGTTTGTGATACATTCCAAGTGTGATACCTCATTCCACGTACGTAAGTATATCAGAGCTTGTCCATGTACCTTTGGGTATACTGGGCGGTGTTCTAGTACGAAAATTATAAGGGGATGCTCTCACTGTGTGGTTTCACATTAGAAAACTCTAATACGGATTGGGCCTCCATGTACCATCGAGTATATTTGGGAGGAAAATATTAGGTTTCTTACCATCCATAGGTAACCGAGATGGTCACCTTGTACACTGTGATACACTGAACAAAACATTTAGGGATATTTCCTTCACGTACATAAGTCCTTGGTTTATTGGGGAGGTATATTGCAATTAAAAGTTACTTGGTAAAAAAATTTCCTAGCATTACCCTCTTTTTGTTTATTTATTTATTTTTTATTAAAATCAATTAGCAATCCTAGAAGAATATCAACCCTTTCCTCATCATTCGCGTAGGACAGCGAATAAACCACCTTTACTACCAGAAGCTACAACTAGTAGATGAAGGCAAGCTCACCCTGACGAGTCCAATACCTATGGAAACTTTGGTGCTACATCTTCATGTAATTTACCAGAGTCATCAGATCCTTTGAGTAACAAGTTTCGATTTGTTTCTACTGATCCTAGTTTATCTGATACTATCGAGACGGAACCCTCACAGGTACCTAAAGACATTGAAATTCACTCCAGTGAAACGGTAAATCTAGAACCCAAATTTATTCAAATGGAAGTCAATCCAGATACTATTTTTCTTTTACTATAACATCTTGATCTCAAAGATGAATGGCAATAATTTTTTCCCGAGTCAAAAGATGATAAATCGACTCATCCTCAGTCATCCATAACTATTGAGTCTTCCTCTTTACTGCATATTTTACCTCTTGAAATTTATCTCAGGCCTGACAGTGAAGTACTTCCACCTAGTTTGATTTCAATTAAGGAAGAACTTCAGGAAGATACAACCCCTTCAATTCCAACTCAATTTGGGTCAGGGCTTCATCTTTATCCAGATTTCCTCATTTGACCTACTCTTCTAATGGTGATCGTGCTCAGTCTCAAGTTCCCATAGATTCTTTAGATTATTTATTGGGTTATTTAACCATGGATGAGACAACATACTAGATTGTACCATCTGTTAAAACTGCGACAACATCTACTATTTATTCTTCTTCAATGTTTTCTACGACACTTGAGCCTCATATTTATGGTGGTCCATCCATCCCACTAGGTTACCAAGTTTGAAATGGAAGATACTCTAGTGTCTCCTCTAGTCCATGGACTTCACCCATGTCATCATCTGTAATTTTATCTCATTCCTCTCTTATGAGTACTGAATGACCTGATCCTTTATTGACACCATTAGCTCAATATCAGGCTGGTCCATCCTATTACCGTCCATCTTATCTAGTATCTGTTGGACTCCCATAATATGAAAGTCATTATGTGAAATATCCTTATACTCCATATGTTGGGGGGCAACATATGTTCACACCATATGACATTACTCCTTTAGTTTTAGGTCAATTTTATTTTGGAATGCATGTTTCCCAATGGAAACTTACCTTGCCTGTTCAACTGAAAATGATTGTTTATCAATATCAACCATCTCAACCTGTTGCATTTGTACCTACTACACTTGTTATTACTTCCTTGGATGTTTCTCAGTTTGCTCAGGCGGGTCCTTCAACCCTTAACCCTCAAATTTCGGGTCTATAAACTCCGTCTTCTGAGGCTAGTATACAAAAACCATCTATATCGTGAATTTCACAACCATGAGCTACTTTACCCTCGTCACAAGTTTCTACTGATCCCGTCTATTCACGACCTGGTCAAAATTATCCTGGCAAGCAACAATGGTTTTATCAAATCCCATGGTAGCCACAACAACCATTTCAACAGTTTCAAGCTTTTCTAGAGCCTGGTCAACAAACCTATCAAGGGTTTGGTCAAAAAACTTACCCCTATCTGGGTTACCAGTAGAAAAATCCTTATGTTGGTACACAATGACCTATTTCCTAGGCAATTCCATCTTACCCTGGTTACGCTCAACTTGATCTAAATCAACAGTTTCTTTTTGTTGCAACATTATGGTTACCTGATTTAAATTGGCTCACTAATGATCCCATTCATTATTTACTTTGGTGGCTCGTGATTCCTCATAAATTACTCTCTGATATTCCGAAATTCAATGGAAATTCTAGAAAAGATCTGTCTACGCACATTATGACTTATCATTTATGGTGTTCATCAAACTCCTTGAATGATGATTCTGTTAGACTGTGGATTTTCCAAAGAATGCTCACTAGTCCGGCTCCAAAGTGGTATATCGAATTACCATGAGCTTCTTTTCATAACTTTACAACTTTAGCCACTACTTTTTTAACCCACTTCCAGTTACCCATCAGATATGCAATTGGAACAGAACTTTTGACCAGCTTTAAACAAACCATTGCTACTCATATATAAGATCATATACATGACTGGCTTCGTCGTTGTCGAATGGTTAAAACATTTTCTCATGATCATATTTTAGCTGAGTGGTTTATAAAGTCCTTGTTGCCATATATCACCGAGGACGTGGCTAAAGGCGGTGTTGTCACTGAAGAGAAAGTAATTGCTCATGCCAAGTATTTGGATTTGATTTATACTTAGTCTAGCACGCTTTATGAATATTATGAATGCACCACAACCAAATTTTATTTTTCCTCCTTCTCCATTTGGTAAGGACATTAATGTCAGTGATGGTGTGATTGTTTTTACTAGCACTCTGTCAATAATTCGACCATCTGGTTCTACACTTGCTGTTTCAAATCAAAAAAATGTTGCATATGATCCTGCGTCTTCTTCTGAAATACATACCATGTCATCTGACATGGTAAAAAGTGACAAGAAACCCATAAGTAAGAAGAAGGGGAAAGATAAGAAGAATAAAAAATCACCCTCGTAGGAAAAATCATCAGATTCATCCGTTTCTTCTCGAAAACCTCGTTAGCCTTGTTTGATATGTAATGAGGAGCATTTTACACGTGATTTTTCTCATCGCTCAAAATTCTCGAAGCTTCTTAAGACTTTTGTCACATCTGCAGTGTTGACAAATCCTTTTCCAAACCCAGAAACACAAATGTTTACTACGAATCTCGCTTCTAGTTCGCAAGTGCTTATGCTATCCGCCACTAAGCCCAAAACTGATGCTTTGGTGTCTGCTCAAAGTAAAGATTATAGTAATCCTCTGTCGTCATTGAATGGTCCGGCTACATATAAGCCTACTACTTTGACTTCGACTTCATCTAAATGACTCAACCATCTATTATTCATGAGTTAGCAATAAATCCGCCAAAGGGAGTTGTTCATAAATCGAATTTCAACCCTCGAGCTCATGCAACTCAAAATTATAATGTAGTCAAAGATCTATCTCAGTCACATTCTGCTATGTCAACACTTGAGGTTCTTCAGAATTGTCACTCCCAAAAGCAGGCTTTGTTGTCAATGATTGGTGGAATCAATCCAAAGGATTCTAATCTTGTAGTCTTTAATCATGCGGGTTATGTGCCACAATTAGCATTTTTTTATTCAAGTACATGACCTGAATCGCCTCATTGATCAGACTATAATTGATGAAGGCACATCTACTTGTATCATGTCTATGAGTTGATGGAAGTCACTTGGCTCGCCAACTTTATCACAATCACCTATGACGTTGAAATATTTTTACGGTCATACATATAAGCCTTGTGGAATTATTAGTATCCTGCAAGTCAAACTAGGGGGAAAAATAGTCACTATTGAAGTTGAGGTCATTGACGGACCCCTTGACTACAATATATTACTTGGAATATCGTGGGTTTACACTATGGTTGTAGTTGTATCTACTTACTTTCGTGTGGTAGTATTCCCCCATAAGGGAGGCATCACAACCATTGATAAAATATCCTTCTTCACCTCTGGTTCCGAGGCAACTAGAAGTGTTCCGTTTATTCATGGACCCACACCATCTCTTCAAAACATTGGTGTAGGACTCTTTAAGGATTCTTCCCTAATCGTGACCTTTTTGTTACCCTCGCCTATGAAATCTTCATGTCTTCCACTTCATCTGACTTAAGGAATATTCCCAATGATTATGAAATAGATAGGTTGGGAAAAATCATGCCGCTAAGTCCAATCGAGCTCGCATAGCAATCAATATTTTTGGATTATGCAGCCAATCCCAATCCTTTGTCGCCAACTATTTCGGTTGATCATTATTTGGATTATGGTACTTCTTTTGATCCTCTTTCATGTTTATTCTCAACTAATGAGAGCATTATGGAATCCATGATGCTAGAAGAAGAACCATGTGCATAATCACATCAACGATCCCATATTCCATATTACAATGAAGATATTCCAATTGAAATATATCACCTTACAGTCATTGATTTCATAAGGAATTCCATTACTATCCAAGCTGTCAATTCTGAGTGAAACCCATCAAATATCGAAGAAACGATCTCTATCGATATTTCTACCAAACCTGGCATTGTAGAAAACATTCATGTCAGCGCGTCTTCTTCTCCATCTGAACTTGACACTTATTGTTATCTTTTCCTTGAATTTCGAGATGTATTCGCTTGGTCATATGAGGAAGTGTCAAGCATCGACTCCATCATTGTTGAACATGAGATTAAAATGTATCCTGATGTCAAACCGGTACAACAATGCCTTTGTCATGTTCATCCTAAGAAATTTGTATCCATTAAATCAAAGGTTGAAAAACTTTTGCATGCCGGTCTCATTTACCCTGTTTGGCTTACTGATTGGGTTTATAAGATTGTTCCTATCATGAAGAAATGGGGGACAATTAGAGTGTGTGTCGATTATCAGGATGTTAATCATGCTTGTTTGAAAGACAACTATGCCACTCCCTTTATTGACAAAACCATTGACAAATGTGTCGGATGTGAAATATTTTCCTTCATGGATGGATTTTATGTTACAATCAGATCAATATTCTTCCAGAGGACCAATATAAAATGACTTTTATCTGTCCCTGGGGCACATTCGCTTATTGAAAGCTCCCTTTTGGATTAAATAATGTTGGGGAAAAATTCCAGAGGGCAATGAATTATGCCTTCCATGACATCAAACACATTGTTCAACCGTATCTGGATGACTTACCTGCACATGGACGGAAATGGGCTGACCACCCGCTACATCTGAGAGAATTATTTCTATGATGTCATCACTAGAAAACATGCCAACATCCACACAAATGTGTGTTTGGTGTCATTTATGGCCATTTTATTAGATTTGTTGTGTCGAAAGAAAGAATTTGACTTGACCCATTGAAGGTCCAGGCCATTCTCAATTTTCCCACGCCTTCCAATCTACTTGAGTTACAGAGACTCCAAGGGAAGGCTAACATTCTAAGGAGGGTCATTCCCAACTATGCCGAAATGGATAAAGGATTTACTTGACTCTTCAAAAAGGGGACTCCCTTCCATTGGGATGAGGTTGCGAAAGCTTCCTTTGGTGTTCTTAAATATACCCTGATCCGAGCATCATTAATCTATCCACCAAATTATCAGAGTGATTATTTCCTGTATCTCGCCGCTAAAGATACAACCTGACTATGATTTTAGTACAATAACAAGATCGTATTGAACATCCGATCTATTATTTGAGTCACAATCTCAATGATACGGAATTTAAGTACACTTATGTTGATAATCTCTACTTGGCATCCGTTCAAGTTGTACAAAGATTTCTCCATTATGTCCTGCTCTGGAAGACCATTGTAATTTAAAATTGCAACCCTATGACATACACTCTGTCACGTCAATTGTCGTGGGGGGGGTTGGAATATTCAAAATGGATCGTCATTTTACATGAATTTGATTTGGAATTCATCAAATCCAAGTCAACGAAGTATTTGGTGTTCATTCAGCTTATCTACGACCTTCCCTCGAGTAGTATTGAGTCTACTACAAAACCATCAATTTCGGATGAGTCTTTATTTCTTATCATGTCATCTGAGCCGTGGCATGGAGATTTCCTCGTCTATCTCTAGACCCAAACTTTCTGGCCCAATACCTCTCACTCGCAACAACGATGTATTCGATACCAAGCCAAATATTGTCTGATCATTGGAGATATAATTTTTCGTTGTGGTGTTGATACGATTTTATGTAGGTGCCTCACTCATGAGGAGGTCGAGAAAGTTTTCAATGATTTCCACGATGGTGCTTGTGGTGGAAATTTGTCTAGTTTTGCTACCGCGCAAAAGATTCTCCAAGCTGGTTACTTTTGGCCTACCATATTTCACGACTGAATTCTCATGGTTAGAAGTTGTGATGCTTGCTAGATATTTAATCGTAAAACCCACATGCTGACATCACCAATGCATCTTGTCATGCTGTAGAACCATTTGAAAAATGGGGCATTGACTTCATGACATGTAACCCCCGCTTGGCTGGGGGGCATGGGTGTATTATTTTCAGCATCGACTATTTTACCAAGTGGGCCGAGGAGATGCCTACATTTAACAACATAGGCGAGACATTTGCATTACTTTTCTTTAACCATGTGGTTACATAGTTTTGTGTGCTGAAAGACATAGTCACAGATCATGGAAAACATTTTTGCAATCACATGATGAATAAGTTGACTGCCAAGTCAGGACTGTCGCATGATAGTTCTACCCCTTATTATCCGCAAGCTAATGGACAAGTTGAAGCCATCAAGAAAATTCTTAAGCGTATTCTTCAATGCATGATTGGGGTTCATAAACGAAATTGGAATTTATTCTTGTACTCAGCTTTGTGGGCGTATCGAGAATCAATGATAAAAACAACCAGATTTACTCCCTTTCAACTGGTTTATAGTCTGGAAGCTATATTACTGATTTAATGTGAAATTCCATCGTTGAAACTCACAATTAACCTCATACCTGACACTTCTGATGAAGAGGCACGTCTTTTAGATCTCATCCATCTAGATGAAATGTGTCGTGAAGCTGCATTGGCCAAGGGAAGCACATAAGGGACAAATCAAGGCACACTATGACCGCAATGTCAAGCCTCACACCTTCTCGAAAGGAGACCTAGTCTTGCTTTAAGATGAGGAAGTTGATAAGATAGGAATAGGAAAATTCGAACCATTATTGCATGGCCCCTACATTTTCAAATGTCTTTTGGCTAAAGGTGCCTATAAGTTGGTATATTATAATGGGATTCCATTGTTGGAGCCTTAGAATGGGATATATCTTAAATTATACTATGCTTGATTTTATGTAGTAAACATTGCATGATACTGTATATATGCTTTGATTTCGTGTGTATCACAATTGTTCTTTCAGATATTTTCATGTCGTTAGTAATCCACTTTGAATTTTTTTGCAAATGTCAAAATCTTTAGAACCATTTGTTGGTTATGACGATGGTGCTAGTCATAGTACTCAGAATCTATCCTCTATAGCATGGGCCATATTCTCTCCAAGTGGTGAGTTAGTGAGTTTCTAAGGGATTTGTATCGGTCAATCTACCAAAAATTTCACTGAGTATAGCACATTGATCGAACACCTCTCTGATGCCATTTCACTTGGCATTCTCCACATCATCATCAAGCTAGACTCACGACTTGTCGTACTACATATTACTAGTGTTTATACTGTTTGAAATCCAACTATTCATCGTATGTTCCTTAGAGTTCATATTTTGGAAAGACATTTTGATTACATCCAATATCAACAAATCTCCAGAAACTTTAACACTTTAGCTGATTCTTTAGTGAATTATGTGTTAAATAGACATTTGCAACATATGTAAAGATAAATTTTCAATTCACATCAAAGAATTGAATATGGTTGTACATAATTGACTTTAAAATGAAAGTAAAATAGATATATAATTGAGTTTTTTACAAAAAATTGTGCCCAAGAAACGTTGGTCATATGACCTCAAAATGTATATAGACATAAAATCATCTAATTACACTTATTTTTGCTCATGATAGTAGGGCACTTCTTGGGCTATCATGCACAATAGCCTCATCTAATGGCTAGGCACACCAATATCATAGAGTTGCAGCCTCATAGGTAACTCCTCGATTTCGATATCCAATATCCCGAGAGTCAAACCCTCCACATGATGTTGTAACTCAGCAAGAGTCTTGGCTAAATCCAAATACCGAAGGACTGCTCTTTGGACAATCCTCTGCTGGTTCACCTGTCTATTGTGCATGACCCACTGGTCGAATAGCACCCACATATGCATACATAAAAAATATTTAGTTTAGTCTTGGAAAAACAAAAAAGCACAAAATATGTAAAAAACACAAAAAATCAAAAACATGGTTAAACATTTTACCTATAGCACCCCATTGAGTGCCGGCTCGTAAAATCAAATCCGGGTCTCCACAGAAATCCATCCTTGCATATGGATTCTCCTTTATGACGATATTCTATCGTTAGAGCCAAGTGAAGAATGCAGTGGAAAATGGTATCGATGACTGACCAACATGTCTAGCCATCAACGCGACCCACCATTGTATTTGTGGATCTCTAGGACTAGCTAAACCTAGTGTCAAATGATGTGCCTGCATCAATGGAACTCGCTCCAAAATGAAAGTGATCAAGATCAATCCATAGCTAAAAATATTAGGCTTGCCACATTTTTCTTTGGTCATTTGTTCTTTCATCTGAAGGAGTACTTCTTCAGCCCAATTGAACATGGTTGGCTCAAGACACTCAAGCGCATACTGCATGGATGATCTGTTCGCGACATGAAGTGTCACATTTCCATCTAGCTTTGTGATAGTGAATAGGAGCCTTCGCAAATGCATATAACGTACATCTCTGATGTTTATATTTCCATATTTTCTATGCTTTTTACCTGGCCGACAAAACTCTCGAATGTATTCCTTCACTATCTCACCTCCACGAACGGAACCCGCAAGGGAAATGGGGGCACCACATCTCACAAACCTGTCAGAATGTAAGTGTCATCAACCAATATTGGGAGCACTTTGTCCCCAATGTGAAATTATTGTAGTGTCGGGTCCCATCAGTGAATCAAGAACTACAATAGTTCCATATGTTGCCTCATCCCTCACAATCTAAAGTACTTGAGCAACCCACGGTATCTGAGGGCTCTCACAATGCCAGGATCATTTAGGGAAACCATATCATGTACCTCATGTTCTCTTTCTTTCCATGTAATAGATATTCTGATCCGATAAAAATCTGAAATCAAACAATAGGCTTAGTTAGGATCCATTCCATGCAAAAAACTAGGGAAATTTTGGGCAGAAAACATAATGCAAATTTCCGAATTGTGCGCAATGCACTCCTGAGTGGGAGACAAAGTGTTGCAGAGGAACTGGGCTTCTTTTTAGCCACTGTATAATGCACTATTCGACATCCAAGGGTGTGTTTGTCCTAGGGCGTTGTATATTTACCCAAGGAACCCCAAAACCCTAAAAATCTTGCATGAAACTAAAAAAGAATGCAACCAATAGAAAGAGAAAGGTAAGATCTCCTACCTAGTCTGAATGACATGAGAAATGGTCCATAGAATCTATTGCAATCAGCTGCTAAAGTTCGAGGGTAAAACTGGCTGAGAGCACTAAAAATTGAATGGTAAATATGAAATGGTAAAAATGGATTGGTAAATTATTATTTAAATAATATTTTTGATTCATTCATGCATATTTAATGAACTGACTATAGTTTTTACCCATTTTTACTATTAAAATAGGTAATTTTAATCCATTTGGTGGTTCTTTCAGTAGGTTTATAGATGATACAGTGAATTTGACATGCATGATCATATAATGAATTTTGACCATAGAGCACACTTTTATCTCTTTTTCGAGCTCTGTTAAATAGGAAAAAGGAACCCTCTTGGAGTTATATTTTAGCTCTTTTTAGACTCCCAAAACATGAAAATATTGCCGAGCACTTGTCCTTTCGAGCTCGTAAAAGGAATTGAAACACAATCTACTTAGTATAAGTTTTACCCTTTTCTGAACTGAGATAGATTATTTATGGAAAAGGAAAACGGTAGTCGAATGTGGCTAGGAGGTTCTATCAGGCATTATTTTATGCTTTTTAGGATCCGAGGGACAATTTTATGAAAAAGAACTTGTAGATTTTTGTTTTGTCCCTTTTTAAAACTCTATAAACATGGAAAAGGATCGAGTTTTCACTATCGTTAGACTCATTAAAACATCAAATAGCGACGAACTTGTCGATCATGACAAGATCAAGTTTCACCTTTTCGGGACTCGTTAAAACATCACATAGTGATGGATTCACCTGAAGGGTGGAATTATACATCAAGCATATGTTATCCTCCTCAAGGTTGTTAAAAAATAAAGAGGTATTGGTCAGCAATGACTGGGGAACATTGGAAAGGGATAAATAACTTTATGGTAGAAAGTTTCTCTTGAACATGACACTCATTCACTTCATCTCCGTGACTTTTGGGTTGGGCTATCTGCTTGATGGTCTATCATACCTATGGTCTACCACACCATCCATCACTTTGGTTTTGGGTCAATGCTTCAAACTCATTCAGTTTTGTAAATATGTTTAAGAGAAGTCACTCAGTAATTCCTCATCCTTTTCAATATTCATAAACCTTAATTTCAAGACCTCCATACCTGAACATTACTTCAACAATTACATTCTGTATCTAAAATCATTACTCTTGTTTCATGCTGTTGATGGCGGATACATCAAGGCCCTCGTGTGACGAGTCACTTCCTCTCGCCATTAGCTCATCATCCAAGAAGTTGAATTAGAAACAACCTTTTAGTACCTTGGAGCTTGCATACATCAATGGCAGGTTTCTCATTTTTGATGATAGGTTGACATCACATACCTTCGACGGAAAGAATTTGTATGGTGTTTGACATCAAATCATTTATTCACACCATGCAGAATTTATTGCAGTACCTTCGGAGCCATTATCATCATCGGTGGTTTCTCTCATGCATGTTAACAGCTTACATCTTTAGCTAGTAATCATATGGTGTCTTCCCATGTTCAACTTCAGATCACATATTTGCATGGTTAGACTCGTACTTAAGCGATTGAGTGAACGAAATAGAAGACCCCAAATCTAGTTTCATCCATCCGGATTGGGATTTCAGGAGTAGTACCACATCATTTGTACAATAGTCTTTGCACAGATGGTCATCCTCTCATGGGTCTATATCTATAAGTGAATTTCTCATATTATGATATTTTATGTGTTGAGTATGGGTATGCCTCCCTCACCAATTCATGTCCAAGATGAAAAGATATCAATCATGATGTAATGTATTTTAACTGATGCTGGTCACTGTCTGCTTTAGATCCTACTCATCACGTCGTAAAGCATATCATTCAACATTATCATTTTTGAATTCATGCTTTAAGGGGGCAGCTGTTACAGGTGAATTTTGGAATCACCCCCAAAACCCATATTAGTATCAATTAGGGTCTATCATACTCTAAATCAGTTTCTACATGCCTTAAACAAGTCATCCCACTTATGGTTTTCCTCCATGAAAGTTTCACTTCTTGGATGTCATTTGAAGTGTTCCATTGAGTCATAAACGCACCCCTAGACTACAGTAAGTGCTTTGCAGAGAATCTAATCCCATGAAAAGCTATTTTTCAGATCATCTAGGCCCACGTTATAGTGTGTTGGTCGATTGGGAGCAAATTGTTCATAAGATTCTGGGAATCTTCCCACCCTCTAGTGGCTTCTAGAAGTTGTTCCAGCTATGAAATCATCTGATAAATTCGAATATGGACACCATGGAGACATTAAACCTCTTATCATCCTATTCCCATGAACAAGGAAACATAGTCATCCATTTTTGGAAAAGCCATTCAATGATCCATTAATGCTAAACCACCTCATTTTCTATAAATTGAACACTGATCATAGTGCACAAGGGAGAAATAATTTGAATTAGTAGAGTTATGTTGGTGAGATCACATCTCTTCAACAGGTCATTTGAATGTAATGTAATGTTGCTGGAGTGATGCTGCTGATGTGATGAGGATAGGACTGAAGCTAGAGCAAGTTGACATCGAATCAATCCAACTGGTTGTAACTTCTCCCTCTACTTCATAATAAAGATATTTGTTCCTCTTATAATACATGTGTCCATGATGTTATATGTTTATTTTCAAATGTATTTGATTCAATTTGTTTAACATGAATATATCATATGCCTTTATGTAGTTTTTTGTCTTATGTTAGCCATTGCAGGTACCAATAAAGCGAGTTCAGTTCGATTGAGAGCGAAGAAAGTGACAAAAAGGTGGTGAGGAATAGTGAAAGATCACGAGTAGGTGTTCTTCCCTTATCTATTCAATTTAAGGAAAAGGTCAAATATGTTTCTTCTGTTGTTCTAAGTGTGCCCACCAAAATTAGGGAAAACATATCTATCTGTAGGTTTTATTTCCGTAAAACAATAATGTTGAACGTTAATTTCTCCTTAGAATAAAAGTTTCCTTACTTTTCCCAAAATTGGGTTTTCACAGGATAAATTTTTTGTCTCTATTGTGCACTGATGTATCTTTATGATCCTACATTTTTTCATTTCATTACTATTGATATTTTATTTGTATAATTTCATAACAATATATGAGATATCAGATAACTTTATCAGACATCATTGGAAGGAAATTATTATATTCGAATATCAATTTATAATGTGAATTATTGTGGAAAATTGAACATGGAATCAGATCTTGGTAAAATAGAAGCCGATTAAGTTAGCCTAGGAGACAAGTGTTCAATAGCTTGAATATTTCTCAAGTCTCTGAATGGAAGACAAGGAAAGTAGTCTAGAACCATAGGGAGCTAAGGAGAAAGCCTCAAGGTCTTAGTTTGACTCCTAAGGATCTTAGTTCTCAAGTTGGTATAATTTTCCTATTATTATATATTGATTGTGGGAATATATTTTATTCATATTTCATGTTTTTTTCCCCCATACATTTTGACCATTATTGGTCCTATTCCCAAATATTTTTTCCTAAACGTGTATGCTTCAATTCTAGCAAAGAAATATGAAATGTAGGATAAGGTAGAAAAGAATATAAATGGAGCAGATGCATAGGAATTGATATCTTTTTTGGAAGAGTCAAAATATACCATATTTGAAGTGTGGGGAGAGGAAAATGAAATGAAGCTCTATACCGAGAAGTATCAAATGACGATAATTTGAAGAGAAATAATACCATAGAAACCAAGTGTTTGTCTATTTTTTGATGAAGAAGGAAGAGTCTACCAAATTCTGAAACAATTCCAAAATTCCATATATCAAAGGACAATTTTTTTTTGAAAGGACTTAGGCCCAGAAATAGGAGTCAGAGGAGGCCAAAACCTATTGTAGGGATAGGTCGCAGGCCTAAAAATGGTCGAAAGGACCCTTGAGAAGCAGGTTCAATGTCCCTCTAGTTAGCTGAGAGACAAACATAGGTAAGAATGAGGTTGTTGATAAGGAAGAAGGTGGTTTGTTGTGTATGTAAAGGATCTAATATTCTATGGATAATAGAACTAAAATATTGTAGAGGAAGGTCAACTAGAGAAGAAGGAAGTGAGTGGAAAAACATCTAAGATTAAGTAACAATGGCATTGACTGTGATCAAAAGGAAGTTACTTTGGAGTCAGAGGGAACTTTGGAGAATTCTCCCTCACCTAATTTTATGTAAGAAAGGATATTCTCATGTTCATAATTTGTTACCTATATCACAATATTGATTTGATTTTCATTATTCACATTGTGGTTAATGTTATTCAAAGGTTTTAGATGTTGTGACAACATCTTGTGATGAATCAAAGACAAATTTATTTCAAGAACTATTGATATATTTTGTAACTATAGTAGCAATAATTTTCACATGAAAATTTTGATGACATTGCAAAGGGTATTCATAGGTTTCCTTATTATTTTGTGGTTCATAAGACAAAATTCCTAAGGTTTATAAGATAAAACCCTAGAGAAAGACCTAAAGTGTTGGATGGAAGTGGAGTCGGTGTGATGCTTTCTTAGTTTATCTATTGGATAACATGAGGATGAATCGGTATTGATGATATCTCATAGATGAGCCTTTGCCATGGATAGATAATTTTATGAATGCATGATATGGATAAATGCTAGCTCTTATGCAAAAAAAGGAAAGCAATATGCATCAACAGCTGAAGTTGAGGATGGAGATGAGAATGCACCTCAAAATAAGACAAGGACTCCAATATTCATTAGATTGCAGATCAAGAGGGAGCCAAACAATCTATAAAACACTTAGCAATTTAAACAAAATATCATTAATTCATAACCTCCTCCCTTGATTACTATTATTATTTTATTCCCTCATCGGCCCTTGTCCTTGTACTTTTTTTCTTGGTTATAATTGTTTCTTTCATGGAATCCTCACTAAGGTTTTTAGGTACATTATGAAGGATGTTGAGGAAATGATTCTAGAGTCATTATGAAGAAAAAGATAAAATTTGTGACACGACTGACTCTCCCAGTAAGAGGGAGCAACTACAAAAGAAGGACTTGTTTGCAAGTTTAGTAGAAGGAATTTCTTGCATGATAGAGAGAAAAACATTGGTAGGAGTATTTTCTTCCATGACTGAGGGAGTATCCAAAACTACCACAAGAAAAACTACTTCAATGTTAGAAGAAGTTTGGCCTGAAATATTGAAATGAATGATTCTAAAAGATACACTATTTCTTGGGATCGAAGATTCATATTTGGTGAATCGTGCGTTAAAAAAAATATTGTGGTACCTATGTTGTAAAATTGAATGTGGCTTGATATATGTATCATGAGGTGAAGAGAATATCTATAGGAATATCACAAGTCATGAAAAAATGAGGCTTTAGAAGCTATAAGGACATGGTTGGGTCAATTCATTCAGTTAAAGATGCAAAGAGGAGAAGTAGAGCTCTAGTACATGTCCATAAATGAGTATATTCTCGAAAAAAACAAACTTTATTTCATTTTGAATATATCCCTCATTGGAATGGAATGATGAGTTCTTTTCAGGATTGGACTGACCATCTCCTGAATCCATAAAGGAGTTTAGCTGGGTAATAAATCACTTTGACCAAGAGGAAATGAATGCATTCACCTTTGAAGCCAAAAGGGCTTGGATAGTTCAAAAAGGACTTTGAACAGAAAGGTGAATGTCCGAAGGAAATTATAGTGGTGAATTGTAGGATACATTCACCTTTGAAGCTAGAAGGACTTGGCTAGGTGGACTAGAGGTGAATGACCTAGGGAAATTATAGGATTAGACAAATATTCTCCTTAGAAGCCAAAAGTACCTGTATATGTATACCAAAGGAGATAGACATAATTCACCTTAGAATCTATAAGTACTTGGCTAATTAATGAAGGACTTTGACCAGAAAGGTTATTCAGATAAAGTTAAATTATCTTCTGAGAAGCTAAAAGAACTTAGATTCTAAAAGGATTTGGCTAGGTCATGACCAGATGATACTAACACATTTTACTAAGGAGCCATAAAGGAACTTGAAGTAAATACTTAGATACTAATGTACATATGATGAGTTACAATTCTCAGTCAAGGATGGAGTTACAAACATGCATCAACATGAAAATATCAAGAACTTTTCTTAATGACGGATAAATTTCAGCAAGGAGAAGTTTTTTGTAGACAATACCTCCCTTGATAGGAGGGAGCATTGATTTTTGTGTTGTAACGAGAGGTATTACCACATGCAAAAAAGTCATTCCATGTTGAGAAAATAAAATTCCAAAAATGAAAAACTAAAATTATTATTTTGGGCTTCATGTAGGACCAAAGTGTCAAGTTAGTCGTGCATATGAATGGGTGTGATACTTGGTTAAAGTCCACCCCATTTGACTAGTGTATATACATGTGAGAGTCCTCCACATTGATCAACTCATACATCACATTCTTTCTACTATTCTGATCCGCACGAGAAAGAATAAGAGAAGGAAATCTAAAGTTTGACTAATTATAAAAGCTTCCATTTGAGCAAGGTTGACCTCCCTCATTTACCGAGTCTAAAATGATTCATTTGACTGATATTCTGGCTACCTTTGACCGAGCATTTTGCAGATTTTTTCCTTAGGAAAAAGGCTGAAATTTACCAAAGGAAGATATCTTTTGACAATAGGTATAACTATTGGAAGTCAGCTATGGACCCTTTAACCGCAGGGGTTAACCATAGGTCCAAGTTTCACTATAGGAGATAGATTGATCAAGACAAAAATTTGAATAGAATTTACAATTTTAAAAGCTTGACCAAAATTAACTAAGATGATATTTCAACCAAGATTTACTGGTGAATAGGCTTGGATTTTGGCACAGATTTCTAGAGTATTCTTGGAAATTTAAATATTTCTAAAGATAAATATCTCCTTAGAAGAAAAGTTGTTGGGTTTTTCCCAAGGTTGGGCTTTCCCAAGATAAATTATTGTCTCTATTAACACATATTTCATTAAATTTGGAATTAAAAAATGGATCTAGAATTTCAAAATAACCAAAAAACTTGATCCTAATGATGTGCTTGTAATATTTGTTTTCCAATTTTAATGAATATGTGTTTATTGTGCATGGATACCTCTTTATGATGTTATTATTTTTAGTTATAGCACTATTGAATTTTCTATGCATAATTACTTAATTACTTAATTTGATTGGAAATCATTATAAAGTAATTATCAAATCAGAAGATAAGTTTCTATTTTGCATTATTGTAGAAAATTCAACAAATTCTTCCACAAATTGATGGTGCAACATTACGATCATAATTTTATTGCCTTTCTTAAAGATGCAGAAGGAACAAAACTCTTCAATCACCAAGACAATAAAGTGGACATAGTTAGCTACAAATACTCTCTCCTCTCTAATACTCACCCTAACAACATGGAGGTGATCAGGAAAATAACAAGGAATATTCCCTCCTTGGTAGCCCCTAAGAAAAATTAAACATTAATGCTGGAAATTAATTTATCAAAAGTCGAATGGGCTTTTAAGGAAATGTTGAAAAATAAGGCCCCTAGTCTAGATGGCTTCAAAACCTATTTATTTCAAGCTTGCTAACTCTTCTGGGAGGGGAAATCATGGAATAGGTAGAGGAATCAAGGAAATCAATATTTATCCTACCAACTCTCTGTGGTACCTTCTTAATCCTTGCCCAAAAATGACAATATTGATGATATATGGTGTTTCCATGCCATAGAACTTATCAATGTCACTACAATATTATCACAAAGATAATTTCTAATCACATTAAACCAATTCTCCCCTTTCTTATCTCTACGAAGAAATTTTTTTATGTTAAACGTATTTATGTTTTAGATGGAATTTTGGTGGCCCATGAAGTTATCCACTTTTTTAACAAATCCCAAGAATTAGGTATTCTCACTAAACTTTATTTGTATACATATTTTGAAAAACTAAGTTTGTCATTTATTCAGAAAATTTTACTATCCTTTTAATTCTAAGAATCTTGGGCCAAATGGATTGGGCTTTTATCTCTATGCCCTTATTTAACATCTTTGTGAAAGGATATCCTCTATTGAATTTGATACTTCAATAGGAATTTGAGAAAAATATTCTTTCTTCCCTTTTATCTTTATCCTAGTGGAGAAATGCCTAGGAAGATCCATAAAGGTGATATTTTCAAATGGAAACATCAAAGTTCTTTTCCATTTTGGGAAAATATCATGGTTTCCTATCAACAGTTTTTTGATGACACCATGTTAATGGAAACTCTTATTATTTCAGAAGCTTCATGTTTTTTTTCCATATTTCTTCATGATTTCATGGAAGCCTTAAGCACCTCATTCAATCCCTTCAAGCCTAATTTTTTTCTTCAACACTCCCCTAGATTCCCCTGGTCATATATATTGTATACTTAATTATAAGCATTGCTCCTTTCTTGGAAAGTATCTAGGATATCCTTTAGTTGATATCTCACTCAAATCAAATGCATTTTTTGAGTAGCTTCAAAATACGACTAGTAAACTTTATATCTGGATGTTATGTTCACTTAACATCATAGGCCAACTAGTACTTACAAAATCGGTCCTCCAAGCTCTTCCCATCTATATTTTCTCTAATTTGGTGGAAAAAAAAGCATACTCATGTATTTTCATAGCCTCTAGTTCTCCTTCTCTTGGGGTGGTGCTCCTTCTCTTGGGGTGGTGCTGCTAGACAAGAAAAATGCTGCTTTGTCTTATGGGACAAGCTTTGTTTTTCAAAGCTTCAAGGGGGAACTAGGCTCCAAGATAATAAAAAAGACCTTTAGTATAATTTTTGGGGCTAATACTTGGTGGTTCCCATAACAGTGGGTTGAATTGAATCTTTCCAACCCATGATCAAAAATATGAAATACAACTACTATTAGTAAACATATCATCCATAAGCACTATTTTTGGGAGTTAAGACACTAGGGTAATTTTGAGGTCTAAAATGGGCCTCCTAAAAAAAATGTACAACCAAAATAAACTGTATAATAACTAATAGGATTCAATATGATGATGTCAACCATGGGGATGATTCACCATTTTTGGAGTAAAAATGCAAAAATATTAAAAAATATTAAAAATAATAAAATAATAAAAATACCTTTTTCACTCATATTTTGAACTTATCTCCCTTAGGTTTTACTCAAATTTCAAGTGGGGGTACTCATTGAATGAAAAATTTAATTCCTCATCTAAGGAGTACCCATGTTGCATACTTTTGATGGACCCTACTGTTCATCCAATGAGTGTTACCCCTTTAAATTTGAGTAAACCCATAGGGAGATAACTTGAAAATACTAGTTGAAAACATTTTTATTTTTATTTTTTTCCTCTAAAATTTGATGATGTAATATAATATTATTTTATTATTTCCACTATTATTTATAATTTCCTTAGGAGGCCCATTTTTCACCTCAAAATTCCCCTAATTAATAGAAAGAGTGCACTCTTCTAGAACAAATATTGGGATCAATTCCCGAGTTCTTAGGAATATATACAGGGAATTTGAGACTTGATGCTCTCTAAAAGTCACTAAGTAGTGGCTAAACACTAGAAATATCATATCTAGAGATGAAGTGGAGGAGATAATTACTGAAATAAGTTTGAATGTTGATGCCTAAAATGGCCAGATATTAAACCTCTTGGGAATCAATGTAACAAATAATTGTAAAAAAAAATTATAGGATCAAGAAAATATAAAGTGGGGATATCATAAAAAAGGCATATTATTTATGAATGAAGCTTAATTCTTCAAGTTAATAAGACCTATATTCCTAGATAGTAAATTTTGTAAAATATTTGGAGGTAAAACTTATGTCTAAGGTTTCTGATTTTTTTCACTTCTAGCTACGGAAAAGGAGTTAATATTGGACAAGCTAACCAACTATGCTTTTGAAGGTCCATATTTTTTCATGTTTTTCATCGTGGTTTTGAATATATAGATAATATTTTAATTTTTTTCCCTGTTTTGAGTATCTATGGGTTCAAGATTTTATTATATCTAGAGATTCCAACAACAATAAGAGAATTAACTTGAACATGGTGGAAAAATGGAGGTATGTATCTTTTCTGAATCCCCTTCTAAACATATATTGGGTCCCTCTCCTTGTATTCATCCTATGTTAAGTTTGGAAGTCTAGTAATATTTGTAATATTCACATCCAAAGTTACTTCATTAATTCAATCTGGAATCGCATCGTACTTTGTGTCAAGGAATTTTTTCTTATTCACCCTTGGTATACATTGTATTGGAAGCCCTAAAACATAAATTTTTCCATTTGTTAACTCTTATAGCTTATTTCTATAAATTCAACACCTTCTAGCCAACATGACTATCCCGATCTCCCCTCTCACGATTTTTGGTCTCTTCCTCCTTCAAACTCCATTAACCTTAACTTTGATGGGACATCCAAAGGTAAGTAGGTACAAATAGAAATGGAGAAGTTTTTATAGCTGGTTAAGGTATCATATTATATATCTATGCTATCACTCTACAGTTCAATAGCAACAACACAACAAAGATTTATGCTTTTGAATTTGGTCTCAAATAAGAAATCAAAGAAATATTCTCTAAGCTATTAATTGAATGGGGCTCTTAGTTAGTAATTTCATTAATTTCAAAAATAATTCATGGTACAAACATATGAAAAATATCTCATAGTTGGTAATTGGAGAGATACTTAGCCCAAATTCTTGTCCACCTTCCCAAAATATTGATTGTATTAACCTCGCATGTTTACATAAATGGAAATAAAGTAGTGGATAATCGAGTTCATGAAGGCTACTCTCATTTATCTCCTCAACCGAACAGACCTTGGGTTGATCTCCCATATTTTTAGGTGAATTAGTATTTCAGTTCCTAGGCAAGGTAATACTATTCCTCGCCACATTACGTGATTACGAGAAATAAAGGTGGTGAGAGGGTTGAAGTCACTATCACCTCGAGAAATGAATGAGATCAAAATTGCGAGTTCATATCTTTACTATGATGCCCACTCATTCCTAGTATGTATTTAGCCTTCCTTTTCTTTATGTCATGATTGATACCTTCTCCATTTAAGAACTTTATTCCTAAATTAATAAGTCATTGAGCACCTTGCATTTCTATGCAGATACTTTGGCAAGAAAATTAAAATTTTTACTTCCATTATTTGAGCTACATCAACTACATATTCTTCATGGGGCCCATTTGACCCCTCCTATTCCCGAATGGTATTTTTTTACGGTATTTTTCCCCATCATATATGTCTTGTTGGCCCCTACAATTATCCCCTATTTTAGATCCTCGTCCTTGTGGTAGCATTGACAAAGAAAAAAGTGCATTTTCAGATAGGATGTGGTAGTCAGGGATCATAGGGGGTGCATGCACTTTATTTTGTGTTAATTCCTCCTCTTGGTTATATTACCATAAAATTACTTACAAAGTACAATAAGAACTTAGTAAAATATGAAAAGATGTTAGTAAGGAATGAAATTGTCATTCTGATACAATGGTCATTGCTTAAGTGGTGGATTGGGTTCTAGACATAGGACACAATTGAGTCCATCAAAACTAGTATTTTTATACAATTCATCTATATTAGAAAATGAAGTGCCTCCTTCAAAAAGTTCTCCTTGAGAAAAATGATGCTAAGGATGGGATTTTATTGATGCTAAATGAGGTTCAGTTGTAATTAGAGGATTTGGATATTATATTGGACCATATGGGATAGGCTTGGAAACAGGTTTATATCTAGGAATATCTAGCAAATTAGTAGCTACTCCTATCAAGGTGTATGTAATATAACTCTCTAATTCTTAGTTTTTCTAGACATATAATCTATTTCTATTATCTAGTCTTTAAAAACCTATAAATATGGGTAAGCCTGGTTTATCTAGTCTTTTAAATGCTCACTAGTGTAGAATCAATATTTTATTTTTTATTTTGGTTTAATGTTTCACTTAAAACTATCTTAATAGAAGGCTTACTATTCTACCAATAGTATAGTTTCTCTAGTGGTAGAACAGAGGCCAAAATTAACCTCAGGACTATGTAATTTTGTTGATTATGAATGGAATTTGACTTACTAAAAAACAACACTCTAAGATCAAAATGGTATATAAGACCTTAATAAGGTAAGATATTACTTAGAATTCTTAGTATATTGCTTGTATTTTTGGAAATCATAAAGAGAAGTATTGCAATATCACCCTAGTTTTCTGAAATTAAAAGGTCAAGAAGGTTGGTGGTCTCACAAATAGTTTGAAATTTAAATGAATGCGAGAATAAGTTGGACAATACAAGAGAGAGTTCTTTCGTTTTAAACACTCTCAATGTCACAAATGTAACTGACCCTTTTATCACATGGTGCTTTAGGAATGGACCAATTTGTACTTTCTCAATGAAGCTTGTGAGATTTTGTTCTTATTTTAGAAATGTTTATTTTCATCTTTACACTAGTCAAGCGAGAGATAATACTGATTTTTTATTCAATAATAGTGTATTATGTTATTCTAGAATCTAAATAATCTCTATTAAATAATATGAATTTAAAAAAAGAAATTGTAAATAAGATAAAATTACTTAATATTTTTAGTTAAATAAAAATATTTCATATAAAAAATTATAAATAAGGAATTAATAATACATGTCTTTGGCTAAACCCACGGGGCATGGAATATTTGGTTAATGGGTACACTGGTAAGGCATTCCTTGTATAATGGTGACCCAGGATGGGTGTCCCACCTACATAAATCTCCATTAGAGGTTATAGTGATAGTAATTGGAATCAGTCTTGTGTCACGCGAGTATGAGACCGACCTAGTTGCTGATTCCTCTAGTCACAAAAAAGAGCATATTTAAATTTTATAACAAAATTTTTATATAGCTAGTCCTTATTATTTACACATATAGTATCATATTAAAAAAATGAAAAAAATTACACTCAAATAATGGGAACTCCTTTGTATTATATTTAAATAACTGATATTTTACATCAAAAAAATCAAATAAGGAACAAATCCTCTATATTTAAATTACTGTCCAAATGAGTAATAAAATATTCCTGAAAAGCTAATATAAAACATAAATATGAGCACCTTGATGATAAGGTAATATGGGAAATTATGATTGATGATAGTGTATTTATATGTGATTGAGTTTAATCAATTTTTGAGATACCGTTGGAAGGAAAAACTCCCCTAAGGTAAATGTTGACAACCTCAACAGATCGAAGGCAGTCAATCAACAAGAAACATACATCATGCAAGAAAACTATGTAAACTACTATAGTCAGGATCAAAATAAGTACCTGTAGGTCCTATGTTTGATATCGATCTCGTAGGGTTCAAACGCTTTGCTTCCTCAAAAGAAATCAAACCTGCAACAAAGTTTAGAGAAACATATATACAACAATTAATTCAAAGCATGTGCATAATTAACATGTTAGATCATCAATCATAAGCATATAAATCATGATGTATATTCAACATGAATCACAAAACATGAGACCATAACATTTTAGGAACAAGATATAGTTTCTTTATTGATATCAGCAAAGAGTAGTGGAGAGATACAACCTGATTCATACACGGAACCAAAAAAACCTTCCTCCAGATTCGTCAAGCTCAAGCCTCAAATATCACCTAGATATCATAAGAAACAAGATCTCATATAAGAGAAGATGAACATCTCTACAAGGAAACAAGGGTTTCGTATGACTTGAAGTGCAGGAGGAACAAGGGAAATCAGACTTGGTCTAGGACTGAAATAACTATAATGTCGTTATCCTATCTCCTTCATGTAATTAGGCCTTCCTATGAGGTGTATAAATACCACTATAAATTGGTTAATTCAGTTAGGCTACAGGCTCCTGTAGGTGGCCTTTCGGTGAAACACGTAAACCCCACCTGAAAAATTGGATATTTTATATTTTTTTCATATTTAAATTATATACGTGAGTTCTATATGGAAGTACTTGTGTGTGTACATGATTTTTGAAGGGCCAAGTCACATATCGAATTCAAAATATTAATTTTTAATAAAGGTTCAATTTTATATGGGAAAGGGATTCCCAAGGCCATACAAGAGGATCAAAACTACAGGAGTGTTGAATGACTCTATAATATATGACCCCTAATATATGAGGTTAGAAGGGGTACAGGATGGCTGAAATGTATTAAGTATAAAGAGATATCATTTGATGACCTGAGAGAAGATCACCATATTCCAACCCATTGTAAACTTGTTGAAGAAATCAGAAAGAAGGCTCATGTCTGAGGCAGGCATACCCATGCTTAGAGATAATAAAGATTGTAATTTAATCAAGTATAAAGCGGATCCAACATGTATACATAAGTGTTTGGGAAAATGAATAATACATAGTGGATCATATGACCATAGCTCCAAAGGAAGACAACAGAGCTATGTATCAATATCACATATAGAATAAAGTTTGATCATTGATTCTCAAACAATATATGATCATTGATGCTGCACAACTGATCCTCAAAGTACCAAGTCATATAGGTGGAATAGTGGTATTGCACAAACTTGGGTGCCAACATACAAGATGTTGTTATGAAGGACTGCAACATATAAGGTGGATGCTATCACTAGAAGAAAATTGAAGGAGTTGTTGAGTGAACCAAGATGTTGAAACAACTCGAGGTCTTCACTGATCGCAGATGCTACATTTCTATACTATGGGAATTAATGAGTTGAAGTTGAACAAGTGAGAAATCATTTGATTATCGGTCATTGATGTATACCATTAATAAACGAAAGACAACTCACTGATAATGATGATGAGATTCAAGTTACCCCAATGCCATATAACAAGTGTGAATAAATGTGTTGAAGTTGAAAATTTCAGAGAATCTATCAATTTGGAGACATTGATGTATTCCCATTATCGATAGCGAAGGAGTATACCACTAATGATTTCCAACCCTAAGGTACTCAAAAAAGAATCTAGATCTTGTTCCCAGACAAATGAGTTAGTGTTGATGGGAAAAGCTCTGTTGGATGAAAGGAAGTAAGGCATCCCCCATCAACAAGCATGAGTTTCACCCATAGGCCAATAATTTGGAAGAAATTAGACAAAAAGAGGTGAAGTAACCATTCTGAAGTATGTTTTTGGCATATTAAATATGTGGCTAGCGCACGATAGAAACCTTCTAAACCAACCAATAATGAAAGTTGAAACAAAGGTGAGGTATCCAACACTAGGGTTAAATGGTAAACAAGGTACTGTACGAATCCCAATGTGTGATAATGTAAGATTATGTCAAACATAAGGGAAACCAGTTAGTCAAAAACCAATGATATTGATCGATGTTGAGCACAATTTCAGCTATAATTGATGTAAATAGGGCTAGGGTGCGGCTCTAGGCCTACTCTCAGAGCAATTTATCGAATTCAATAAGATAAGACCTGCCAGTAAGGAGTCAATAGAGAACTTCTTAACTAGCATCAGCAAAGGACCAAATAGATTATTTTATATTAAAAAGGACTTGACAGACTGGGTATGGATGATTGAAAATGATTCAAGAGACACTATAGAATTACCAACACAGGTTGAATTCCCTTGAACAAAAGAAAAAATAAAATATGACTCTATGTGTTAGCCTCCATAATGTCCCAAGGTTGAAAGGATATCGATGGAGGTAACCTCAAACCAAGATTATTGTTTGGAAGCTAGCCCTACCAAACCAGAGACAACTCTCTATATGAAAGACATAGCCAAGGTTTTTATTGGTGTAAGAGTATATTTTCAGCTAGATGGCTCAACTCTAGGGTTTTTAAATATTTAGGGTTTTTCTGTTGGATCAGGGATGAAAATCAGGGAACTAGGTCAAAGTATCAAAGTTTGCAACTGCAAGATATATAGAGGAGAATTGTAGCTATGATTTTTTGATGGATTAGGAGTTTGTTAGTGTGGTGTAGGGTTTGAAAGAGAAAGAGATCATAATGAACATGTGCACCATGAATTCATTAATCCAGGAGGAAAATTACACAAAATGACATTCCTCACAAAACAAATCTTTCATGAAAATAATTATTCTTATAACCTCTTAGGAAAATCACTGAAGAAGATAGATATGGTAAGGAGACAATTATACCATCCATATAAAACTATAATAGAGAGATAACATTATCACAAACTAACAACATGAGAATTCCTTAATAATAGCTGCAATTGTCCTTTGATTTCCTATAAAAAGTGATGAAATACAAGCTACAAGAATTTCACCCTCTAATGTCCAACCATTAAAATGACTAAAAAATCCATACATATAGACTCAAAAGAAACTTCCCCTCTCATAGGGGTTGAATCCCTTAGTGTAGGAAGAACTTAAAAATATTTCTCAACAAAACCCTAATGTCTAGGGAGGTTAAAACAAGTCCTCCAAATAGAGTTGACTAAGTTTCTCCTCATTAATGAGGTCCAAATTTACATAAAAGTGACTATAACAAGCACATTTACCCTTAATTACATCACATAAACATAAAAATAGAGTATTAATATCATCAGACCAAAAATTATTGAGAAAGACATTGAAAAAATACACAGAGGGAAAATCGTAGCGCATTTCTAATAAAGCACAACGCACTTTTGATAAAGTACAACACCTAGCTTGTGAGATACTTCTGGAGGCCTTCACATGCTCCAAATACACTTATGAAAGATGCATTGGAAATATGAGGAGTCTATTTGTCATTAGACACCTCACGCAAGACAAATGGATGCTCCATGAGGGAGAAAATTGCATTTTCCCACAGCTACTCCCAAAAGCGCAGTGCCTGTTCCAAAACAGTGGCAGAAAGTATGTTTTTAACCCCTTTCTGTGTATTTTCTCTTCATAAAATTGGTAAAAATGCACCCCAAGTGGATAGAAAAGATACATGAGTCAACATCTATCCAGGAATATCAGTTTTTTGGCATTTGTATGGTTGAGATTTTGGTTGTACTGTGTTTTCCAAATTGGCCAAAAGTCACATAAAACCAAACATTTTCAAAATTTCTTCAAACTTCACCAAAATTTTTCCATGAAGGCCTCTAATGATATGTCATGCTATGAGAGAGGCTTTAGCAATAAAATTCAACTTCTCCTTCTCTTTTTTCCTCATTAGGTTTTCCTTAAGGTTTTTCTTGAATTGCTGGATCCTGACCTTGGAGACCTGATTCCTTATATAGTAACACATAGCCATGTGTCTTTATATGTTTTTGTTCTTTTTCTCCCTCTTAAGGAGCTTCTCCAAGTGGAAATTCACCCGATCAAGCCAATATTCCCTATCTTTCTCAATTTCTTCCAATATGAGTTCATCAACTGTCATTTGAGTTCTTGGTGGAGTTGATGTTTTTTTCTGCTCAAGTGACCTTTTGAGGCCTCTTGTCCTTGGTCTCTTTCTTCCAACCTGCTATTCCTAATCATCTGAATCATCAATCTCAACCACTGCCTTAACTTTTAAATCATATTTTCTCGAATCAACCTTGGGCTTGTTTAAGAGTTGTTGATTTACCTTTAATTGGATGTTCTTCTGCTCCAAGAATGAGAACAACAAGTTTTCCTTTGACAATTTGTCTTTGAGCTCTCTAATCTCAACCTCCTTCTCCAAGATTATTTTCTCTGGTGTTTTTTTCTCTTCACTCACCTCCAAATATGCCATGTCAGTGTCAAGATTGAATGGTTCCTCATATTGCAATGTTGCCAAATGATGTGATGATTATCCTTGCTCACCCGATGTGGTCTTGGCCCTTTCAACAATATTTGGAACAAACACAAGCATCTTACCTCTGACATATGTTTGTGTCACCTCTACCCTAGGAATGATTTTGGTAGGTTTTCTTGAGGAAGCAACCTCCTGATATCCTGGTGAAGCCAAGGGAGTAGAGTAACTTAGAGTAACTGCTAGATTGATCTCGAGAAGACAAAAGAGAATTTGAATAAACAAAAACATCCCATGAAAAATTTATATGTGATAACTGATGGCAAACCAAGACCTTCACCAAGCCATGGTGAAACAAACCAGCATGATGATTCTCTCCCATTCTCCTTACCTTCTCTGTCATCTTTACCATGCTCTTGTAAAGGTAATGAGCCTAGTTTAGGGTTCTTACACCAGTGAAATGCATCAAGAGTATCATATGAAAATGATATAACCTTGAGTATATTTCCTCACATGTGAAGTAACTCATGATCAATTTCATGAGAGGAGCATATTTTTCCAGCAAGTGTCTAAATGGAAAGATGTGTGTAGGAGTTTCTGTGTATGCTGGCTTCAAGTACATTTTATAGCTCTTAAGGCCAAGGTATCTACTCACTAATTTTCTCCACTATTTTGAATCCTTGTGGCTGAGGCAATGATATTTGTTGAAATAGTGAACACCACTCCTAAAATATTCACCTTATCTCTCCTCAATCTAGTGGCAAAAGTATTGGTAAGCTTGTCATGAAAACCAAATTCCTCGACCTTTTGGCAAAAGGCAAGGCAACTGACATCCTGAAATGATTTCTTGAGGAAAGATGAAGACATGATATTATTTTCTTAATTGGGCTCATACATTTTGATCTGACCTCCCTTGTGTCTCTTCTACTAAGTGGTTTCAGAATCCATTGCTAACCCTAGCTCAATGGGAAAGGGAATTAGTGTTTAGTGAAGGGAAAAACACGGGATTTGGGTAATTTTTATTAATGAAGGGAGATGAAGGGGTTTAGGGCTTCCTAAATTCTTGATATAATTTATGGGGGTAGGGAGAGATTTTAGGGAGTAGGGGAAAGTGAAATTTGAGGGAATGGGTGAGGGGAAGGGGTCCAAAAACGGAAAAAAAGAGTCTTAACCTAGAAATGTCTAAGGTAGGCTAGGGTTTGTAAGAAAATAGGGAAAATGAGGAGTAGGGGGTGGGGAAAGTGATTGGGTAGGTGCATAACAGGTGGGGGAAGGTGAGTGAGCTTCAATCTTAGGGTTTCATTAAGGAATTTGTCAATGTGAACATGAAACCAAGCAAATGCACTAAAAACCCTAAAAGAGGGAATTTATTTTTCCAATCAAAAAATGAAGACACAAGAGGTGATTTGGAGGACCCACTTACCTATCTCTGATACACTAGAACCCATTTTCTAATGAAAATCCACTTATATTGAATATTTTTTCCAAAATTAAGAAACCATAGTGCTCAAGTAAAAGCGAAACAAAATCACAGCATGTGCGCAGCACCTGCGCAACGAATGCGCATCAGAAGTGTAGCGCAAAGGAGAGATGACACTCTTGAGAAAATAAATTTCTTTTCCGAGGATGAAAGTGATTTTTCTGGTTGGAAAGAGTTTTCTTGAAGATGAAATGAGCAAATGAGGAGCTCATTTGGTATTTTGTAGCTTTGGAGATAAATGTTAACCTTTGGTGGCCAAGTGGCCACACCAAGTCTTTTCACTTTTGATTTGAAACATTGTAGCTTTAGAACCTTTGAGAAAAATATTACATTCATGATTGAAATGAAATTACACTTTAAAACCTTTATTGAACATTTTTCAATATTACTCCTCCTTCAATGTTGAAATCAATCATGAAATGACTTATTTTTTATGATTTTGACCCTAAAACCTAATGGTGACACTTCATGCAATGATGAGTGGAATGATGACCATGGTGATGTGTCTCGGGTGGTGTAATATTCATAAATTATCATGCAACTAATTGGAATATTAAAATCTAATTTTTCTTTCTTTTTTGATGAATAAGTGGGTAGGGAGACCCAAAAATCTCTTTATTAGGAATAAAACCACTTCTCATGTGAAAGTGGATCATCTTTTCAACTTAATAAAGCACCCTTAGGTGTGAAAAGGGGCTAAAGAATGTGGACTGGGTGAGCCTTGACCAAATCAACAACATTTTCATGGAGGAGTGGCATTCAATGAGGGACAACGTAGTTTTAGATGGAGACACATTGCATGGAAGTAGTGGCATTAATGGATGGGGATTAGGGTTTGGAAGCTCATTTCTTATATAAGGAAGAGGATGGAAGCCATATTATTCATGTTATGATATGTTATGTTTTATATTATATGGTCTGTTTAGAAATATATGTTTCTCTAGATGTTTAGCTAAGATTGAGTGTTGTTTAGCAACGGGTGTTCCTGATCGGGAATCCCACCTCTTCCTTTGAGAATCTCTTGGAGGAGTTTGCACTACATTTCCACATTCAGGTTCAGACCAAGCTTCAGTCTTGTGGTATAGTGAAATTTCTATTGAGAAATGTGTTGAGTTGGAGGGTGCAACAGTGGAAGATCTTGTTGGGTGTTTTCTGAGATAGTTTTGCAGTGGAGGAAGGTTTCCTTCCATTGGGAGGCTAGTAAAGGAGCCCCTTGGGCTTATTTTACAATTTTGAAATCAGTTCAAGTTGATTTTATCCCCTACAGCATATTTCCAGTCCAGATCTGTATTATTTTGATGATTTGTTGCAGGGGTAAGTTCATTTCTCCATTTGGAGTGTTTGCTTTCCATTGAAGGGATCAACCTTTCATTGAGAGGGTTCTTTTGGAGGAGTTCTTTTAGATCTACATCAGATTAATCCACCTCCTTCTATGTGATTCAATTTCAGTGCATATTCCTCCCTAGGGCTTTAGATCCACCATCTATATTTTGTGTTTTTCCGGAAACCCTTCTTGGGTTGTTTAGGAAAAGTGTATGGGAGCATAAATATCCATTTTACGCCTTGTATAAGCATGATCATTTTAGATCCATTTAATTATATGTCCTAGCTATAGTATTAGTCATTAAAATTTCATTGTGCTTACTTCAGTACCTTTTGTAGCAGTGTATTACATGTTTTGGGTGCATTTTGGCATTGGAGGCTTCTTTTGCCCATCTTGAGGGGCTTGATCCCCAAGGTCTTGTACTTATTTATTGCTATTATACATAATACCATGGATCTGTTATTTGGCTCATATGTAATGTGTTGAAATTTGCTGATATTTCCATTATTATGAGCTATATTCCTTCTTTTCCCATTTGGGAATATTACAGTGGTATCGGAGCATAATCTTGGCTCAGCCTGTAATATTCCCAACTAGGGAATGCAAAAATAGAAAGCAGATTTGCAGGAAAATAACACAGTTAATCTAAGAGAAAATAGGAGGCCAATAAAGAGGCCTTTCAAATGTATTTATAGTAGCAAAATAGATGTACAATGTGGCCCATAAGATGTATAACTAGAAACACAAGTTACCAATAGAAGAAATTCCTCAAAAAGAGGTGCTACAACCATACATATAGACTGAAAATTTCTTGACAGCATTATTTTATTGGGCTACAACAACTGTTAATTGAAATTCAGATCTAGAGAAAATAAGTGCATGAAAAGTCAGATCTATAACAGATCCATACACTATATATGCTCCTCTTCAAAATCCCCTTGGGGTTTTTAGCATTCAACCATGTACAACTTGTATATCTAAGTTTTAAGGCTATAGATCTGCAAAAATATTTAGATCTGGAACTGGATCTGATTTGATATGAACAAGAGAATGATCCCCTCCAATGGATCTCCAAATTTAAGAGCAGATCCCCAACACTTGAAAACCAACTCTCCATATGGTGTGCCAAAAGACCTTGCAAAAGTACCTACAGGAATAATGCAGATCTGGAAGTAAAATTGCGTTGTAGGGTTTATAATATGTTTGGCCACATGCCAAGATCAGAAAATGAAGCTCAAGATGTCCAATACTCTCCTCCCAATGGAATAGAAGCCTCCTCCACTGAAAAGGAGCACTGAAATGGTCTAGATCTGAAGAGATCTAGCCTCCACATGATGTAGCTTGCAAATACAACCAAACCCTAAATAGGATTTGCATTGTAGTTGAAAGAAGAAGCTTGGCCTTCAACCAGATAGTGGACTATGAAATACAAGACTCTCCCAAGAGCTACTCAATGGGTAGAGGTGGGATTCCCGATCAGGAACACCCAATGCTAAACAACATTTATAATGTAGGCTAAACAGCCAAAGAAAACTATATATCTAAATAGACAATATATCAAAATATAATATCATTCAACAACCTTCTCATGCTGCCATCCTCTTCCTTTTGTAAGTTAAGATCTTGTAAACCCTAAACCACCTTCAATGAAATCACTTCTTTCACACAAGCAATCTCCATCTAAAACAGCGTTGTGCCTCATTGATTACCACTCCTCCAAGACAGCATTGTAGATTTGGTCAAGGTTGACCCAGTCAAAATATCCTGCCCCTTTCACATGTAGGAGTGCTTACTTACATAGCCAAGATTTAGCCTTTTTCACATTTGGCACTAATTTATTCTTTATTATGAGTATTATGGACCTCCTTTACACTTTTATTCTTTAAACAAAGAAATAAAACAAAAATGAATATTCCAATTAGCTTAGGACTAATTGGGAATATTACAGTCCTCCCCTCCCAAATGTTGCTTGTCCTCAAGCAACTGACAAGGTGAGTGCTGCAACTCTTCTCCTCCTCCATTGGTGACCTCAACATGTGATAAAATTCCTCCATAAGCTAAGTGTTCACCAATCCAACCCTCCATGAATTGTTCCTCCAAAGTTCTCATGAGATGTAAATAATTCATCCCATAAGGAGACAATAGCTCAAATGAAACAAACATGGCTTGCCCAATGCTCTCCTTGAAACATGTAGCATAAGACACACTGAGTGTCTCCATCCCATAAGGTACATACATACCTCCCATCCTCCCTCCATACATTCCCATAAATAGTACAAGTACATCAGCAATGTATGGGACCAAAATCAAATACATACAAACAGAAATTTGTGCATATGGAGGTGGGTCATAGTCCCACATGTGGAACCAGTGCAGTGAATCTCCTACCTGCATTAGATCAATATGTGGTAAGTGGTTTCCCCACCACTTACTTGCTGCCCATGTTATCTCACCATGGATGAAAGTGTGAGATAAATTTGGTGCCTTAGGAATGCACCCATCATGAAACAAAATCTCCCTTTGTCCTTCAAGGGAGTGGCCATGTTCTGAAATTTTTGTGGCCCAAAGTTGGCCATGAATTTTAGAAGGTACAACACTTCTTGGAGTCATGGCCTACATATACATGGTAAAAGAGTACATACAATCAGAAAATAAAACATGGTTTACATGAGTATGTCTTTTACGAACAATCCTCCTTGTACAAATGGAGTGGTGCATAGGTCTTTCTCCTCTCTCAAAAGAAGGAAGAGATGGCTGAAATAACTCTTTCATAGAGTCATGTTTCTACCACAACTCCACATGGTTCATGCATTCCTGAAAATTATGATGTAGTTCACCTTATAAGCCTTCCCAATCAAAGCTCCTCATGATGATGTTGTAGATATTCATGGAGTATGTGTGGCTGAAACAGAACTCTTCATAGGCTCTTTATAGCAACTTCTCCTTGAGCTTGGAGGTTCTAGACAAGAAGATCCTAACATGATGATATATGACTCCTCCTTGGACTAAATAGCCCTCTTCATGCAGTTGGTCATCAAGTATCATGCAAGTGTGAAGATCCTTGGAATAATCCACCAACAGTTGGGATTTCCAATATGTATCTAAACTCCCCAACACTAACAGCGCTGATGATCCATCAACTACAATGTCTGTCATGTGGCTTATTCCCTCCTTGAAATCTTCCATGCCAAAGGTACATGTTGTAAGGTCATGCTTCCCATGCTTCTCCTCCCACAACGCAGAATCTGAAATGAGAGTGGGTAATGATGATGTTGGGAGAAGACCTACCTCCTCCTTGAGCCTACCCAAGACTCCCATCGTTGTAGCATTGTATTCTAATGCTCCCATCCCTCATGGATTTATGCTTGGAGCATCATGTTGTGATATATTTCTCAAAAAATATGAATCAGGTGGCCTCCCAGGTGGTTTTCCACTAGATAATAGTGTCCCATGCAAAAATCTCATGAACATAATAGATGGGACTGTGAGGTCCGTGCTTCCACTGCGCAAGTCCATCTCTGATTTCTGTGTGGAAGTGGTATGTGAGGGATATGTATGCATGAATTTTATAATTTGAGTCTTACCACCATTTTTGTCCACCCATTCCATTTGCAAAGCCTTCCAATCAGTGGTGACTTTACCCAAAGTGATCAACCATTGAACACCCAATATCACATTGGTGTCAAGTATGTCAACCACAAAAAAGTTATCAATAAATGTATATGTCCCCATGGTCACTGATAAAGATGGTACATAATGCATGCATTGCATTTTTCTATCTCCCGGGACCAAAACAAAGAATCCCTCAAAAGGATCAGTGGGCATTGCCCTCCTTTGCACTAGTTGGGCATCAATAAAATTGTGGGTAGCCCCACTATCAATAAAAATAAAACCCTCTGATTCAAGATAGAACCTTTAAATATTAAGGTCAAGTACTTAGGTACTCCTCTCAAATATGAAAGAGCCCCTCCAATAGGAGCAAAAGCTCCATTCCCATCTCCAGATGGTGTTGGTTCTCCCTCTGCAGTGTCAGTGTTGTGACCTCTTCTTATTTCATCTTCTTCTTCCTCCTCATCATCTGAGAAGACCTCTGTATAATGTGCTTTTCCAGCTACACGTCTATGTCCAGGTGCCTATGATTCTTGGCAAGTGAAGCAAATATTCCTTCTTCTTAGATCTCTCCGGACTTCATCATCAAGAGGTTTTTTGTATGATCCCTCCTTTGAAGGAACAACCTTTTCTTCCTTTCCCTTTGAAGGAAAAGAGGGATTATGCTAGAAAGTTTCCTTTGCTTTTGGAAAGGCACCTTGAAGGTCTCTAGCCCTTTCAATAGCATCATGTAGGGTAGTGGGCTTGGTAGAATTAACCAACCCATGAAGAGGTTCATCTAATCCATCAATGAACATTTACACCCCTCTTACTACAAACAAGTTAGGAACCATAACATAAAGTCTTAAGAATTCAAAGATATAAGTTTTTGCATTACCTGATTGTTTCAACTTTGCAAGGCTCATGAATGGTGCCTCTGGATCTCTTCTGTCAAACCTTTCCACTATCCTTCTAGTGAAATCTGAATAAGTAGTCACGTTGTCATGACCCAATATAGACAACCCATGTAACCACCAATTATGTGCTTCACCTTCAAAGTGCAGTGCTGCAATCTTGATAGCCTTCATCTCTGGAACTCTGTTCAACTGAAATTAGATGTCAAGTTTTTCTACCCAAGATTTGGCAGAACACTTGGATGACCCATCAAAATTGGGTAAAAATAATCTGCCCATAGTGTGGGGTCGACCATGATTCTAAATGAATCCACCACCTCTATGATGATGCCTTGGTCTTCTATTGTCCTTTATGTGACAAAAATCTTGAAAACTCAACTGATATTTGACTCTCTGATTCTGAGATTCATATTCTTCAAAATAGTATTTAAGGGATTCCTGCTCTTGAAACCCTTCATTTCCCACAGCCAAAAATGTAGGCATGGTAGAGCGTTGGGAAACTTGTGGATGATGCACTGGTTGATCATTCCAATGATGAGACATGCCAGAGCCTTCTCCTTGATGAAATAATTTAGGGGATTCCTTGATTCTGTCTATCCTCATCTTCTTGATCTCTCTGGAAAGGTCTTGCATGGCTTTAAGAAGGATCTTGGCAAAATCCTTATCTTCATCTTCACCTCCAGATAAAGGGGCTTTACCCTTGTCTTCATTATCATTTGTGTAATCAAACTTCTTATGTCTTCTCTTTAGATACATTTTCTCTCTGTCAATAAGAGGATCTCCTTCTTCAGAAGACATATTGGATTTCTAGAATGCACAGGCTGTGCCAAGATGATGCTTCGATACCACTGTAATATTCCCAACTGGGGAATGAAACAATAGAAAGAAGATTTGTAGGAAAATAACACAGTTCATCTAAGAGACATTAGGAGGCCAGTAAGGAGACCTTTCAAATGTATTTACAGTAGAAAAATAAATGTACAATGTGGCCCATAAGATGAATAACTGGAAATACAAGTTACCAATAGAAGAAATTCCTCAAAAAGAGGTGCTACAACCATACATATAGAGTGAAAATTGCTTGACAGTGTTATTTTATTGGGCTGCAATAGATTTTGATTACACTTCATATATAGAGCAAATAAGTGCATGAAAATTCATATCTATAATAGATCCATACACTATATAGGCTCCTCTTCAAAATCCCCTTGGGTTTTTTAGCATTACACCATGTACAACTTGTAGATCTGAGTTTTAAGGCTATAGATCTGAAAAAATATTCAGATTTGGAATTGGATCTGATTTGATATGAACAAGAGAATGTTAACCTCCAATGGATCTCCAAAGTAAAGGGCAGATCCGCAACACTTGAAAACCAACTCTCCAGATGATGTGCCAAAAGACCCTGCAACAGCACCTACAGGAATAACATAGATATGGAAGTAAAACTACGTTGTAGGGTTTAGAATATGTTTTGCCACATGCCAAGATCAGAAAATGAATCTCAAGATTTCCAATACTCTCCTCCCAATGGAATAGAAGGCTTCTCCACTAAAAAGGAGCACTGAAATGGTCTAGATCTGAAGAGATCTAGCCTCCACTTGTTGCAGCTTGCAAAGACAACCAAACCCTAAACAGGATCTGCATTGTAGTTGAAAGAAGAAGCTTGGCCTTCAACCAGATAGTGGACTATGCAATGCAAGACTCTCCCAAGAGCTAATCAATGGGAAGAGGTGGGATTCCCGATCAGGAACACCCATTGCTAAACATAATTTGCAATCTAGGCTAAATAGCCAAAGAAAGCTATATGTCTAAACAGATAATATATCAAAATATCATATCATTCAACAACCTTCTCATGCTGCCATCCTCTTCTTTTTATAAGTTAAGAGCTTGTAAACCCTAAACCACCTTCAATGAAATCACTTCTTTCACACAAGCCATCTCCATCTAAAATTGTGTTGTGCCTCATTGATGGCCACTCCTCCAAGACAACGATGTAGGTTTGGTCAAGGTTGACCCAGTCAAAATATCCAACACCTTTCACACCTAAGGGTGCTTTCTTACATAGCCAAGATTTAGCCTTTTTCACATTTGGAACTAATTTATTCTTTATTAGGAGTATTATGGACCTCCTTTACGCTTTTATTCTTTAAACAAACAAAGAAAAAAAAATTGAATATTCCAATTAGCTTAGGACTAATTTGGAATATTACACAGCCTGTGAATACATTACATCTATGTTATCAGAAGAAGAAGAGGCTTCTCACATAAAAGAGAAGGCTTATAGAAGAGACAAAGGCAAGTCTCCATTATTTGGAGAAATGGAGGGAAAGAAGTTTTCAGAACTTCTTCTCCAAACTATGCATGAGCTTAAAAGAGAAATCAAGGTAATGAGGAGGGAAAGACATGAAGATCCCTCAAGAAGATTTACACATGAATAAATCTCTGGTTCTTCATATTATGTGTGTGAGCATTCAACCACATAATCAGAACTACAACATGGTACCATGCCTACATTCTTGGCAAGACAAGAAGAAGAAGGAGAAACACCAAAGGAGGAGGCTCTTGGTGACTATCTCCAAGAATATGAATCTCTGTCTAGAAGATTCAAGGAGCATCTAAGCTTCCAAGGGTTTTTTCAAATCAAGGAAGATAGAAGACCCAGTAACTACAATAAAAGAAGGGGGTGCATGCAACACACTTTGGGTAGATTCTTTCTACCTACTTTTAATGGGTCACCCAAGAGCTTAACCAAGGCTTGGGTAAAGGATATAGACACATATTTCCAGCTATATCAAGTTTCAGAACATGAATCCATTAGAGTAGCAGTGCTGCATCTTGAAGGTAAGGCTTATGCCTGGTGGTTATCTGAATCTTCTTCATTAAAAAATGAAAATATATCTACTTATGAAAAGTTCACTAGGAGGTTAGTGAAAAGATTTGATTTGAAAAAATCTTAAATTTCCTTGGGAGAACAAACCAATCCCAAGAAATCAGAACCTTTGCATGAGTTGGAAGGATACATGAAACCAATTCCATTTCAAAAAAAAATTGAGGGGGTTAAAGATCTGCAACATGCTTTTCCAAGGGCAAAGGCCCCACTTTAGCAAGAAATTTCTTCTCAAGAAGAAGACATGAGGATTCCTTTTTCAAGAGGAGATCAAGACAAAGGATCTCTTAATGATGAGGCATTCTCCATTGATGAGCAGAAGGAAGAGGAAGAGCTAGAAAGACCCTCCAGCACCGTGACAACAGGAGGAGATCTATTTCTATTAGGAGATGAAGATGAATCAATTGATTCAACTAGAGGAGTTCTTGTATCTTTGCAAGAAGTTCCAAAGGATCTTACATATGAATATCATGAGCAACATGTGTATATGTTGATAGGAAATGAGAAAAAAAAATGGAGGAAGTGTGTTCCAACATTGAATACAGTTTTTGGGACACACAGTATGATAGATCATTCCTTTGTGATCAAGAGTCTTGACACCAAGAAGATGTTGGGTGTACATGGGTTGATTACATCTAAAGAAGACACCTTAGACTGTGATGACTTGTAGGAGGTAGGAGAAGATGAGAAGGAGGGAAAGCATCCAGTGATTGGAAACACACACCCCCATCCTTTTCAGGAGGTTTATGCACATAAGCAGGAGGATGATTTGCGAAGTGAGAGCAGGGACAAATCATTCCACTGATATATACAACCTTCTCTAGGCCTTGATGTCTCATTACATGGAGGCATTCCACTAGGGAGGCCCCCTGATTGGAAGATGATCAAAGAGTTCTCTCAACATGTTGCACCACTCATAGATCCAAGAGGAGTGGGAGGTCATTGTAAAACGTTGAGAGTCTTGGGTAGACTCAAGAAGGAGGGAGACATTCTCCCAACATCATCATCACCCACTCTCATTTTAGATTCTGCATTGAGAAACGAACAACAAGGGGAGGATAGCAGCCTTCCATTATGTCACTTTAGCATGGGAGATGTCAAACAGGAGGAAAAATACATGACAGATGCTTTCTATGACAGATCATCAGCGCTATCACTTTGGAGGATAGATCCATACTGGAAATCCCAGCTATTGGTGGATTACTCCAAGGATCTTTTTACATACATGATACTTGATTACCAGCTACATGAAGAGGGATATTCAATCCAAGATGAGGTCATTTATTATCATGGTAGGATATTATTATATAGAGCTTATAATTTCAAGGAGAAGTTGCTACAAAGAGCACATGAAGATTTTCTCTTCAACCATACTTATTCTATGAGAGCATATCACTCCATCATGGAGGGGTACAATTGGGAAGGCCTTAAAGAGGAGATATATCAGCATTTTAAAAGATGCATGTACCATGTGGAGTTGAAATAGATACATAACTCTATGTAGGAGTTATTACAGCCGCCCCTTTCCTCTTTTGGGATGAGAGGAGATTTAACTATGAACCACTCCATTTGTATGAGCATAGCATATGGTAAAGATCTTGTTTTTATGCATAATGATTTATATGATGAGTGTTTTCATTTCCTTACTGTACATGTGCAAGCCATTGTTCCAAGAGGGATCATTCTCCCTTATAAACTTCATGGTCAAATTTGGGCCATAAACTATGTTTATCAAGGCCACTCCCTAGAAGGATATAGGGAGATGATATATCATTCCCGATGTGCACCAAAGGCACCAACATTTATCAAATTTTCAGAACTTGTGAGAAAACTATGGTAGTAAGTAAGTGGTGGGGAAACCACTTACCATATCATGATCTGAGGTAGTCAGGAGATATACTGTGTTCGTTCAACATTTGGGACTATGATCCACCTCCATTATTGCATTTGATTGTTTATGTGTCACTGGTTTTGATCCCATATATTGATGATGTGCTTATTCTTCTTATGGGAGTGATTAGAAGGAGGATGGAAGGATTGGATGTGCCCTTTGGGAGAGAAATTCTCCATGGTTCTTATGTTTTACATTTCTGGGAGAGAATTGGACCATCCATGATTGTTACATTAGGTCTCTTGTTTCCTTATGGGATGAGCCATTTCGGTAGCTTGAGCACTTGGGAGGTGCCTCTCATTAGTAGATGGGAGGCTTTTTCCTATGAATTACCATTCTAGAGGGTGATTCATTTTATATGGATGATGGCTTGGAGGATGGAGCTTCACATGGGGATGAAGGTTCCTTATATTTTTCAGATCTATTCTTGCAGTTGCTTGAGGATAAGAAACATTTGGGAGGGGAGGATTGTAATATTCCTAAATTAGCATGCACCTAATTGGAATATTAAAATCTAATTTTTCTTTCTTTTTTGATGAATAAGTGGGTAGGGAGACCTATACATCTCTTTATTATGAATAAAACCACCTCTCATGTGAAAGTGGATCATCTTTTCAGCTTAATAAAGCACCCTTAGGTGTCAAAAGGGGCTAAAGCATGTGGACTGGATCAACCTTGACCAAATCAACAACGCTATCATGGAGGAGTGGCATTCAATGAGGGACAACGTAATTTTAGATGGAGACACATTGCATGGAAGTAGTGGCATTAATGGATGGGGCTTAGGGTTTGGAAGCTCATTTCTTATATAGGGAAGAGGATGGCAGCCATATTATTCATGTTATGATATGTTATGTTTTATATTATATGGTCTGTTTAGACATATATCTTTCTCTAGTTGTTTAGCTGAGATTGAGTGTTTTTTAACACTGGGTGTTCATGATCGGGAATCCCACCTCTTCCTTTGAGAAGCTCTTGGAGGATTTTGCGCTACATTTCCACATTCAGGTTTCATACCAAGCTTCAATATTGTGTTACAACATAGTTTCTTTTGATAAATGTGCTGAGTTGCAGGGTGCAGTAGTGGAAGATCTTGTTGGGTGTTTTCTAAGCTAGTTTTGCAGTGGATGAAGGTTTCCTTCCATTGAGAGGCCAGTAAAGGAGACCCTTGGGCTTATTTGACATTTGTGGCATTAGGTCAAGTTTATTTTATCCCCTATAGCATAGTTCTAGTCCATATCTGCATTATTTTGATGATTTTTTGCAGGGGTAAGTTCATTTATTCATTTGGAGTGTTTGCTTTCCATTGAAGGGATCAACCCTTCATTGAGAGGGTTCTTTTGGGGAAGTTCTTTCAGATCTACATCAGATTCAACCACCTTCTTCTATGTGCTTCATTTTTAGTGCATATTAAGCCCTAGGGCTTTAGATCCACCATCTATATTTTGTGTATTTCCATAAACCCTTCCTGGGTTGTCTAGGAAAAGTGTATGGGAGCATAGATCTCCATTTTTGGCCTTGTATGAACATGATATTTTCATATCCATTTATTTATATTTCCCAGCTATAGTATTAGTCATTAAAACTACATTTTTCTTGCTTTAGTACCTTGTGTAGCAGTATATTACATGTTTTGTGTGCATTTTGGCATTGGAGGCTTCTTTTGCCTATCTTGAGGGGCTTGATCCCCAAGGCCTTGTACTTATTTATTGATGTTATAAATAATACCATGGATCTATTATTTGGCTCATATGTAATGTGTTAAAATTTGCTGCTATTTCCATTATTATGAGCTATATTCCTGCTTTTCCCATTTTGGAATATTACAGATGGTGATGGAGACATTTCAGTGGTGACTCATCAAAATGAATGATGACAAGACCAAAACATGGACTAGAAGGAGTAGTAACAAACCTAGACACACTAGCCAGTGACCAAATTTTTATTTTAAGACCTACTGAACCCATAAAAAATTGACTTAAGGCCCTAAGAAAACCTTGTAAGACCATATTTGATGACTAGTGACTAGCAAGACTAGTAGACACTAACACTATGAAAGCATATAAAAAATTTGTATAAGTTTGCAAGGGATGAGCCATTAGAAAAATCTCCATATGATTGGAAGAGATAACCAACCACAGGATGACTGATTCCAAGATAAGGTTACGGCTCTCCTAAATTCAAACTAAATCCCATCCCGATGGAGGAAAGACTTGTTTTGAGTTATTTGTTCAAGGGTGACACAATTGACTCTTGCTTCCATCAAATGTGGAAGTAAATGTCTCAATCCCTCTCTTTTTGGAATATATATATATTTTTATTTTTCATATTTAAATCCTAAAAGGGAATAAAATAATTCCTATAGTACAATGGAAAGAACGATTGTTAAGGGAAGATGCACTAGTTCCTTGGACTGGAACATTCCTATGCTCAATGCAAGGTGGCAGAAACTGGTCATCAACACTTAAAACAATGGTCTTTCTATGGATAAATGGTGTCAAGTCACATAGGCTAGTGAATGCATGGTTTGAACTTGGAGAAATTTCATGGAAAAAAGTGGATTATACACGAGTTCAAGTGAAGCTGACTTAAGGCCAAAGAGGTACAAGTAGTGAAAATGCAATGCAATGATACAACTTAACACATGGGAGCCTCTAGGGTATAAAGCCATAAATATAGAAATTAATAAAAGGAATAAGGCTTCATCGCAAAGGGATGATGGGACTAAAGAGGACTCCTGAGCCTAAATATTTCTTGCAGCATGGGAAACATATGCTAGCGAGGATCTAACTAGGAATCCCATGGAAGGAGTGGCTCAACCATTATGCTATGATTTTATAAGACACTGAGTGAAATTGGTTTGAAAATCGCAACACAATGGGGTAGACCCTATGGAAAAATATCCCAGTATGAGGTTAAAATGCATAATGCAACGAAAAGGTGATATTTCCTAACCTATATGCCACTAATGAAAATGATACCTACCACGATAGGTCTGCGATTATGAAGTCGCAGTGTTGAAAATGTCACAAAGTCTTTGTTTACCCTATAAAAAAACCTCCCCCAACGCTTGAAGCCAAAAAGTCAAAAAATTCATAAAATAATAAAATTAAAAATATAAACTTTATAAAAGTGGGTTTTTAAATTTAATATAAAAAGACATTTTGACTCACCAAAAATTCATTTGAACTTGCAAGTGTTGAGAATTGAGAGCTTGGGAGTGAATTTGGGAAACTTTATTCCACCAATTTCTCAAATTGAATCGTCAACCAACTTTCTAGGTAATTCTAGATCCACAATCTCATTGATTTAATTCATTTTCAAGCAAATTTAATGAATTTTCATTGTTGAATTTTTAATTTAAAATTTAGATCTGCATTTAGGCAGGTTGGAATTTTGGAAACCATGTATATAAATCCCTACATGTGGGTTTCTAAAGGAAAATCCGCATATGTACGCGATTGTCTATTGAAGAAGTTGCATATGTGCAGAGAAAAATGAAAAATTCTAATTCTAATGGATGAATTCTCTTAAATTTGTAGGATGTCATTCATTTTGAGAGAAAGGGAAGATAGTGATGTTTACAATGAGTTTCTAAATGATCCATTAGTGCTAGAAGAATTGAGGTGATGTGGATTACTCAAATTTTTCATGATGCCAAATATGAAAACTCAAACTCGATTTCTAGATATGCTTATTCATTACTGGGATCCAAAGCAATAGGTTTTATGATTGATCAGATGCCCTTGTAGATTGAGGTGGAATATATATACTTCATCACTGGACATTCCCTAAGAGGGGAGCCCATGTATCTGAAATGGAGGGCCCATGGAGGCCTCAATGTTTCTGATTATATAGTGTTCAAATGGCACCCTAAAGTGGGGCTTCTGATTTAATTTTCTATTAAAGAAATTGGAAGAGAAATTGTAATTTCATCTCATGACGACTTTTATTAGTTAACTAAGTCTGAATGACTGAGTTAGCTTAGGAAATTTGATTTGAGGGTCTAAGAGGGTGCATCTAGAGTTCTCCCATGATTTAAGGGGGTACAATTACATTTATTTGTGAGATGTAATTAGTTAACTCAAGAAATTGAGTTAAAATAAGTTTAACTAGTTCTAAACGAGTCATGAGATGGTGAGAGGTCAATTGAATTAAATATGATTTAATTCACAAGTAGTGATAAATAAGTTAAATCATAATTTTCTATAAATAGTTTTTGCATTTCATTTCTAAGGAAGGCCTAGTGGAGACTGAGGTTAAAGGGGTGATATCTATCAGTTGTATAATTAGAAAATTGTACAGGTCAGTTATAGAGTCAGTTAGAGGCCTCGAAAGGATTGCACAATAAAGGTAAGGGATTTTCCTATATAAAATGGATTTAATTCCTCAAGGAATGTTTGAGCAAGGTCAGCTAAGAAAAGACAGAGAATTGGCTAAGTATTTGTCCGATTTATCCTAGATCAGAGTGAGACAGTGGGCATAGTACAGGAGTTTCTCTTGAGAGAGAAAGCATTGTATTGTTTCATGATCCTTGACTTTATGAAATATACATATAGTGGGGTATTAGGAAGTGTTCTTTCCCTAGATACATCTTGTGTTATACGATTGATTGTCTCTTTGTCTTACTTGTTATGTGATTGTACGATCGTGTTTTGTTTCTGCAAATTGTAGAAGGATTCAATATCTTGTTTTAGTACATTATAAGATCAGATTGAATCCCATTGTTAGTTTTTCTACATGGTATTAAAGTGTCAGGAATCAAAATAAGAAGGGAATAACATAGTTTGTTTTTATTAGGTTCGAATTTGCAGATTTATTCTTTAGGATCCAACAATAGATCAAGTTGACCTTCAATGGCTTGAGACTCGAGTATTCACATGAGGGAAATTAAAATTATATTGCATGGAAGGATAGGATGGACATGGTGCTTGAGGGAAAAAAAATTAATGCTTTCAGAGATACTGATGTCCTGGAGCCCGCAACAAAATATGCTCAACTTCTTGATGCATTGAAGAATAATGTAGCAAAGGCGAGAAGGATGTTGCTAGACAGAGTTCAAGACCATATTGTCTCGAGCCTCCATGGGAAGGTGAATCCATATGAAATTTGGAAAGCCTTGAAAGATATATATTATAATAGACGTGACCACATGAAGTTGGCACTGGAAGACAAGCTCAGGAATACCAAAATGGAGAAGGGCGACACAATCCAAAAATACTTGACAAAGTTTACTTAGTGTCAAGATGATCTTGGAAGCATTTGGATCACTGTTTCCTCAGGTGATCTAGTGAGCCTAGCTCTTATAGGCCTTCCTAAGAGCTAGAATAGCTACCAAGACTATGTTAATGGGAGGCAGAAGCTGCCATATTGGGAGTAATTATGGTCTGATTTGGCACAAGAAGGAATTCAGCGGAGCACCAGAGATGGACCTCATCAAATACTGATGTTGAGGAGAATTGTGCCTTGGATTGAAAGGTGAAGACGGGAAGAGGGAAGGTGTCCCTTTCAAAATATGAGACTAGAAGGGAAGGAAATAAGTGAGACTTGTCAAAGGTGAAATGCTTCAATTGTCATGAGCCAGACACTACACCACAAATTTTCCACAAAAGAACAAAAAGAAGAAGGATTCAAGAGGAGCAGCAGGCGAAGCATTGGCTTCAAAATTCAAGTTGGAATTCACCCTCATCACATGCATGGTGTCATTGGTGATGGGATTTGTGTGGTACTTGGATAGTGGAGCTTCATTCCACATGAATGACAACAAAGAATTCTTCAGTAGCTTGTAGGAGAAGGATCTCGATATTCACATCGAGATGTCTGATGACGAGAGGTATAACACTAATGGTATTGGTACATTTACCTTTAAAAGAGAGTTAGGTAAACCCCTAATACTAAAATATGTCATGCATGTAACTATTTTAAATAAGAATTTGGATTTTGTTGCTATGTTGGAAGATCATGGATATGATGTGATTTTCAGTGAAGGAAAGGCGTTCCTTCTTCAAAAAGCTATGGGACAGGTGAAAAATATTGGGGTTCAAGTGAATAAACTCTACAAACATGAAGTAGATGATTGTGCAACATTGAGTAGTAATGTAGAGAAGGTGGAGAGACGAGACATTGGTGAGTTATGGCACAGGAGGTTGGGCCATCTACACTAGAACGATTTAAGGATCATGTAACATATTTCTACAGGTCTTAGAAAAGGTACACTTGCGTAGAGAGACACATGCAAAGGGTGTATTATGGGGAAGTATTCAAATTCCAAATTCACGATAAGGATATCTGAGTGGTATAAATCGTTGAGAGACTTCACTCAAAGGTGTGTGGACCATTATCGACAACATCCACAAAAAAGAACATGTATTGTGTGATTTTTGTTGATAATGTTCCAACAAAGTGTTTGATTTTATTCATGAAAAATAAATATCAAACGTTCTTCATGTTTTGTGAGTTCAAGACACTTTTTGAGAAAGATACAAGGAAGAGGGTGAAGGCTTTAAGGAGTGAAAATGGTGGATAATACACCTATAACAAATTCAAGAACCTTTGTGCCTCAGAAGAAATTCGAAGAGAATTGATTGCACCTCATAACCCACAACAGAATAGGGTTGTAGAAATAAAGAACGTAACTACTGTGGGAGAAACACAAGTTATTTTGCATGATCATGGCCTACCATTTCATCTGTGGGTGGAAGAATGCAATACAACAGTATCTGTGCAAAACAAAATTCCTCATCAGATACTTGGAATTAGTGCACCAAAGGAGGATTTTTTAGGTAATATATCGACTATGTCATATTTTAAAATTTTTGGTTCATCTCATTATCTCCATGTAACCAAAGGTTCCAAGAAGAAGCTAGATCCAAAAATAGAGATCTAGATATTTGTGTGGTATGCTAATACACCTCACAACTATCAGGTGTACTTTCTAGCACATAATATAACAGTGTTCAGAAGAGATGTAAAGTTTGATGAAGACAAAGCCATGTGATTATCCCTTGATAGGGAGATTTAGTTGCATGTAGTTTAGGAGACCTTAGCTCCAAAGGATGAACCTTAGGATGTGGAGTAGCCACAATCATAGGAATAGAGAGTGGTAGAAACCACTCATGCAGAGCCATCCACCAGAGATGGAAAGAAGCACACCAGAGGGGCTCACAGATTATTGCTTGATGTAGGAAAGAATGTGGGAGCACCCACATCATGACGCAGGTAGAGAAGGTCCCCAGAGCGATACACTAGATACATGGATCTTATGAGAAAAGGTATTGATATAGAACCATCCTCTTTTGAGGAACCAATGCAACAAGTAGTGTGGGTTCATGCCATGGTTGAGGAGTATGACTCCATTACCAGAAAAAATGCATGGTAATTTGTCCCAAGACTAGTGGGGAAGTCAGTGGTAGGATCCAGGTGGGTCTACAAGGTGAATCAGGCAGCAGATGGGAGTGTGGAGAAACACAAGGCTATATTTGTGGCCATAGGGTTCTCTCAGGTGGTGGGGATTAAATATGATGATACTTTTGAACCAGTCGCAAGGTACTCATCTATTAGATCCATCCTTGCACTCTCAGCATAGATGTGATGGTAGTTACATCAGATGTATGTAAATACAACCCTTCTCAATGAATGTTTTGAGGAAGAAGTGTAAATTGAGTAGCTGAAAGGTTTTGAGACCTTAGACAGGGAGTCGAATGTGTGTAGGCTCAAGAGAGCACTGTAAGCTTTTTATTATTGTACTCTATGTTGATGATATGATACTAAAAATTGATGACAAGCTGAAAAAGTCTTCCAAATATGATATTGCAAGAGAATTTGAGATGAAGGAAATGGGGCTCTTGCACTATTTCCTTGGCTTGGAAATATGGAAAAGAGATGAGGAGCCATTTGTATCTAAGGGAAAGTATGCCAAGGATATTCCGAGGATGTTCCACATGGAGGGCAGCAAACCCATGGAGAATCCTCTTGCGGTAAACTAGAGGAAGGAGGAGGATACTTTGGGTGAAGTAGTTGATGCTACTGTTTACAGGTAGCTAGTGAGTTCACTCATGTATTTGGTGAACACACAACCCTACATATGCTACGTATTTAACCAGATGAGCCAAGTTATGGTTAAGTCAACAAGATCTTTTGGAAGGTAGGGAAGCATGTGTGGCAATAGCTCAGGGGAACAATAGGTTATGGATTATGGCACAAACAAACAAAGGGAGTGAAGCTTCAAGTCTTCACCGATGTAGATTGGGCAGAGAGTCCATCCGATCAGAAGAGCACATCAGGAGGCATATTCAACATATGATTAGTAATAGTTTCTTGGTACAGCAAGAAACAAAGATCAATTTCATTCAATTCAGCAGAGGCAGAGTACATGGGGGCCAGTCTCGCAGCATGTGAGTCCATCTGGATCAGGAATATACATGTTGGTTTTTTTGGTCAAAAGATGGATCCGTCGATGACACATTGTGATAACCAGAGTTAAATCAAACTCTTGGTTAATCTATTATTCCATGACAATTCCAAGCATATTAATATATGGTATCACCATCTCATAGATTTTTTTCAGAGGACGATTGTGTCATTATATTACATTCCCATGGAGAATTGGGATGTATACATCTTGACAAAGGCACTGGAAAGAAGAAAATTTTAATTCCATAAAGTTAGGATCGGGGTAGCATATAATCCCTTTCTTGTTGAGAGGGAGTGTTGAAATGGCACCCCAAAGTGGGGCTTTTGATTTAGTTTTCCTTACTTAAATTGGAAGAGAAATTGTAATTTCATCTCATGGCAGCTTGTATTATTTAAGTAAGTCAGAATGACTGAATTATCTTAGGAAATTCAAGTCGAGGGTCTAATAGGATTCATGTAGAGTTATCCCATGATTTAAGGGGGTCGAGTTACAATTATTTGTGAGTTGTAATTAGTTAAATCAATAAATTGGGTTAAAATCGGTTTAATGAGTTCTAACGGAGTGATGAGATAATGAGAGGTCAATTGAATTAATTCTAATTCAATTCACAAGTATTGATCAATCAGTTAACTGATAATTCGCTATAAACAGTTGTTGCATATCAGTTCTAAGGAAGGCCTAGTTGAGACTAAGGTTAAAGGAATGATAACTAAGAGTTGTATAGTTATAAAATTGTACAGGTCAGTCATAGAGTTAGTTGGAGGCCTAGTAAGGATTGTGCAATCAAGGCAAGGGATTTTCATATTTAATAGGGATTTAATTCATTAAGGAATGCGTGAGCAAGGCATGCTTAGTAGAGGCAGAGAAATGGCTAAGTATTTTTCTGATTTTCCTAGATTAGAGTGAGACAGTTCGCAAAGTGCATGAGTTTCTCTTGAGAGAGAAAGCATTGTATTGTTTCATTATTATTTACTTTATACAATATACAAATAGTGGCGTTTTAGGCAGTGTGCTTTCCCCAGATACATCTTGTGTTGTGATATTGATTGTATCTTTCTCTTACATGTTATGTGATTATGTGATCGAGTTTTGTTTTCGCAAATTGTAGAAGGATTTAATATCTTTTTTTAGTACATTATAAGATCATATTGAATCTCGGTGTTAGATTTTATACATATATGACTCTACTGCACACTAGATACTAACAAGGTCAGATAATAGATCCCGATGAAAAATGCGGTGAGCCTACCAATTAAAATCCTTATTTTTACCATTATTAGGGTAGTTGGTTTAACATCACTACATCAGGCCTCTCGTCTTCCCATGTTCTTGGCAATAGAGTGCTTGAGCTCGAAAGTCTTTGATTGGTGCACAACACTTCTGGTTAGCATGAAGAAGAAATTTTCTCTAGTGATACAAGGGAAAACAAATAATTTTGGATATGTTACTTGCTTCATTCTTCTTTGAGAGGGTTCTAGGACTTCAACCTAGAGTATCTACAACAGTTAGCAGTCCCAGGGATCTGACGATGGCTAGATGGATATACTTGATCAAATGACTTGGCGGAGGTGAATTCACTCAAGCATCAATTGACGATGATTTCTTCCTTTGGTGGAAAGAACAAGTCATATCTATAGATGACTACCCTTATGCAGGCATATATTACAGAGAGGACTCGGATCTAGCACTTCCTACAGGCGCTGCATGGGGTGATCTCGCTAATTTTTTTTAATTTTTTTTAATTTTTTGTATTTTATATTATCTTAAAAAGTTAAAATTCATTTTTAAGTGAAACAAAAATATTACAATATTATTTTATCATGATGTAGATGTTGGACTAGTGAGCCCTAAGGGCTTGCCTAGGTACATGTGTCATGACAGAGACATGGAGAGAGCAACATCTTTGTCCAAGAGAGTCCTTCATGTAGTCCAGAGGAACTTGGAGAGTTTGACTCACCATGTTCCCATGCCAGTCATAGAGGATCACCCTAAGGCTATTCAAATGTGAGTTGTAGGAGTACCACGGGAGTGGGTATGGCTCTTATGACGGGTGGTGAATTCCATCTTCTTTTTCCATGATGCTCATCCAGGGTAGGGCCCATAGATTTAGACTTAGATGACTGATCTTTTTATGGACATGATCGATCTTAAGCCCTAATTTTGTAGGAAATTTGTCCACATTTTGTACTATTTTGGACATATTATTCCTATCTATATACAGACGGTTTCATGATGCTTTGATCATATACACAGATGATTTTATGATTTTTTTTATTTTAATGAAATGAGTGATTAATGTGCCAATCTCATGCTTGATTAGCTATAGAATCAGCAAATGAATTTTCTTATCGTGGAATATGAATAAAATTAATGAAATTAAATTATATTTGTAATAGTCTCACTCTCAGAAATTGGTGATGTAAAAAAGGATATATCACATGATAAATGTTATTTAATTAGGACACCACCAAACATGAATCCAAATAAACCACCAATGATTCAATACCAAATGATATTTCCACATATAGTAAATTAATGATAGCACTGTATTTATCCATATTGTTGGAGGCAAGATCGACACATATTCCTCTTAAGACTAGAAACTGACCAGATGGATCATATATAACCCAAACGACAAAATTTAAGTTCTGAGTATGTCTACAAGCACCATCAGTGAATTCTAGATACACCAAATAATACATCAAAATCTTCCAAAGAAGACCAAAGGTACCAATATCACCATGATACCCATAGACAGAAACAAAACTATGTTCAATATCTATGAAACAAAGAAGATGCTAGGAAACATCCTAGGCATAATACTTCTTAATATAGAGCCCATTTTTGGGATCCGAAAACACATTTCCATCGAAGTCAACCAACTCATGAGCACCCTTCAAAAAAAAAATTTGATGATAAAAGGACTGTACCACATGGGTTTAAACTTTCCTACCCCCAAGGTGTCCTTATCTTGTTTATAAACCAGGACAAGGCCACCTTCAGTGAAAACCATAGGATGCACAACCTTATCATATTTGGATTTTACTTGCTTTTTATGAGCTTCATTTATTGTGGTTGCATCTCCATGCTTCTCGTCAAGATGATTCAAATGAATGAGGTGTTCTTCAATCCTAGAAATGTTTGGAAGAAATTGGACTGCTAGTTTAAGGGATGGAATCTCACATTCCACAAGCAAGATTGATTCTAAAATGTAAAATGGTTGAAAATGAGTAAAGCCGGTAGTGGTATTGACAAACATTCGGTATGCCCAAATCCCAGGATATAGCATGATGTGCTAATTGGATTTAACTTTATTGATTGTCTTTTGTAGGAACTTTTTGAGGGATTTATTCATGGCTTCAACCTGCCCATTCGCTGGAGGATAATACAGAGATGAATTCTCTTGCCTAAATCCCAACCTTAAATCCAATTCCGACATCATCTTATTCTAAAAATAACTACCACGATTAGTGATAATATCCCTTAAAATACCAAAACGTGAGATGATTTAGTTGAATGGGAAAATATGTGTCGTATCACCATCATCCTTGAGAGTATGCATAGCTTCGACCCACATTGTGAAGTATTCTACTACTACAATGATACACTTATGACCCTTAGTTGAATCCGGATTACAAGTAATAAATTCAATAACCCACTTAGTGAAATGTCTGATAGTGATGACAGGAAAACACAGATCTCGATGAGCGTGCATTTTACGAGTATATACCTAACAAGGATGACATTTCTTGACCGCCTTAGTGAAATATTTGAAGATTGAAGGCCAAAAATAGCCTTCACACAAGATTTTTTGGGTTGTAGCAAGCTGAGATAGATGACCTCCACAAGCTTCATCATGGTAGTCATTTAGAATAGACGGATCTTCTTCAAAGTTTAAAAAACACCTAAGGATTGAGTCAATCACACGACGATATAAAGTATCACCAATAATAACATAATTTTTTTCAAGGTAACGTAATTTTTATGTTCATCGTTTGAAAAAGTCTGAGGGAATTTTGAAGTCTGGAGATATATTATGATATATCCATACCAAGGATCCTGTGAAGAGATTAAGAAGAGATTTTCATCAGGAAATGACTCTTCATAAACAATATCTTCTTCATAAGGAAACTTTGAAGTCAATTCCATGAAGACTAAAGATTTTTTGGACATCCCTGACATAAATTCAAAGTCAAATTACTGTAAGATGAAAATCCATTTATTATATTTCCTCCCAATCGCTTGCCTACTGAGGAAAAATTGAAATGGGTTGACGTCATCCAACACAAATTTTTATCTAAGAAAAATATAATGACGAATTCATTGGACAACATGAAATGCTGCTAAAGCCAATTTCTATACATAATAATACCTAAGTTCAAGATTGACTAAGCCTCGGCTCAGATAGTGAATCATGTGCTCTTGAAGGGAATTGTATTCCTAAACCAGAACCATACCAATGGTTGATTCTGCCATAGCGAGATACATGAGAAAATCACTGCTATAATCTGGTGGACTCAATAAGGGAGAAGAGGTCAATTATTTTTTCAAAGCATCAAAATAAAACTGAGCGAAATCTTCCCATATAAATGGAACTTCTTTATTTAGTAAGCACATAAATAATTTTGTAATCTCAGTGTAATTTATGATAAATCTCCTTAAGAAATTGGCTTTTCCTTGAAGACTTTGAAGTTGGAAAATAGTTGACGGGAGAGGAAACTGAAATATTTCTTCAACCTTCAAGGGATCAACATGAATTCCTTCATTTGAAACTATGAATCCCAATAATTGACCAAATGTGACAATGAAAATGCACTTGTTAGGGTTCAACGGGATCTTATAATAACGACATCTTTCAAATACCAAATGAAGGTGCTTTGGATGATCCATTTTTTTCGAGAATGTATAGCTAGGTCATCCAAATATGCCTCTATTATGTGCTTGATGTCATGGAAAGCATAAGACATGGACCACTAAAAGGTAGTTCCATAATTTTTTAGGCAAAAATGAATCTTCTTGTACGCAAATGTACCCTAGGGGAAAATAAATGTTTTCTTGTGTTTATCTTCAAGATGGATATTTATTTGATTATATCCTGAGAAACCATCCATGAATGGTAATATCTCGTTTCTCGCACATTCATCAATGATATGATCGATAAAAGGAGTGGGGAAATTATCTTTCACACAAGCCTTATTTAAATCCCTAAAGTTAATGCATACCTGGATCATTCCTTGCTTTTTATCAACCAGGTCTTGATTGGAGACCCACTCAGTGAAGGTAACGAGGTATATGAAACTTGCCTTAAGTAGCTTTTCAACCTCAGCTTTAATGGTTTCATCTTTCCTAGGATTTATTAGTCAAATATTTTCTCGTACAGGCTTAGCATTTTTTTATGTCTTGATATCATGCTAAACTATCGATGGATCGATTCCAGGAATTTATTCATAAGACCAAGCAAACACGTCCTGAAATAAATTAAAAAAGGTCAGTATAATCTGAGTTTCTTCAGGGAAAAATTCAACTCTGGTGAATATGTTTTCAATGACACTAGGATTCCTGGAAATGATCACCGAAAATTTTTATGAGATATTAGACATATTTTTGGGCCAAAAATAAGGTACGTTTTCACCCTACCTTTACCACAAATTTCTATACACCTTTATGAATTTTTTCTCATCTTAATAGTAAAGGAAAGGAAGATTAATGTAAAATTAGGACAAATGAACTAACGGTAAAAGGGATGTTTAACAACGGGAAATTGAATTGTTGTGTCTTTGTTTACATGGAAACAAAGTAGCTGAATCGATAATAACTAGAAGACGGCTGACAGACAGAGACTAACGGAATCATGATGACTCCCATGGACCAACGGAAGACGGAAAGGAACTTCCACATCTGAAGAACTCAAATGAAATCTACAAGCAGTAGAATTCCATATGGAAAAGACCATTACCACTATTGTAATTGCCTTTAAATGGCCAGAAATGGACAAGATAGAAAAATCAGAATAGAGACTTTCTTCTGTAATAGACGTATCGGGACAGGATTGTCCAGTTATATCAATGTATTAACTTTTAGCTTAGTAAAGGTATTGGTGTTTTTGATAGTAAATTTCTTAGTTTTCCATAGCGATAGACTTCTGGTGGTTTAGGCCCAGCCCTGGGAGTTTCTGCGCTAATATCTGTGGTATACATTCAATTATAGAATTTACATTCAGTCATCGAATGCATTTCGTGAGATATCATTTAATCGGTTGAATTGCGAACATAATATACTACAACTTTCTCTTTCATTAGAATAGTTAATTATTCATGCTTCCTCCTTTACAATCAATGATTTTATAGTTGTTAGATGCTTTCATCATTTCCCAATGATTTTATACTCATTTCATTGGTTTTAGCATGGATGTTGTTCAATTCTGTATATATCTAAGAGTTGTATCTTTCCATCATTACTGTAAGGCATATAGTTGTTAATTGATTCAGAGAGATGTCATCTATTTAATTTACAAAGAGAATTCCATTGAAAAATTAGATAAGAAATTGATGTTCAATTTATTGAAGCTGTTGTTCAATTCAGCAAGACTGTTGTTCAATTCATCAATGTGTTGTTCAATCATAGGTTTCTATTTTCTGCGCTTACTTAGATAGAATAATTAAACGACATTTTACAATTCCATTCCCCTTTGAATTGATTGAAATTTGAGAATTAGATAGTCCTTTTTATGGTAATATAGAGTAGTTGTTCTTTGATATCACTTGCATATACTCTGCTCACACTCTTGAAATAATAAGACTTCCCCTTGGTTGAAAATTGAATGAGAAGCATCGAGGTTGCCTATAATAGTCACTTTTATGATCCAACATTTTTGGTGTCATTTTCTGGGAGAGCGTTTAAGAGTGATTTCCTTTATTTCTTCTTTCTTTTGCTACAAAGAATTGGGTATTGAAAACGAAAGGTAAGAACCTGCGTATCGGTAAGAAAAACGCTTGCTCTCCAGCCCACTTCTTAGCAATTGTGGAGAAGCCAGTAGAATAGGTGCTCTTGTTTTATGACTAGGAAGAAAAAGATAGAAACAAATCAGAATCATCCACTTAAGTCTACGAAACCCAAAGGACCGGTTATCCTTGGTAGAGCAACATATATAGATGAAATGATTAAGAAGGCTGAATCCTAGGCATTCTTAGGACCCAAAACCATTCCTATTCAAAGTCCTATTGTAGTCCCTCAGGCAGAAGCCTCACCATCTGTAGCCCACGCTAAGATTCACAGTGAAACAGAGGGATTTGAACAAAGCCTTCAAACTACTGATCATGTAAGTACTGATCCTTCGAGAGAGGGAGGTTCTTGTAATTTGTAGGAAGGGGAAGGAGAAAATAGCAGTGCAATTCTGGTAAGAACTCCAGAGCCTAGATCCCCTGAGCAGGTGGTTGAGACAAAGACACTTGTTATCCCACATCGGGGAAGTGCTGTAAAGCTTCATCTGCATCCACCACCTAATTCCACTGAGATTATTCCTCCAGGACAAGAAATCCCCAAATATTATTTGCATATCTTTGATCAAATGGAAAACAATCAGAACCAGAATTAGAGGCAGACATCAACATTGGAATGTCCCATTGTTGATCATGCTGCAAATGCCCCTATGAAATCTATTCCCTTACAAAACATCCCCACCTTCCATGGGTTAACCTCGAAAGATCCTGATGCATTTTTATTTGAATTTGATGTCTTATATAGGGGATATGACTACACCACTGACCCTTAGAAACTGAAATTATTTCCATTTACCTTGAAAGACACCGCATTACGTTGGTTCATGGAGCTCGGTGGAGGAACCACCAATAATTGGGACCAAATGAAGAACACTTTCCTTAATAAATATCAAGATTATTGCTGGACTCGAGTATTAAAAGATGGAATCTTCAATATGTTTGCAAAAGAAAATGAGACATTAGAAGAGTACATAGAAAGAGTTCAATATAATTTACAAAGGTCTCCATATACTACACTATCGAAAGACATCTTAAAAGCAACAATGATTAAGGGAATGAAAAAAGAATGGGTTGAAACACCTAACATAATGGGAAAAGGGGACATCTACCAAGAAGAATATGATGATATTATTTCACTGTGTATCAGGTGCTCTTAGGGTAGTACGTGAAATAGGCCAATCAGACGAGACTCAACTAAAAGGGATCCTAAGCAGTCTGGTGGCAATGCAACCGGAGCAGAGTTTGGTAATATTTTAGAATATTTCAAAACTAACATCTTGGGCACTTTGACAACATAGCTAGATGTCCTACAAGCCAAGAAGAAGCAAGATATAGCAGAACAAAACTTGGTCATCCTTTTCCCACACCGTTGGAAGAAGCACAACCAAAGGTAATGCCCATTAGACATGGTTCAGACATGGGCTATTTTCACCAAGGACCATGCTACGGAGCATTGTCCTTTGCTTCCAGGGCTGAAGGTAGCTTTTAAAGAAGAAGAAGAAGAGATAGAACCAGTCTATCTCATGAACTAGTGTCGCCAGTGGCAAGAACGACCAGGTATGCCACAAGACCTACCTCAATTCTTTTATTCCCCACCATTTAACCAGCAAAACCTTGTAGCAGCTTGGTAGAATCAACCACCTTTCTCTACTTGGCCATCTAAATCATTTCCTATGCTGCCTTGGCCAACACAACCCTCTTCAGGAAATAATTGGCCAAGTTTTCATTGTTGTCCCCCTTATTGGAAAAACACTGCCTATCAAACCCAGTGGCCAGCCTCCCCTTCACAAACCACAAACTGGCCTCATAACTGGAAGTGATCCATGGGAATGAACAACCTACCGATGGGGACAGGAGTTCAAAATAAACCTACATTACCAGCTCCATACCCAGTCTAGCACAACTCTCAACCTATCATATAGCCTCAATTACTGGCTCAACCCAATCCTAACCCCAACAACAGGTCGGTTCAGCTAATTCATATTCTTAAAATCCAAACCCCAAAACTGAACAGAAGCAATGTAATGAACTAAGGCTGAGATCAGGACATATTATTTCACCAGCAGAAGATATGACTGTTAGTGTCACAGAGGTGGCTTATTATAGGAAACCATAGTGCTTCTCATTTAATTATCAACCTGAGGTAAGTCTTCTTATTTCAAGAGTGTCAGCACAATATATGTGTAATATCCCTTTCCAAGGATATCTCTAAAACACAAGAAAACTCCAACCAGAGATGGACTAGGAGGGCGTTTACCAGATATTTCACCTCTGAAAAGAGGGTGAGATCTGGAGGCTAGCTGGCCCTTTCCAGACTCTGTCTAAGAGTATGGGAAAAACACAAGTGGTACAGAAATTGGAATGCTAGAGAGAAAAATAACAGTAACGCAATCATACAAATAAGCATGTAACATATACTTAGGAAATTAAAAGAGAACGTTGAGCCATTTTATTATACTGAGAAATATCAGAGAGTACAATAGGTGATCAAAGTGATGGCACCTAAACTTGCACAAGGCAAGTTAAGAAGTATTCTCAAAACGCTGCATGGAATGGATATGTTTCAGATCTGCATTCCAGCTACTGGAAAATGGTTGTGTAGCTATCCGGAAATACCTCCCTTGAGGATTTGTGCTATCCTCCCAAGGGTCGTGCCGCCACTGTCTGGGATCCCCAATAATATGATCACCCGCTCAACCAGAAGTCCCCAGTATATGTGGGTTGTTTCTGCGCTCAGCCTCCTGACCAAGATCCTCCAACAAATACCAACCAGAGCTTCCCCAATACGGACTGCGTCCTTCCTCTCAGGACTGCGTAGTCAATAAACACGCTGGTCCTCCACAAATGCCACCAATCGATCTTCCCACAAAAACACTGATGGGACTACCTCACCCGAGCAGGCACTCAAATTTCCCCGAGGCTGAGGGCGAGATCTCCGAACGAAGACACTCAATGCGCTAAACAGTGTTGCAGACAGGCTAACAGCTAGCGTGCTCAAAGTCGTAACGACCAGCTTCAAATGCATAAACACCAATGGTGCCAAAATGAAGAGGCTATCATCTTTATATAGCGTTGGCCGCTCTCAAACCCTAAGGCCGCCTCCACCAATGTTGCCTCCCTTTATTGCATGCTCCATTTGGCCCCCTTGATTACAAAGTGCGTCTACTTAGGAAATCCCCCTTATTTTAGAGTGATTTGTGTTCCCTCTACTCACTTTTATTCATAATCTAACTACATCAGGAAAAATTGACCAAAATCGAATATTCCAATTAGCCATTGCTAATTGGGAATATTACAGTCTCCTCCGACAAAATGTTACTTGTCCCCAAGCAACTGTAGTGATGGATGCTACAAGTTTTTTTCATTCTCCCAAGTAGCATCCTCATCCAGCAAATTCTTCCACCTCAACAAGAATTCCTGGATTGTCCTGTTCTGCAACTGCCTTTCCCTGGTATCAATAATGGCCTCAGGCTGCAATACCAAATTCCCTTCATCATTTGTAGGAAGAAGCTCCTCTATCACCATCACCTGCTACCCCAATGCCTTCTTAGGAATGATACATGGAAAATGTTATGAATCTTGCTGCCTTGGGGAAATTCCAACTCATACGCAACCTGTCCAACCTTGCGTATCACCCTATATGGTCCATAAAAATGAGGCTTGAGCTTCTCAGCTCCCTTCTATTTCAGTGATGACTGTTGGTATGGCTGTAAATGTAGGTATACCAAGTCTCCTACCTCAAACTCTCTTACCGTCCGACCCTTGTCAGCATACCGCTTCTACTGGTTCTACTTTGTAGCCATGTTATCCTTGAGAGCACGGAGAATGTCCTAACTCTCCTCGATCCAATATTTGGCTCTCAGAGCCTTGCTATCACCAAACATCATATCAAAAAAAGATAAATAATGGTACCCATACAAAGCATAGAACGGTGTCATACCGATGGACATGTGATATGTGTTGTTGTAGCAGTACTCCCCCAGATGCAACCACTTCAGCCACGCTATCTACTTCCCACTAACATAGTTACGCAAGTAGCATTCTAGCCACTTGTTAACTATCTCTGTCTACCCTTCTGTCCATGGGTGATAGCTGGTGCTCATTGTCAGCTCTATCCCCACCAGCCGAAAAAGCTCCTGCCAGAATCCGCCCATAAAGTGGCTGTCCCTGTCACTGATGATGGTCTTGGGAAGACCATGCAACCTGAAGATCTCTCTGAAGAACAGCTCCGCCACTTGTGCTGCCGTATAGTGTGCAGATATAGTGAAAAAGTGTGCGTACTTCGTCAGCTAATCAATGATGACGTATATACAGTCCTTGCCCTGCACCATGGGCAACCCTGTGATGAAATCCATCGAAATGCTCTCCCATTTCCCCTCTAGAATGTTAAGAGGTTGCAACAACCCTGCAGGATGGTTCATCTCCCCCTTGTTTCTCTAGCAAACTTTGCACTCCCTGATATGCCGGAGCATGTCCCCCTTGAGGCCTTTCCATGAGAACCTCTCTCTGATAGCCCGGTAGGTTTTGGTAAACCCCTGATGGCCGGACAATGGTGAGTCATGTGATGCCTGAAGTATCTTCTTCTTGAGATGGGAGCCCTCAGTCAAGAAGATCCTATCTCTGTAGTAGATTATCTCATCTATCACCCTGTATCTTTCATTTGTCACCTGACCATCCAGAACCTCATAGGAAAATCTATCCTTGGAGTACCAAGAGTCGAGCCTTCCAATCTGTATCCAAGCTCATCAGAGACCACGTGGCTGGTCTACGTGAAAATGCATCAGCCACCACGTTATTCCTCCCTTTGACATATTCAATGTCAAATTCATAAGCCTGGATCTTGCTGATCCACTTCTGCTACCTCTCCTGTAGTTGTTTCTGCTCCAAAAAGAACCCAAGGCTGTTGTGATCAGTCCTCACCCGGAACCTGTTACCCACTAAGTACTGCTGGAATTTGGCCAATGCATGCATAATGGCCAACATTTCCTTGTTGTATATAGGATACAACCACTCATGAGGAAGGAGATTCCTACTCTCATAGGCTATAGGATGCCCCCCCTACATTAAGACCGCGCCGATCCCTTCTCCTGACGCATCGCACTCCAAAACAAAAGGTTGCGTAAAATCTGGCAATGCAAGCACTGGACAACTTCTCATAACCTCCTTGAGCCTGTCAAAATCCCACTGTGTTGTATCTGACCAACTGAATGCCCCATTCTTCGTCAAATCTATAAGGGTTACCACAAGCTAAGAGAAACTCTTGACGAACTTCCTGTAATATGTGCAGACGCCAACAAATCCTCGAAGTTCCGTCACGTTTCGCGGCTCTGGCCAGTATCTGATGGCCCTGATATTCTCCTCATGGACCCTCACTCCATCCACTCCTATGATGTGTCCCAAATACAACATCTCCGTCATCCCAAACTCACACTTGGAGAGCTTATCATAGAATTTTTGCTCCTCCAAGATATGCAGTACTACCTCTACGTGGTGGAGATGTTCCTCCCAAGTCCTGCTATATATCAATATATCGTCGAAAAAGACCAACACAAACTTCCTCAGATGACTGCGGAAGATATGGTTCATGCATGACTAGAAAGTAGCCGAGGCGTTGGTTAGCCCGAAAGGCATAACCAAAAACTCAAAGTGGTCGTAATGGCACCTAAAAGTGGTCTTGGGAATGTCTTGTTCGCTCACGCGAATCTTGTGGCACCCGGATCTCAAATCGATCTTTGAGAAGAACTGGGCTCCTCTCAACTCATCCATCAGCTCATCAATCCATGGTATGGGGTACCTATTCTTCATGGTCTTATTATTCAGGGCCCTGTAAGCAATGCACATTCTCAATGTGTCATCCTTCTTCTTCACCAACACCACCGAAGAAGCAAAAGGACTGGTGCTAGGAAAAATATTTCTAAGAGCCAACAACTCCTAGATGGCCCACTCAATCTCATCCCGATAGGCCTTGGGGTGCCTATAGGTTGTGGTGATAACGGCTTGGATGCCCTGTTCTAGTTAAATAGAGTGCTCAAACCCCCGATCTGGTGGTTGTCCTAGTGGTATCTCTTCAAATACTATATCATACCTATCGAGGATGGCCTGTATATCTGGATGAACTGTCTGCCTGGTAGCCCCTGCCTCTGATGCCCGAAACTCAACTTCCCACTCTATGTCTCCCTTCCAGAAATCTGCCTCCATCCGGTGAGCTGAAAAAGTCTGAGGTTGGTAAGTGTGCATCCCACGTATCTTCTCATGCTTCCCAGTCTTCTTGTCATCCCATTCCATCTCCAAGGCCTCCCAATCTGTGGTGACTTTCCCCAAAGTAATCAGCCACTGTACACCTAATACCACATTGTTATCGGGTATGTTGACCATGAAAAAGTGGTCGGTCAATGTGTAGGTACCCATCGTCACAGCCAGCTCTGAAACATAGCTGGCACACTACATCGTCTGATCTCCTGGGACCAACACTGAAAATCCATCGAAGCTCTCTGTTGGTATGCCTCTCCTATCAACCATCTGTGCATCAATGAAGTTGTGGGTTGCCCCACTATCTACCAGAACTAAAACTCATTGCCCACACACTGTGCCTCGGACCCGTAGCGTCAAATACTTGGGTACTCCTCGCAATGTTGCAAGGGTCCCCCCTGTGGGTGCAAAAGTTTCACCTCCTGCTCCTGGAGGTGGAGGTGGAAAATGATCTAGCTTTGTCTGACTGTCTCCTGCCTCCCCATCCTCATACTCCTCCTCTTCCCTGCTATTCTCGGAGAAGACCTCAATAAAAATTTTTTTTCCAGCAGCACATCTATGACCTAGGGCCCACAGCTCCTGACAGGTAAAGCACAACCTCTTCTTCTTCAATTCCCTCCTGGAATCATCATCTAGCTGTACCCTACCCTGATTCCCCTTCAGAGGCAGAATCCTCACATCCTTCCCCTTTGGATGGAAATCTTGTCTCTGGGGGTAAGGTGTCCTGGTCCGGGGTAAGGCATCTTGCAAATCCCAAGTTCTGCCAATGGCATCCTGGAGTGTGGCTGGTCTAGTGGATCTGACTAGACCCCGAAGTGGCTCTGCTAACCCCTCAAAAAACATATAGATCATCCGTGCTACAGATAGATCTGGTACCATCACTGAAATCCTCAGGAAATCTGCAATATACTTCTCAGGACTCCCGGTCTGTTTGAGCCTTGTCAACTCAACAAAGTTCTCCTCCGGTTCCTTCTGGTCGAACCTCTCTATCAGTCTCCGAGTGAACTCGGCATAGGTAGTCACGGTGGAATGTCCAAGTGTAACCATCCTGTGGAACCACCAGTCCTGAGCCTCACCATCCAAATGTAGCATGCCCAACTTGATGGTCTTTGGCTTTGCCATCTGGTTGAGTTGGAAATATATGTCCAACTTCTCCACCCAAGACTTTTATGAGTTGTTTGATGAGCCATCAAACATAGGCAAATGGGATCTGCTCACCGTACATTGGGTGTCTCCATCATGATAATTCTGATGCCCTTCGTGATGGTCGCGGGGTCTACTGTCCTGCTTAAGCTGAAAAAAGTCTTTGAAGAAAACGGCATCCCTGAACTCCTGCCTAGCTTCCTGGTACTCAGAAAAATAATCATCTATGTGGTCAGGCTCTGGCTCCTCCTGTGCTCTTGCTTTAGTGCCTGTACTCAGAAAAGTGGGCATAGTGGAACGAGTGGAGGCATGTGATGCCTGGTGCGGAGTGGCAACCAATTCCCGTAAATGGTGGGATGTGCCCAACCCGTCACCAACCTGGAAACCCCTTGGGGTTTCACGCTGTCTAGCCTCCATAGCAGTGAATCTCTAACCCATCACCTCTATCTACATCGCCAGATCTTGCACTGATTTGAGGAGTGCTTCCCCAAATTTTTTTCCACCACTATCATTTGCCATTGGCTCTCCCTGCTCTGAGTCTTCCACAGGCTCCTCTTGTTCTGCGTCTACCACAGGCTCCTCCTGTTCCGCATCCACCACCCGAACACAGTCCCCTTCTCCGTAGGTGTTCTCCAACCTACGCTTGAGATCTCTGTACTTTCTGTTGGCTCCCTGTAATCAGCGAGATTGGCAAAGTCCAATCGCAGGGAGAAACGTCGTTTCAACCACTTTGGGATTCTAGGATCTAGCCCTCCTGAATCCGGAGAGGGATCTCTCCAATAAGTGCAAAGATGGATTTGTCTTTGAAGTTTGGTTAATGATATTATGCTAGTTATGAAGGCCAAGGGTTTTTTTTGTTTTTGGATGGTTGAGCATGATTACTGTTTGAGGTGGAGATTCCTAAATGCAAAGATTTTCAAAGGTGTGAAGTTGCAAGCACATAGAACAAGCTTTGACCAAGAAGATAGATAATTGTAGGTTTCAGTCCATTGGGTTATGGGGTAATAATAGGGTTTAATTGAAACAGCAAGAGGGAAGAGTGGTCCATGGGGCAAGTCATCTATGTCTAAGGATCTCTTTGAAGTTTGATTTATGGAATGAAATGAGACAAAAAGAAGGGGAATCAAAACATATGAAGAAAAAAGAGCAGCCCAAGATATGGTAAGTACTTCTAAACTAGCCAGCTTTTGACATACACTTAAGAAGAACATAAAAGTAAACTAGGATCTGGTAAGTACTTTTAAACTAGCGAGCCTTTGATACACTTTCAATAGAAAACATTTTAAAACAAAGGGAAACTTGAAGGAAACTGTTGGAGTAGAAACTAGCGGGCTGGGCTCACCACAAATCCTCTCCTATCTCTGCTTTACTTGGTTACTTTCAAGACAAACACAAGGTAACACAGAATGGCCTAAGATCTGGTAAGTACTTTTAAACTAGCCAGCTTTTAACACATTCCAAGGGAAACATTCAGACAGTCTTTGGGGATAAAACTAGGACCAGGGCACACCATATCTTCCTTAGCTCATCCCTACTTAACATGAAATGAAAGTAACATCCAAGAACAATATTCAGCTAAAACAATAAGATGAGGGAAAGCTAGCATTCCTATGCTCAAACTGAATTAAATCATTCCTAAATAACACAGATTAGAAGAAAACATGAAAATAAAGAATTTCAGTCAGAGAAGGGTACTAATATACAGTAGGTCCTAACTCTATGCATGCTATTATTTATAACAGAAGATGAACACAGTGAAAACAAAAACAAAATAACAAGTTACAATGAGAAAAACATCACCGTCAACATAGAACAGGATCCCATAAATCAGCTTGTATTGATGCACCAAACCAGTTACAGCTTTAAGTCCAATGCTTTAGTTTAGCAATAATCTATTCATCTCAGACTAACTTATCTATCACAAGCAGAGCTTCAAGAGCCAGTGAATACTATTTACAATCAGGATTTTCCAGCTCAATTACATTACAATGTTCAGCAACCTAATCAAGCAACCCCTCTCTCATCTTCTACAGTAGTATTTATAGAAGAATGAGGAGGTGAGATCTGATAAAAGATCTCTAAACACAATTAATACAGACTTAATGGTTCCTCGACCCTTGCGGGGATCGATGAAGGAAATTACATAGGTGTCCTCTGTATTAAATGATTTACATAAGGATTTAATCTCGATGGGATCTCTTTTTGACCTTTGAGGCTCTGTGTGATGTTGAAGCAACTCTGCTGATATTTTGTCATTAAGTTCACTTGCAGAATTAACTTCTCTGGCTGCATTGAGGAAAATACCTGATCTTGATCAATAACTTTGGCCTCTGATTGAATGCTTCGAAGCACAGGTGGCAACGTGGTAGCTGGGAGGAATCGATTTGCCTCAAATGTGGCGGTGGAGGCTTTATGTCTGATGAACCTTGATGATTTTTTTTTATCTTCGTTTTAATTGGGGATTAGGCTTTTGATAAACCATCTTAGACGTAATCCCCACAGAGTTGTTTTCAATCTTCTGTTCTGGTATATTTTTGTCTTCGACACTGATACTCTCTGACTGTGCTCGATTCATGGTTTTTTACTGGGGTGCAGGGCTGCGCAGGGTTATGTGGCATCAATGCTTCATGGATGATTGATGAAACGTGGAGCTTCTTCCTGCAAATGGTTTCCTCTAGTGAATCGAAGGCAGGAGGATTGTCACCCTCTGCCTTTGAATTTTCTTCAGACGTAGCGGAAAAAACCTTTAAACCCTGCAAAATACAAAAACCATTATGAAATCCTGCATGTATAGGTTAACTGCTTAGGAAGGACATGTGGAGAGAGCGTGGTCGTTGGATGGCATCATCCAACGGTTGAGATTGATTAGAGGGGGTCAAAAGGAAATCGGGGAGGAGTTAAATAGGAGTTGTCGATCACGCAGAGATCGACGGTCGGGAGAGGAGGCAAAAAGTCAAAGCAGATGAGTTAGTTTCTGGAAAAAATGGAGAAATGGGTTAAAACCTCTGTTTCGAGAAAAAATGATCAAAAATCAAGATCGGGAATTGGGACGATCATGGACCATCGGATGAGAGCAGCCCAAGCGATCAACGGTGGAGAAACAGGCGCCAATAACCTTAGAAACATGCCCAGACATCAAACCTTTGATAAAATCTAGATGAATAAAATCACCGGGTCCAAAAATGTTGACTGGACGAAGAATTAGAGCAATGAAGTGTGGGTCGTCGATCTGCAGATCAAATCGACGGCAGAGATGCTTTTAACACTGTGTCGTACCCTGGTTATTGCACGGGCATCTTCAGAGAGCGACTACTGTCCGATGAGCGGCCTCAGATCGGATGGCGTGCATCAATATGGCGCCCACTCCACATCCGACCTTTAATGCACGATGAGGGAAATATTTTGAATAGTGCTCAAGGCCATGCATCAGGCGGTGAATGGAATTGCTGCGAAATAGAAAAAACTTCCCCGCTCTCAAAAGCTGCGCGATGAACTCTGCCTAGTTTTCTTTTAATATGACGAAAAAAAATGTTAAAACCCAAAATTTAATATAAACAAAGGTTTGCACTTTGGGTGGAAATATTTATTCGAAGCGGATAGGCGCTCGACTGTGGGGCCGTGGGTTATATGGAAAATCATACGACTGAGGTTCATGGAGGAAGGGCTAATCGGCATCAGGCGATGCGATAAGCGCTTGGATGGCTAGCGCTCGGTTCTAGCACCAAGACGCATAAAGGGGAAGGGTTAAAGACTTAGCCCAAGGGGGCTTAAGTCAATAATATATAAAAAATGTGATTTTCATAGATTTTCAATGATTTTCAATTGTTGTTGGGGGTTTCGATAAGGCAAGAAAGGGTCTTAAACCTTATCAAATGGATTTTGATGAAGGGGAAAGGGGAAAAAAATGGAAATGAGGGATTTTATGGGGGAAAGAGGAGAGAAAACAAGTTTAGTTTTGGAAGAGGAGAAAGGGGGAAAATGATGTTTGCAGCAATATTTTTCCTTGGAAATCAGCAGGATTTCTGAGTGTAAAATGGGCACAGCAATGAAGATTTGGACAGAGGCATGAGGCCTTCAAGAGTCTTCAAGATCCAACACTTTTTGCCATAAAAAATTGTTCCTTGAAGGCTCCAAAAATGTTTTAGCCACCTTTTGGTATAACAAATTTTATAGGTGGCTAACAGTGGCTCCACTTGGGGATGGTGCCTTCTTGAAGGCATCAAGAATTTCAGACTTGGATTCTCTGGGAGGCTAATCAGTTGCCTCATCCATTGGGCTGCCTTTCTCTCTGTGGATGATCTTCTTATGCTCTGAAACACATGAGAATTCATGGATTAACAATGGAGCTTCATCAATACAATCTTTCTACCTACCCAATCCTACTGATCTAACATTCTTTCTTCATTAGAGTGCACTTGGATTGGCAAACTCTTTCACAACATTTTATTCTTTTGAAAGAAGGAAATTTAATCTATTTCTACTTCTTACTTCTCCATGGACTCAGATTAGACAGTTGAGCCCATATGATTCTTTACCTAATCTACTATCTGTTGGGATTAAACTGTCCAACAGACTTTATTCTCTAAATTCTACAACAGCAATTTAAAAACAGCCAAGTCAAGATTAAGCTGTTTGACTTGCTGTGATATATGGCATAAAAACAAGTTGCACATAGACATTTATTCTGCAGAAAATTAAAAACAAAATGGAAGGCTTGAGATCTGAGTTTTCAAAGCATTTCCTTCCCCCTTTTTACAGCTCTGTTTTGACTCTTATTTGAGTTGTTCATCCTTTGTTGACTGGTTCGGATTTTAAGCTAATTGGAGCTAGATTTACATCTCTTTTGACTCAGAATTTTGAAATAGATTTGATTCATTCTCTTTGGAAACTCAAGTTCATATTTTAGGCATCTTAGAACCTTTGATTTCTATCTTAAACTATCTACTGACAAGCCAAGATTAAACATTTTGGCAAATCGAATTCACTGTCTTATCAGCAGAAAATTTAAAACTAATTAGTCAAGATTAGGCTGTTTGACTAACTAGAAGTGTGTTCTTTAGGAGTGGCATTTAAGCTTGCACACTTTCAGATTTGTTTCTCTTTTTGGCATGGGGCTATACCTTTTTTTTTTACAACCTAACTTCTTTTCTTTCTTTCCTTGTTTTTGTATTTTTTATTTTTATAACTTTGAATGCAGTGGTGGGTGAAATATTTATAATGAGAAAAAGATAAAAGGCTTCCGGAAGATAACATGGATCAAGAGAAGTAATGCTTAAGCATCCTGCCATTGACAGGACCCCCAAACAATTTTGCTCCATTCAACTCCTGCAAGAAAAATGCATTATTACCAGCAGCTGAATGGATAGAGTAAGGTCCAAGCCATAAGTTGTCAAATTTCCCGTGCTTGCCCTTTTCTTCCCTCCTTGACTCCCACTTCAAAAAAATTTCCCCAATCTTGAAATTGCTGGCCTTTTTTCTTCTGTCAAAAAGATTTTTGATGCTGTCCTGCTTCTGTAATGCTTTGTTATAAATCTCCTGCCTGGTTTGCTGAAGATGAATTGTTTGATTGATCCTTCTGATCATATCATTATCTTTAGTTTGCAACTCTTGAATCAACTTCATAACTGGCACACCAAGGCTAGTTGGAAAAATTGCATCAGTACCATCCACAAGCGGGAAAGGTGACATACCAATAGATTTATTCAAAGTCAATCTGTCAGCCCAAAGTGCATGAACTAGCTTTGTGTGCCAAGACTTTTTGTTGTCCTCCAATAGTTTCTTGACTATGTTCACTAAACTCTTGTTTGAGGATTCTGCAAGTCCATTACCTTGAGGGTAATAGGCTGTGGAATGCCCCAATGTTATCTGATATCTATGACAGAATTCAACCATCTTCTTTGATCCAAATTTTGCTGCATTATCAGTGATGATCTTGGTAGGACAGCCAAATCTGGAGAGAATGTTAGTCTCCATGAATTTTATAATAACAGAATCATTGGCCTGCCTATAAGGTACGGCTTCTATCCACTTAGTGGAATAGTCTATGGCTGTGAGAATCCATCTATGATGGGCAGAAGATGGTGGATGGATTTCTCCTATGAAGTCAAGTCCCCACTATTGAAAATGGGCTTCAACAGTGATTGGATGTAGAGGTAGGGGTAGAAGTCGTCTTTTTCCTTCAAAAGGTTGACATTTATGACAGGCTATGATCATCTTGTGCACATCATGAAAAAGAGTAGGCCAATAGAAACCAGCCCTCAAAATTTTGTTGGCTTTTGCCTTCCAGTACAAATGACCTCCACACTCTCCTTCATGGAACTTGTGCTTAACCTTCTCTGCATCAAACTCAGGAAAACATTTAAGCAATACATCAATTTCATTTTTCCAATAAAGACATCTATCTATAACGCAATAGTTTACAGCTTTTAACTTTAGGAACCTTGCCTTTGTTTTTGTCAAACCAGGAGGTGTATTCAAATTAAGAAAAACATAAATAATATCAGCATACCAAGAGGAATTCATAAAATGGTCTTCAACAATGGGAGTTGAGATTTCCTCTTGAGCATCCAAAGCATCAATCATATTAATATCAAGAACTTCAAAATTGGATTCAGCCATTAATCTAGCTAGACCTTGGTATTTGATCAGCTTAGTGGGTTTTATTTCTAAATCATATTCAAGAATAGCATCAATCCACTTACCTCTCTTACCATCTGGGTACTGTGTTAGAATGTCTTTCACAACTGAATTTTGGACAAAGGCAATAATGTGTGAGTGGAGGATGTATACTCTGAAGTCTTTCAAAGCTTTAACCAAAGAAAAAGCTTGCTTCTCCATAATATTATACTTCAAAGGGGCATCCATCAATGCCTTGCTAAAGAATGAAATAGGCTTCTCTTGTCCTTGTGGATTTTTCTGTAAAAGGACAACAGCTATGGTATGCTCTGATGCAAATGAGAAAATATAAAAATCGTTTGAGAAATAAGGACTTATCAGAACCGTTGTTTTGGTTAAGGCTTGTTTCACCAGCTCAAAGGACTTCTTTGCTTCCAAGGTCCACTTTACCCCTTGCTCCTTCTTCAACATATTTGTGATGTTTCTAAGTAGCTCAGCCAAGTTGGGGATGAACCTTCTCAAAAAGTTGATCTTTCCAATGAAAGATTGCAACTCTTTGATGTTTCGAGGATGAGAGATTTGCAAGATGGCTTCAATCCTTGTTGGATCTATCCTTATACCCTCTTTAGAAATATGGTGCCCAAGAAGTTTACCTTCTTGGAGACCAAATAGTGTCTTCTTAGGGTTTAAATATATCCCAAAATTTCTGCATTTCTTGAAAAATTTTCTTAAGTGTTCCAAGTGCTCTTCATCTGTTTTTGAAAACACAGTGACATCATCAAGGTATATAATGATGAAGAAGCCCAGTTCTTCTGAGAATTCTATGTCCATGGCTCTTTGAAAAGTTGCTCCAACATTCATTAGACCAAAGGGAATTTTCACATACATGAAAGTGCCCCATGGTGTATTAAAGGTTGTCTTTAATTGATCATCAGGGTGGACTAAAATCTGATTGTACCCCGAATAGCCATCAAGCAAAGAAATTCTTCTAGACCCTACCACCCTTTGTAAAATATGATCCATCTTAGGTAAAGGGTAGTTGTCTTTCAGTGAAGCTTTGTTTAAGTCTCTAAAGTCTATACAAAGCCTGATCTCTCCAGTTTTCTTCCTAGATGACACCAGATTAGACACCCACTCAGAATATCTAATAGGGACAATAATACCAGCATCATACATTTTCATGATCTCCTTCTGAACTAAAGGCAGTTGAACAGGGTTTATTCTGCGCAGTTTCTATTTGAATGGCTTTTGGTTTTCTTTGAGGGGAATTTTGTTCTGTATTATTTCAGTGTCATAGGATTTAAGATCTTCGTAACTCCACGCAAAAACATCAGAAAATTATTTAAACAGCTCTATGTATTTGAGTTTAATGTGAGCTGGTAAAGTTTTAGACAGTTTAATCATTTTTGGTTTAAGTTCATTGCATATATTGCACTCTTCCACTTCAGTCTCTACAGGTTCCAGTTTTGGTTTTCTGGCCACATCGTTAAAATCAAACAACTCTTCTAAAGGTGCCAAACCGCTTGGCATACTTTCATCTTTAGAGTGCAGAGTTTCTAACTCATCTGTTTCTAACTCTGCATTCAATTCTATTTCATTTTTAAGTTTTCCCGTCTAAAGATTAATGTTGACAAGTTCAGGAGACGACTCTTCTTCACCAAGAAAATTTTCTTCACTGTAGTCTGTATCATAATCTGAGTCCGAACTATGTAGTTCGAATTCATTTCTGAATTGCATGAAGTCTTCTATTTGTTTTTCCTCGTCAAACACATGCCAATAGTTTTTATTATCAGGCACGGCTGGTCTAAATTTTATCTGAGTTGTGCAGTCTTTGGTTTCATATGGCGTTAAGCATGCTCTAGCTGCAAAGGCTAAATTGTCGGCGGCAATATTTCTTTTTCTTGGGACAAAAATTATCTGGTATTCCTCAAAAGTTTTTAAAAGGTCCATGACATCATTTTGATAGGCCATAAGTCTAGGATGATTTGTGTTATACTCCCCATTGACTTGCCTAATGGCTAATTCTGAATCCCCATACACATTGATTCTTCTGGCTCCTAAATTTTTCAACAAACGTAAGCCTAAGAGAAGGGATTCATATTCCGCTATGTCATTGGAACACTGAAAGTTTAATTTGCAGGAAATGTTTTCTGTGTGGTCATTTTCAGTGTTGTAGATCCATACACCTGCCCCAGCATTAGTTTTAGTGCATGACCCATCAAAATACATACTCCACAGAGGACTATTTTCGGTTTCATCTTGGTTAGTGTCCTCTTCAACTAACGTGCTCTCTGATTGTTGTTGAATATCATCACTTAGTTGAATTTGTTTCAAATCCTCAGGTTTTTCGCTGTGTTGAGGGTCATCTTCTTGATTGTCAACGTTTAAGAGCAATGAACACATGACTTGTAGCTCAAGACCTTTGTTTGGTTTTCTAATGTTTTAAAATGCAGCAAACTATTTTGATACTTCTGCGTTGTGTTCCTCTTCCTCCCTATCGTCCATTAATCCTGTTAAAGTGACTTGTTCACTAAGTGTTTCATCATTAAACATAATAAAGGAATCAAAGCCTGTATTTACAGAATAGGGAGGAGAGTTTTGTGGTCTGTCTTGACTTGTAACTGTGTATTTCATATGGGACTCCCTGTAAAGTCTTCTATTCTGATTGAAAACAGGGATAGTCACATAGGTCATGTCCATTTGCATAGTGCCTTGTAACTTAGCCCCCCAAGATCTTGATAATAACATTCCATACTTTGGGGGCACATCAGCCACAAAAATATCCATGACTAAGCATTTGGCTGGAATTTGGGCTAAGTTAACGTAGAGGTCTTTGATCAATCCTAAACATTTCACTCTGTTTGAATCAAAGGAGTAGAGATATTTATAAGGTCTGGTGATTTCTAGACCCAAGCTCTCCATCACAACTTTAGGCATTAAATTATGAGAAGCCCCAGAATCATGCATAGCGTTGTGCAAAATTTTGTCATGAACATTTAAACTTACTTAAAAGGGAGGAACAGGTCCCTCTTGATATCTACCTTCAATCTTAGGACCAAAAATAAGCTCTGGCTGGTCATAATTAAGATTGACTGTATCCTCATTTTCTTCTATATTTAAAGCCTTAAAAATTTGGGTCCTATATACATGCTGGGCAACTAACTCAGTGAGGGGAACAGAGATTTTAATCTTTGAAATTTCCTGCTCTAGACTGAAAGGGATTTGGTTCTTTGAAGAACTTGTCTCAGCCTTATTAGCTTCCACTCTATCAGCAACATCAGCTTTCTGATTTGTCCTATTCACATTTGACACAATAGTTTTAATAGGAGTACTAGCTGAAGTGTTAGCACTACTAATGTTTGCACTCTGTTTTTCATTGTTTTGAGTGCCCTCCTCTCTACCTTTATCAGAATTTATAGTCACTATTTTATCCTTCTGTTTGACAATTTTAGGCTTGGTTGTAGTGCTGTTTTGTGAAGATTTGTCAGAGGTTTTGGTGTTGGGAGTTTGTTGACTGGTTTTGCTTCTAAGGTCATATTCTCTTTGAGACTCTATGATGACATTTTCCATGTCTTGATAATAACTTTCATCATCATTTCTTTTGTCATCATAAGGTGTATAAAGACCTTGTTTTCTATCATAATGGACTTCAAAGTCATCATCATCTACCCCTAACATGTTGATATCATCTTCCTCTGTTATCTCATTTGTTTCCTCAACCTCACTTACATAGTTTTGATGAAAGGGAAGAGTGATTTGTTGATCATCTTCCGTAGGTCTCTTTGGAGGTTGGTTCCTTCTAAAATTCTGATTCTAGTTCTGGTTTCTGTTTTGAGGAGAAGTTTGGTTTTGGATGGCTTGTGCTCTCTTAATTATGCTCATCTATTTCATCATCTCCTCCATCATTCTCTCCATATTTTAGCTGGAAGTAGAGGATGTAGACTCCTCTCTAAATGACACTCTCTTTTCATTTTTCATTCTTACTCTCTTCTCCATCAAGTTGACTTCCACAGAAAGAGCACCTTTTTGCATCTCTTCAAGAGTTGTAGGATCTCTCTCTCTTAGTTGATATGCCATCTCAGGGTCAAACCCTTCAGGAAAATTGTTTAAAGATGAGCCTTGTGGAGGTTTTAGATCTGGGGAAAGTGCATTGTATACACTGTTAATCTAGTGCAGTAAGCCTGTACACTTTCCCCGGTGTTTCTATGGAGGTTCTTATAATCAGAAAGGACTTGGAGAGGATTATTCTTTACTTCCCATTTGTTTAAGAATGTCTAATGGAAAGCTTGGAGATCATTGATACTATGGGGGCTTAAACCTTTAAACCATTTTCTTACTTCTCCCCCCAGACTTTGAGCAAATAATATAAGCTTGACAGAATCATCATCAATTTCATTTATGTCAAAGTAGTAATTCATCTTATCCACATGTTGTGATGTAGTTGTAGCATTGCTAGCATCATATAATGGAATTTTGGATTGATAGTCCTATGGAAGATTGACCAATGTTACAGGAAGGACTAAGGGAGCATACCATGCTGCCATGATATGTGGTGGGGGTAGATTTACAAGAGAAAAAGTGACCTGGAATGGAGTGTTTTGAACAGTGGATGTAGGGTGAGCAGAAGTGGATGGACCAGGAGTAGATTGCTGAGCTGATCTTGGATGAGAGACACCTAAGTTGTGAAGGAAATGTAAATCAGGAGGTGTTGTTTCTCTACTACCAAGATGTTCACTTGTTTCAGGAGATGAAAGTGAAAACTCAGAATCTAACTAATCTAAATCATCAAGAGACCTAGTTCTAAAGGGATTTGCTAAGTCAACTTGTGATTGTTGTAGAGCTGAAAGGTTTTCGGGAACTGACTTAGCTCTCAAGGGTAATCTAAAAACAGTTGATGATTTAATCCTAGGAGACCTCCTAAGGATGCTTTCTGGGTTATCAACTATCTCAGGTGGATCAGGGTCAGGGTAGGCTCTAGTGTGGATCTTTCTAGGAGCCACTATGCTGTGTTTTTCAGACCCAAATAAACAGGAAAAGTTCAACCAGGTATGATAGTCTTTGAATGGTCAACTAATCTGTTTACACAAATTTTAATCCTACAGTCCTCTAACTGAGTTTGAATGATATTACAATGATAAGGGTTCATTCCAGTGGAGTCTTAAGGTCTGTTGAGGATTGTGGAGTCGCCAAGTGGAAGTTTTTAGCTCCTAAGGAGGTAAAAGGTTTTATGGTCCACCACCATGTTTATTTGATACCAATCTGAAATATTTTTGTTGTTTTCTAAGTTATTTTTCAGTTGTATCATTTCTAAGAATGTCCTAACTCTGTTTCAAAACTTAGCTACAGTCATGAGACAAAGACAGTCCACTCTTATGGCTAAGCCAACTGATCTTCCAAGGTTAGATAACGCTTATGAGAATCCTAGGTTTTACCTAGTTTGTCACTAATTCAAACAAGTTTCATCATGATTACCATTTCTTGGTAGTGCTTGAAAAGGCTGCTTTTTACTCACAAGGTTTTATGAAGTTTTAAGAGAACCTAAGGTGAAAATTCAAATTCGATTCCCCAGTGGAGTCACCAGAAATGTTCGCTCCCTGTAATCAACAAGATTGGCAAAGTACGATCGCAGGGAGAAACATCGTTTCAACCACTTTGGAATTCTAGGATCTAGCCCTCCTGAATCCGGAGAGGGATCTCTCCAATAAGTGCAAATATGGATTTGTCTTTGAAGTTTGGTTAATGATATTAGGCTAGTTATGAAGGCCAAGGGTTTGTTTCATTTTTGGATGGTTGAGCATGATTACTGTTTGAGGTGGAGAGTCCTAAATGCAAAAAGTTTCAAAGGTGTGAAGTTGCAAGCACATAGAACAAGCTTTGACCAAGAAGATAGATAATTGCAGGTTTTAGTCCATTGGGCTATGGAGTCATAATAGGGTTTAACTGAAACAGCAAGAGGCAAGAGTGGTCCATGGGGCAAGTCATCTATGTCTAAGGATCTCTTTGAAGTTTGATTTATGGAATGAAATGAGACAAAAAGAAGGGGAATTAAAACATATGAAGAACAAAGAGCAGCCCAAGATCTGGTAAGTACTTCTAAACTAGCCAGCTTTTGACATACACTTAAGAAGAACATAAAAGTAAACTAGGATCTGGTAAGTACTTTTAAACTAGCCAGCCTTTGATACACTTTCAATAGAAAACATTTTAAAACAAAGGGAAACTTGAAGGCAACTGTTGGAGTAGAAACTAGCGGGCCGGGCTCACCACAAATCCTCTCCTAGCTCTGCTTAACTTGGTTACTTTCAAGACAAACACAAGGTAACACAGAATGGCCTAAGATCTGGTAAGTACTTTTAAACTAGCCAGCTTTTAACACATTCCAAGGGAAACATTCAGACAGTATTTGGGGATAAAACTAGGACCAGGGCACACCATATCTTCCTTAGCTCATCCCTACTTAACATGAAATGAAATTAACATCCAAGAACAATATTCAACTAAAAAAATAAGATGAGGGAACACTAGCATTCCTATGCTCAAACTGAATTAAATCATTCCTAAATAACAAAGATTAGAAGAAAACCTGAAAATAAAGATTTTCAGTCAGAGAAGGGTACTGATATACAGTAGGTCCTAACTCTATGCATGGTTTTATTTATAAGAGAATATGAAAAAAGTGAAAACAAAAAAAAAATAACAAGTTACAATGAGAAAAACATCACCGTCAACATAGACCAGGATCCCATAAATCAGCTTGTATTGATGCTCTAGACCAGTTACAGCTTTAAGTTCAATGCTTTAGTTTAGCAATCATTTACTCATCTCAGACTAACTTATCTATCACAAGCAGAGCTTCAAGAGCTAGTGAATACTATTTACAATCAGAATTTTCCAGCTCAATTACATTATAATGTTCAACAACCTAATCAACCAACCCCTCTCTCATCTTCTGCAGTAGTATTTATAGAAGAATGAGGAGGTGAGATCTGATAAAAGATCTCTAAAGACAATTAATACATACTTAATGGTTCCTCGACCCTTGGGGGGCTCGATGAAGGAACTTACATAGGTTTCCTCTGTATTAAATGATTTACATAAATATTTAAGCTCTGTGGGAGCTCTTTTTGACCTTTGAGGCTCTGTGTGATGTCGAAGCAACTCTGCTGATATTTTGTCATTAAGTTCACTTGCAGAATTAACTTCTCTGGCTGCGCTGAGGAAAATACCTAATCTTGATCAATAACTTCGGCCTCTGATTGAATTCTTCGAGGCACAGGTGGCAACGTGGTAGCTGGGAGGAATTGATTTGCCTCAAATGTGGTGGTGGAGGCTTTCTGTTTGATGAACCTTGATGATTTTTTTTTTTTATCTTTGTTTTAATTGGGGATTAGGATTTTGATAAACCATCTTAGATGTAATCCCCACAGATCTATTTTCAATCTTCTGTTCTGGTATATTTTTGTCTTCAACACTAATACTCTCTGACTGTGCTCAATCCATGGTTTTTTGCTGGGGTGCAGGGCTGTGCAGGGTTATGTTGTATCAATGCTTCATGGATGATTGATGAAACGTGGAGCTTCTTCCTGCGAATGGTTTCCTCTGGTGAATCGAAGGCGGGAGGATCGTCACCCTCTGCCTTTGAATTTTCTTCAGACGTAGTGGAAAAAACCTTTAAACCCTGCAAAATACAAAAAACATTATGAAATCCTGCATGTATAGGTTAACTTCTTAGGAAGGACATGTGGAGAGAGCGTGGCCGTTGGATGGCATCATCCAATGGTTGAGATTGATTAGAGGGGGTCAAAAGGAAATCGGGGAAGAGTTAAATCAAAGTCGTCGATCGCACAGAGATCGACGGTCCGGAGTAGAGGTGAAAATTCAAAGCGGAGGAGTTAGTTTTTGGAAAAAACGGAGAAATTGGTTAAAACCTTTGTTTCGGGAAAAAATGATCGAAAATCAAGATTGGGAATCGGGACGATCATGGACCATCAGATGAGAGCAGCCCAAATGATCAACGGCGAAGAAACAGGCGCCAATAACCTTAGAAACATGCCCAGACATCAAACCTTTGATAAAATCCAGATGAATAAAACCCCCGGGTCCGGAAATGCTGACTGGACGAGGAATCAGAGCGATGAAGTGTGGGTCATCGATCTGTAGATCAGATCAACGGCAGAGATGCTTTTAACACTGTGTCGTACCCTAATTATTGCACGGGCATCTTCGGAGAGCGAATACCGTCCGATGAGCGGCCTTAGATCGGACGACGCGCATCAATATCGCGCCCACTCCACATCCGACCTTTAACACGCGATGAGGGCGGTATTTTGAACAGTGCTCAAGGCCACGCGTCAGGCGGTGAATGGAATCGCTGCGAAATAGAAAAAACTGCCCCACTCTCAAAAGCGTTGTGATGAACTCCGCTCGGTTTTCTTTCAATATGACGAAAAAAAACATTAAAACCTGAAATTTAATATAAAAAAAGGTTTGCACTTTGGGCGGAGATATTTATTCGAAGCGGATAGGTGCCCGACTGTGGGGCCATGGGTTATATGGAAAATCATACGACCGGGGTTTATGGAGGAAGGGTTAATTGGCATCGGGTGATGCGATAAGCGCTTGGATGGCCAGCGCTCGGTTCTAGCACCAAGACGCATAAAGGGGAAGGGTTAAAGACTTAGCCCAAGGGGGATTAAGTCTATAATATATAAAAAATGTGATTTTCATAGATTTTCAATGGTTGTTGGGGGTTTCGATAAGGCAAGAAAGGGTCTTAAACCATATCAAAGGGATTTTGATGAAGGGGAAAGGGGAAAAACATGGAAATGAGGGATTTTATGGGGGAAAGAGGAGAGAAAACAAGTTTAGTTTTGGAAGAGGAGAAAGGGGGAAAATTATGTTTGCAGCAGTATTTTGCCTTGGAAATCAGTAGGATTTCTGAGTGTAAAATGGGCACAGCAATGAAGATTTGGACAGAGGCATGAGGCCTTTAAGAGTCTTCAAGAACCAAAACTTTTTTCCATAAAAATTTGTTCCTTGAAGGCTCCAAAAATGTTTTAGCCACCTTCTGGTATAACAAATTTTATAGGTTGCTAACACTTTCTACCTCTGTGGCAGATGTAGGGTTTTCCTCCCGATGACATAGACCACTAGCTCCACAGGCTGAGCCAGATCTATGCTCTGATACCACTGTAATATCCCTTTTTAGGGATATCTCTAAAACACAAGCAAACTCCAACCAAAGATGGACTGGGAGGGCGTTTACCAGATATTTCACCTCTGAAAAGAGGGTGAGATCTGGAGGCTATCTGGCCCTTTCCAGACTCTATCTAAGAGTATGTGAAAAACACAACAAGTGGTACAGAAATTGGAATTCTAGAGAGAAAAATAACAGTAACGCAATCATACAAATAAGCATGTAACAGATACTCAGGAAATGAAAAGAGAACGCTGAGCCATTTTATTATACTGAGAAATATCAGAGAGTACAATAAGTGATCAAAGTGATGGCACCTAAACTTGCACAAGGCAAGTTAAGAAGTATTCTAAAAACGCTGCATGGAATGGCTGTGTTTCAGATCTGCGTTCCAACTGCTGGAAAAAAACTATGTAGCTATCCGGAAATATCTCCCTTGAGGATCTGTGCTATCCTCCCAAAGGTCGCGCCGCCACTGTCTGGGATCCCCAATAATATGATCACCCACTCAACCAACAATCCCCAGTAGATGCGGGTTGTTCCTGCGCTCAACCTCCTGACCAAGATCCTCCAATGAATACCAACTGGAGCTTCCCCAATACGGACTGCGTCCTTCCTCTCAGAAATACGCAGTCAATAAAGGCACTGCTCCTCCACAAATGCTGCCAATCGATCTTCCCATGAAAAAACTGATGGGACTACCTCACCCGAGCAGGCACTCGAAGTCCCCCGGGGCTGAGGGCGAGATCTCCGAACGGAGACACTCAATGCGCTAAACAACACTGCAGACAGGCTAAACAGCCAGTGTGCTCAAAGTCTTAATGACCAGCTTCAAATGCATAAACTCCAATGATGCCAAAATGAGGAGGCTATCATCTTTATATAGCGTTGACCGCTCTCAAACCCTAAGGCTGCCTCCACCAACGTCGCCTCCCTTTACTGCGTGCTCCATTTGGCCCCCTTGATTACAACGTGCGTCTACTTAGGAAATCCCCCTTATTTTAGAGTGAGTTGTGTTCCCTCTACTCACTTTTATTCATAATCTAACTACATAAGGCAAAATTGACCAAAATCGAATATTCCAATTAGCCATTGCTAACTGGGAATATTACAAAATATTATGAGCTATTGATCTACTTCATGTACTTTTATTACTATTGTTACTAATATTACAACCATTATGTACATATATATTACATGTTTCTTTTTCACCAACTAGATAACATGTCAGGATTTCTAGCAGCCCCAAGGTATAGCTCAGTTGATTGTTCCCGTTGCTAAGTACTTCGTTTTTTGGGAGGTCATGGGGTTAAATATCCTTGACTCCCTTGGGGTTAGGCCTTAGTTGTTGTTCTGATGATTGATCCCTTTGGTTGGATCTACCTGGATTTAGCCTTGGATGTAAGAAAAATTAAGGATTTCTAGTTGTGTATCTAGTGGAACCGGTGATAGTTTTTCTTGATAGCACCCGAGGTCGGTTTCAAGAAAGAAATTCCCAAAAATAAAATCAGAAAAATCAAGAGGCCCTTTGTGACCCTCAAGTGGTGTCACATTTTATTTCATGTATGACTCACTACCCACTCATATCTGATTATTTCTTCCCCTATATGGAAGCCAAAATTGTGACCAGTATGTTGTGAAATATCTATGCAATTTTCTAGATGAGTCTATACTAATAGATACACCATAGGCTTCTGGTATGTCCACAATCACAAAATTGATATATTCATGAACTCAACCACCTTTTGATAATCTGATAAGCACATTCTTAAGTTCACAAATAGCCTATATAAGACACCTTTCCAACTGAGTCACATGTGCATCGATTTCTCCCATTTTAATTTATTTTATTTTCTATAGATAATGCCATTACATTTATAGATGCACCAAATTAGACTAAGAAATTATGGACATTATCATTGAAAATTTTAAATTTTAGCAAAAATGGATGACAAATGTTATTATCTTATAACGTTAAAGCATTTACTAAATTTCAAGGGGACCAGAAGAATTACTTGATACCTTTTAAGAGGAGGAAGCTTTACCATCTATCAAAGGTTGTGAAAAGTTCTAGACAATGAGTTCATGTTGTCTTGTGATCTTCGTGAGCTCATAAATATAAATGTTTGCTTGTGTCTTATTCGTATATTCCAGAATGTTATAATCGATTGTTTCAACTATGGCAGGTAATGTTGAAGTGTTTGGAGGAGTGTTTTTATTTGACACTTCCAAAATGAAGGACTTACACTTGTTACTCGAGGAAGTTCTCTTAGACTTAGTGGTGTCTCTAGATTTACTATGCACATTTTGAAAAAAATTGACAAGTGGTGATATTCTTCTGAGAAATTGTTCCTTTAGTTTCTGTCTTGTCAATTCATGTTCATAGATGGGTGCTTTACTCCTTAAATTGTATCATCCATTTTGATTCTGACGAGGGGCTTTATCTTGTGGTGGTTCCTGAATATTTTTATTATCAATGCTGTAAATATAGTCATATGCATTCACTACATATCCAATCATTTTTATTTCTTCAGCTACTGCATGTTCTTTTGCTTCCTCTTTTTGTTCTTCCTACTCATTTGCTAATAGAGTATCCATGAAGTGTGCAACTAGAGCATTCATGTTGTGGTTCCACTAGGGGCATGTCCATTTGGAGTGATGTTGCTGGTGTAGTGGATAGTAATTACCCATGTCAATGCTTTCTATGTTCATCACAATATTCGAGCTTTGCGTAGACTTGGTGAGCTTATAGTTGTTGTTACTATTGTTCCTTCGAAAAGGGAAGGAATTGGGAGGCTTTCTACTTGTAGAATTCTCACTTAACCTTCCCTTCAGTTGTAAGATCTCATTGGTGAGTGACTTCACCATCTTGGTTAAGCTTTTGATATACGATGATTACTTTTCTTTAGCCTTACTAGAATAATGTTGTGACGTCCTACTAGTTTCTTTGGAGTCTTTTGATTCCTCACCATTCGTAATGACCCCAATCATGCGTAAATCCTTCTCAATGGAAATCGCCACTGCAAATATTATTGCCTCTGTTACAGGTCAAAAAACCTCCTCATCAGCTCAGAGGAGAAGATAAATATGGAAGGAATACAAAGACCTAAACTAAACCTACTTCTGCCATGATAACGCACCTCTATAACAACACAAGAGTGTTATAACGCACCTGATCAATGAATAGGCCACGTTAGTGGGTAGGGAAACGCTATGTTTAGACTAGAGGGCAGCGTTACCCATGTTTTGAGTTTGAAACAGGAAAAACCCGCGGAGAATGATTTGAATTTCCAGCTTTTTCTCATAAGAGATTCAGTACAAAAAAGGAAACGGCAAAGCACTAGTCTCTTATTGGGCCTTTCCAAATACAACTAAACTCTCAAGGAAGGCAAAAGCATGGGAAGTTGAGGAAACATCTTGGTTTTTTCTATTTAGAACTGGTGGAAGGAGAAAGGCAATGATTTCTCTCTCTATCTCCTATAAAATGGAGCTGAAGGCTCTTGGTTTAAGGTCGAAGGGTTGTCAAAGTTTTGAATACTTGTGAAGAAGAGCATTATTGTTGTAGTGTGAAGGTCAAAGGTCAAAGAGTTTCATTGAGAACTTGTTGATCAAGGCATCACCACATTGAGATATAGAGAGATTAGAAGGCTGAGGAGGGCTTGGTACAACCGATGGTTGTAATCCTCATTTTTATAAATCAATAGAACTGTATCTGTTTTGTCCATTCTATGCGTTGATATTGTCATTATTATTCAATTAATTATATAGCATGAGATGAATGGCTTAGATGTGCATTGTTTAATGCTTATCAAATATTGACTTAATTGATAGGAAATATATATTGCGATAGAGATTACACGGGTGCTTTGATTGATCACAGGGTCGAGATTTGGAGCTGGTGAAGGAGGATCTTTGCTTCGCTGCTTAGCGCTCTCCAAAAGGCTTCAAGATCATTAAAGAGGTAATCTTCCATCTTGTTCCATCAAGTTGTTTAAGTTGATATGAAAATGTATTTTTCTTCTTTGTGAACTATATAGCTAATCTTACTGTCTGCCTCGGGCACCGGAAAGCCCTGAGAGGGATATTCAAGAATCAACAACCCAAGAATTTTACCCTATGCAGAATTGGTGACTATGTTGGGGATTTCCCCATAGTTTCCGGACTATCTCTTTCCCCCTTTCTTCTTTCCTCTGTTCACAGACCCTTCTAACCAGTATTTATGCCCAGTAGACATTTCAAAAGCTCACAAAGTTCAATCCTGTTTCTATTTGACCATCTGAAGGACTTTACCCTGGCTAACGTTACTTTTGTTGGTGTTCCAGTGTGTTATAATGCGGGCTCTGCTTAAAGACAGTGCGTTAGTCTCTGGATTAACGTTGTCTTTACTCAGAGACAGTGCGTTACTCAGCCAAAATTTGCTGTTCACCCCTGTGATTGTGTTTTTTGGTTGCAGAGTTTTTGGCCATCAGTATCCCTCCTTGACTGAATCCCTGTGCTTTTTTACTAAGCTGGAATTTCTGTTTATTTGCTCTTGTTTGAAAATTTAGTGTAAAAAAACATTTACTTTTTAGAGAAGAATTTTTTTTTTTACTTTTCTGCATTTAGCTGAATTAGTTCTGAAAATTTTGGTTTACTGACTATGAAAAAGAGATTAATTTATGTCTGAATATTTAAAGTTGAACTGAGTTATTTGCATGTTTGATGCATGGATGTTGAAAAGAAACCTCTCCTTGTAGAAATACTCTTCATCGAATTGAATATTTAGAGCATATTTTTGCATGGTTTTATGAGTCAGAGTCTCACTACATTTCATACGTCCACTTCCCCTCCGCAAGACTAATAATCAAGTACACTAAGAATCAAGCGATAATAAAATCAATCACATTACTTTTTCCGAGCTCACAGCAACAGTATTTCAGGTTAGGATCTTGGGTTAGGAAAAGTGAGAAAATCACCCAAGATCTCAGAGTCATTAACGAGCGAAATCCTACTGCACTCATATTATCGAGACCGTTCCTTTATCGTAGCTCAGCGTGAGACAACACTTGGGTGCACAAGAAGGTAGCCCTCCTTCAACTGCATCCGGTGGGCATGCTATATATTGCGGTTCCCTTCGGGGATGTCGAAACTAGATCAGGGATCTAGGTGTTCTGCCCATATAGCACGCTGTCCTAGACCGTGGACCCCCCTGATGATGTCTGTGATTTTAGGTATCTTTAGTGTCCATACGTTTTAGGGACTTACACAAGGTCGGGCTTTCCTGGTACCTGAAACAAATAGACCCACTCTGTCTTCGGTCTTTAGGAGGGTACTCGTCTTCACAAGAATGCTTACACCTATTGTCTGAGGTTCGGGCAAAGCTCTAGAGTGACCATAACTGTAATTTCTACCAACCCTCTCTGTATACTATTGTGATACTAAATTTCATCACCAGCAAACAATAGTACTCAGACAGGGCACCCTATTCTGGCTGCTTGCTGATTGATTTTAGAGAGTCCTTTTTTCTTTTTTCATTTAAAGGTGTGCGGTTACTGTCATTGAGACTTTATAATACATCACAATTTATTAAAATTTGTTAAAAATAAATAGGTCACCGTGGCATCATCTGACCCACGCCTTCTGTCTCAATGACAGCAAGGTCTACCTCCTCTGACTCTTGAGGAAGAACTGAACCTTGGTGAACTCGTGCCTTCTGTGGAAGAGCAGTCTCCATTAACAAACCCTGAACTTGACATAGCCTCTTATCATACGGAATTCCCGGAGGACCCTTTCATGAAAGGTGTCATACCTCATTACAATCCTCCACTCACTGATCCGTTGGGGCCTATGATAGTTCAGATTCCACCACGCCAAGACATGTCTTCGGCTGCATAAACATCCATTTCACAACCAGTATCCACAGGGTCGATACCAATGGCAACCATCCCAGGTTCACCACCATCCTCCCCACCAGTTCTCAGTTCTATGCCATCACTTGGTAACCCCAGTAGTCAACATATACCTAGTTCCAACCCTACAGCCATCACAACTATAAGTAACCCGCTGAGTCCTTTGGGATCTACTCCTACCATGACCACGTTGGGACCTACGGTTGCTCCTCCCACGAGTGGAACTACTTTGGTTCATTTTAGCAACCCTTTCGGTTGGAACCCTTTGCTGAGTTCAAAACCCTTGGCCACCATACCAGGGGGTAGTGTCACCAGCACGCAAATAATAGGGAACATTTCACTACCCCTGCAATCATTAGGACAAACCGGACAACCTATTGTTAACACTATTCCCGTAAGTGGTTTAAATATCAGTGTAGGGTCTATGTCGTTGCCAAACTATGAAAGTAGTAGCATGCCTCTGGGAAGTTCTATTGCATCCATATGGACTAACCCACCCCACCCTCCATCTGGAATGGGAGGGCACTTTTATACTGGGGGAAACCAACCGTTCGCCCCGCAATATAATATGCCCTATGGACAACAACCATATATCCCTACCCCTCCACCTATAGGAAATTTTTATCAAAGTCCTACTTATCGTACTGGTAACACATTGATGCGTGGACCCTATGGTCCACATACTCAACCAATTCTCCCTTGGTTAGATTCAGGGGCAAACCCGCAATTTCCATTTTTGGCAGCTCTAGACATTCCCGACATCTATAAACTGACTAATGATCCCATCAATCACAACCCGCTCTGGCCTCCAGTACCACACAAGATTCCTTTTGACATCCCAAAGTTCGATGGGAAACAAGGGGAAGACCCAGCTGCACACATCACCACCTTTCATTTATGGTCTATATCTAATTCCATGGTGGATGATAGTGTCTGGCTTCGACTGTTTCCCTGCACCCTTACAGGAAATGCCGCCAAGTGGTATATTGAATTGCCACGCACCACCATAAACACTTTTGGCGCTTTAGCGATGAATTTTATAAAGAATTTCCAATTACCAATCAGATTTGAAACCAGAACGGAACTGTTAACCTCGCTGCACCAAGACACCGCCACCCACATCTCCGATCACATTCATGAATGGAGGTGTAGGAGGAGGCTAGTCAAAGCACCAATCCTGGATCATCTTCTATCTAATTGGTTTTGTAAGTCTCTCTTACCCCACATCTCTAAAGACATTGGCCTATCCGGTGCAGTTACAGAAGATCAATGCATTCTTCGTGCCCAACATTTGGATTTAATCTATTCACAATCTAGCACGCTATATGATTTACTCCCAAATGCCCTTGGTAACCCAAATCCTCCAGCTACTCAGAAAACCGGCACCCACGCCGACGGTCTCGTTGGCACAATCTCTGGCATAGCCACAAAACAGTCTCGGGGGCAAACCTCCCAGCCATCCTCGGCTGCCACCGCCCCTAACCAAACGACTACTCTTCCTACCGCTGAGGTAAATTCTGTGCAAACTTCACAAAAACCTAGTGGAAAGAATAAGAAGAAAAAGAAAAAGACATCTTCTTTGGAAGAGCAGTCGGACAATCAAAATAATCCTAATCAGAAAAACACTCCCAAAAATGACAAAGGGAAGGACAAACCCATGAAATTTCCTTGTAGGATCTGTGCAAAGGACCACTTGACATACAAATGTCCTCGGTTGTAGGAATGCACCGATTTTATCGTAAACAAGGATTCTGAGCGAACACCTGCCGTTATTCATAATCTGTTCCCTAATCAACAACAGCAACACCAACACATGGTTGACAACCCGCCACAACCCCAGTAATGGGGAAATGGTGGTTCACATCCTTCCAGTGAAGGACCATCCGCCATTTATGGCATTGAGAGTGTTGAACTTCAAACACGAGCCAAGCTTTATGGAAATCCTACCATCGATGCTCAAGAACCTGGTACTAGTTCAACTCCACCGCTGCCCAACGATCTGCATATCGAATGGCCGACTTCTATCCCCGTGATTCGTCCCCCCAAAGGGACACTTCGATGCACGACTCATAACACCTCTGCACGTGTAGCCCAAAACTACAACATTGTAGAAGATTTGGTGCAGGCACCATCAGCTATTTCTGCTCTTGAAGTATTGAAAACTTGTCCAGCACAAAGGAAAGCCTTGCTTTAGGCCATTGGTGGAATAGACCCCCAGGATTCCATGGTAGATATCTTTGATATGGAAAAATATCAGACTCGCCTCTCACACCAACTCGCATTCCAAGTGCAGGTTGTGTCGAAAGGGAGACCAATCCATCACACTGTCATTGACGAAGGTGCTTCGACCTGCGTTATGTCACAAGCTTGCTGGCTCGCTTTAGGTTCTTCTACCTTAACACCACTTCCGAATTCCCTCAAATCTTTCGATGACCACACTTTCCTCCCAAAATGATACCTTGCTAGCTTTCCCATCACTCTGAGTGGGAAAATGGTAACCGTGGACGTTGAAGTCGTAGATCGCCACCTCGACTATAATCTATTGCTCGGTCGCAGTTGGTCTTATGCCATGACTGCCATTATTTCTTCGGTCTTCCGACTTGTCCTATTTCCATTGGATGGGAAAATAGTCACAGTGGATCAATTATCCTTCTGCACCCCTGATTACTCCATGTTACCAAGTAGCACTGTACCCCTAATAGGAGGCTTTCCTGACTCTTATGTCAGTATTGGTACCAGTCTTCTGAACGCATCTTCCCTACTGGGTTGTTTTCCTCCCTCGCCGCCAGAGATCCAAAATATGGTTGCAATGATATCCACCACTTTGGATGGCTCTATCGACCCATGGATCCTCCCAACACCTTCAAACATTGATTCCTACGGAGATCAGATGCCGAGTTGGCCTACCAAGCCATCCAAATTACATCTGAACCCTCCACTCCTATGGTTTCAACCAAAGGTACAAACCTTCCACCCATCACAGTTCTTTCTAAGGATCTCCTCAATGAATTCTTGCCTACAGACGAAGCTATTCGAGAGATCATGTCTCTAGAAGAATGACCTTTGGGAGAGTTTCACCATCGCTCTTCGATGATCAACTTCGACGTGATAAATACTGAAATCCCATCCTTTGACCCACCTGAGATGGTTCCCTCCGCTTACACAACTGTTCAAACTATCGATTCAGAAGGGAACATGGGTAATCTTTCTAAGAAAATTCTCATTGATATGTCAGTCAAAATGGGCATCCTGCAAAACATTCAGATTGGAGCAGATTGCAATCCTGAGGAAATTGCATGCTTTACATCCCTTTTCAAGGAATTCTGTGATGTGTTCGCTTCGTCTTATGACGAAATGCCCGGCATAGATCCATCTATAGTCGAGCACAAAATCAATATTTATGACAATGCCAAACCAATTCGGCAGCGACTCAGGCCTGTCCACCCACACAAAGTGGCCGCCATTAAAATTAAGGTAGAAAAATTTTTAAACACTGGTTTCATCTATCCCGTTCCTTTGACAGAATGGGTTTCCAATCCAGTTCCTATAGATAAAAAACAACGCACCATCCGAGTTTGTATTGACTATCGCGATCTAAATTCCGCTTGTCCCAAAGAAAATTATCCTACGCCGTTCATAGATTAGATTCTCGACGATTATGCCGGATGAAAATATTTTTCCTTCATGGATGAATTCTCGGGCTATAACCAGATTGCTATTAAAAAAGACGACTAGCATAATACTGCCTTTATTTGTCCTTGGGGCACATTTGGGTATCGTAAACTCCCATTCAGTCTGAAGAATTCTAGAGCAACCTTCCAGTGGGCTATGGACTACGCTTTCCATGACATTCGACATATTGTACAGGCTTACTTGGATGACCTTCTGGCCCATTCCAAGAAAAGACATGATCACCTTGCTGATCTGAAAGAAATTTTCTCTAGGTGTAGATTCTACAATATACGTCTGAATCTTCATAAGTGCATATTCATGGTCGAGTCTAGGCATCTGTTAGGTTTCATTGTCTCCAAGCATGGGATTAGGGTTGATCCCGATAAGGTTAAAGCGATTGTCGAATTGCCGACACCACAATCCATCCTCCAACTCCAACGTTTGCAAGGGAAGGAAAATTTTTTACGTCGATTCATTATTAACTATGCCGAGATGATGAAAGGATTTATGTGATTATTGAAGAAGGGAACACTATACTTGTGGGATGACCAAGCTCAATGGTCATTTGATGCTTTAAAACATGCACTTGTTTCAGCCCCACTCCTTAGTGCCCCCGACCACTCATGCAACTTTCTTCTCTACCTGGCAGCCTCACCATCATCACTTGGAATGGTTCTGGTTCAAGTTCACAATGAAGACAGTGAACATGTGATATACTACTTGTCAAAAGGTCTAATCAGACCCGAACTACGTTATTCACATGTGGAGAAACTTTCTCAGGCAGTAGTTTTTGCCGTCACCCGACTTCAACACTATATATTGCTGTGACAGACCATGATTATTGCTTTGGAGAACCACATGCGACACATCCTGTCTCGACAAATTATTGGAGGAAAATATTCCAAATGGATCTTAATCCTCCAACAATTTGATTTGGTCTTCATAGCCGCCAACGCAAAGAAATCTCTCGTCTTTGCCGAATTATTATCGGACCTTCCCAGAATCGACCCAGGAGAAGTAGCTCATGATCCATTTCCTGATGAATCTGTATACTTGGTCGATTCTTTGGACCCATGGAATGGAGACATTTTGGTCTACCTACAAACCCAACGCTTGCGCCCAACTCTCACGTCCAATGACCGCCGTCGTATTCACCACCAGGAAAAGCACTACCTCATGCTAAATGATACATTATATCGTTGTGGTATCGATACTATTCTCCGACGTTGTCTCACCTTCAATGAAGCGGAACACATTTTGAATGACTTCCATGCAGGGGCGTGCGGTTGTCATCTTTCGAGCATAGCTACTGCCCAAAAAATCCTGCGTGCGGGTTATTATTGGCCCACTTTGTTTAAATACTGCATTGCAGTGGTTCAGAAGTGCCATCCATGTCAAATTTTCACAAAGAAAATGCATGCTCATCCTACCCCCCTTTCAACAAGCTTCACACCATTTCAACTTGCATTCAGCTTAGAGGCAGTCCTTCCAATCGAGTGTGACATTCCATCACTCAAACTCGTGGTTGAACTCCTACCTGGAACCACCGCCACAGAAGAGAACTTGCTCTCGCTCGATCATTTGGATGAAACTCGTCGAGATGCTACACTAGCACTCGAAGCTCACCAGTGCCGAGTCAAAGCTCAATACGACAAATCTGTCAAGCCTCGTTCTTTCCAAGAGGGTGATCTCATTCTACTCTATGATCAGAAACATGACCTCTTGGGGGTAGGAACACTCCAACCATTATGGCTTGGTCCTTACATCGTCACTAAAGTCCTCTCAAAATGGGCTTACGAACTTCAGGACTGTAATAGAATTCCGCTCGAGGAGTCCCGCAACGGGCTCTATCTAAAGAAGTATTTTTCCTAGTTTCGCACTAGGTGTATGCTTTGTAATTTTATGTATATAAGTTTTGCTTATTGTTTTGATGTCTCTGGATATTTTTTGGTTTTTGAGGTGTTTTTTTTCTCATCCACAATATTTTTCCTTCACACAGATGTCGTCATCCTCATTATCATACGTCGGATACGCGGACGGTGCTAGTCGTCACACTAGACACATTGCTTCAGTTGCTTGGGTTATCTATACTCCCGAGTCGGAAATTCTTGGTTCTGAGGGAATTTTCCTAGGTAGCACCACCAATAAAATTGTCGAGTACATGTCAATGATCCAACTCCTCATGGAGGCAGCGTCTCACAACATCTCCAATTTAGTGGTCAGGTTAGATTCCCAACTCGTCATTATGCAGTTAAACAATCATTATCGTGTCTGTCATCCAGTCTTGTTACGTTATTTTTTAAGGGTGCGACTTTTAGAACGTCAATTTCAAACAATCACATTTGAGCACGTTCCTAGAGAATTTAATGCATTAGCTGATTCTTTGGCAAACTATGTGTTATATTGGCATTTTTCACATTTTTTATAAAATATTTACACATGAGTATATATATTTTTTATCCCATAGAAAATACATAAAAAATTAAAAAACACAAAATCACCAAAAAGTATGTATATATATATATATGTCGTGTCCAGTACAATAGTTACATCAAAAATTCTTCCAAAACTTGGGTGTTTTACAAAAAAATTGGCTATACTAATGCCACGCTATGATACTTATACATCCGCTCCACCGGCTAAGCCTGATGGTCATGATAACATACAACTGCTCTGGCTATCCTCCTCAGAGGCACCAGGTATCTCTTCGACACACCTACAGTATGCCGCTGCAAATGCACTGGAACCTCCCACATAGGAAGGGGTGGTATACCCATACTCAAACCCTCCAAGTTTCTCGAGATTTCATGTAAAACCTGGGAATCATCATCCCCGGCGGCTTCCGCATCCTCGGCCGGTGTGCCAGCCCTGGGTAGCTGCAGTCCTCGTCGTGCATAGCAAGGGGCCCCAACTGGAGGGACAGGTGCCACATCTATGTCAAGCAAGCAAGCTTCATGTCAAAACATATTTTTCACCCTATTTTAAACAAAAAAATTGCATAAACATTCAAAAGACAAAAACAAGTACTTCCTAAAATACACTGATCATTTATTTCTTACCATCGAGCCCCCACTAGATGCCAGGGGGAAACACTAACTCCAGATCGCCAGTGAATTTCATCCCTGCATAGGGATAATCCTCAATCATAATAATCTGGGAGTTCAGCCAATCAAAAAACCCATCATCAAAATAGTGACAGACTGGACCCTCTCCTGTCCGCAGAATCAAAGTTGCCCATCGAGCATGTCTCAAATTTCGTGGGCCCAATGGCGCTGTAATCATCCTGGGCATCATCAATGGTACCCTCTCCAGTAGGAAAGAAACGATCAATGTGTCGTACCCAAACTCTCTTTGGGTACGAGTCTTGCATGCTGTCAACTCTGCTTGGACTCGACGGACAACTCCATCACACTAGTCGAAAACCTAAGGCTGCATACAATCCAAGGCTAGTAGCATCTAGGCCTTGGTGGCCACATGCTGACTCTTGGCCCCTGCCAAGCGAACAATCATCCATAATATAGACCTCAGTGGTCTCAAAGCCACCCGTGCAATAGGCACCTGGTTGCTCACTGCCTCTATGTTTTGTATGCAATGAGTCAAAATAAGATCAATAGTGGAACACAGATCTGCTCTGGACCCCGTCAAGTTGGGCCTCGAGCCACAACATGATAAGCCGGTCAAAAAGTAAACATTGTCCTTCTCGATTGAGAGCTCATTGCCCCTAATCCAAAAGTCATGGTGACGGTTGTCCCATTGCTGAATCAACCACCTCAGGAGGTCCTCTTGACCCCTCATCAGTTCTAAACGCACATATTTTAGCAAACTGCATCGGCAGAGAGCCATCAAACTTGCAGCATCAGTAATCATATCTCTTTCTTCCCGTTCATGTTCTCTCTCTCTCGCCAAATACTCATGGTTAACAGCTGAATACCTGCATATACAACATTTTCAACCGATTAGAAATTGTCTGGAACACTCCAAAATTATTATAAACATGTTCCTAAAATATGCTTTGCGCCGAATGCGGTCCATAGAGAAAAACAGTGCGTGCTAATGCACCCTTCCTTCACGGGAAGTGTGCTTAACTCGGGTCCAGCACTGCTGGCCCACGTTAGCCGCTAAGATTTTTTAGGGCCTGCCAAATTTCCCATTTTCGACCAGAAAAACTTCACAAAAACACAATAAAATGATAGTAGGAGGTTCTAGCTCTTACCTAGATCTCATGGGAAGAAGAACCGTTGCTCGGATTGACCGCAATTGCCAACTAAAGTTTTCACCCTTTTTCACCCCAGAGCTCCTTCACAGCATTCAAAGCAGTGAAAATGAAAGTCTTCTGACCTTCTTATAGCCATTTCTGGGGCATGACTCTCTTAGCTTGTTGGAATCACGATTTCTGTTAGACCAAAACCTGCAGGCATTATTCTCCGCTACAATCGCCAGAGTTAGGATCCACAAGAGGCGGTTAGTCCATGTCGCGAAACACACGGGGAATGCTGAACCCAATGTCCAACAATCTCCCCCCCAACGCGAGCCGGGTGAGTTTACTCGAGACCTATCGCTCTGATTCCAATTGTTGGAATCATGATTGCCGTTAGACCAAAACCCGCAGGCATTAGTCTCCGCTACAATCGCCAGAGTTAGGATCCACAAGAGGCGGTTAGTCCATGTCGCAAAACACATGGGGAACGTTGAACCCAATGTCCAACAATCAGCCTGCAAAAAGTCGTGAATTCTTGCTGCATATGTGTCGCAACTATTGAGGTTGGCTACTGATGTTATGATGAGTGATCAAGATCCATATGCAGACATAATCATGTTTTGATCCTAATATCGAGCAATCTTTTTACGGTATTTTTCTTGCTCGTTAATCTGAAAAACCTCGAGTTCTCTTCTTCAGACTTGTTAAACTTATACGAAGTCAATTTCAAGCGTTCTTTTTATGGTTTTTTTCTTGCTCGTTAATCCAAAAAACTTGGAGTTCTCTTCTTCAGACTCGTTAAAAATGATATGAAGAAGCACTGAGATTTCTTTTTAGGACCTTTTTCTAGCTCATAAAACTGAAAAAACCCTGATTTTCCTTTGTTGGGCTCGCTAAACTACCACGACAGAGAGTAGGGAGCCATTCTTTTCCTCTTTTTCAAAGCTCTTTAAACAGAAAAAGTGACTGAGTTTTCTCCGCGTGACTCGTTAAAATTTCACGGAGAGCACCGAGTTTTTCTTTGTTGGACTCGTTAAAATTTCACAAAGAGTACTAAGTTTACTTCGTCTCCTTGTACTCATAACAAAATGAGGTAGATGTCCATCGAACATAGATTTCTCACTTTTCCGGCTTCAATGGACTAACTCATGGAAAAGGAACTATTTCGGGCTTACTATTCTCCCTTTGTCATAACCGGTTATCAAGACATTACAAAGGTACACCATGGAGTTGTCTTTTACGACATTTTTCAGACTCTCTAAACATGAAAAATTCACCAAGTTTACTCGTCTGGACTCGTTAAACCTAATCATACAGGGAATGGAGCTGTCTTTTACGACATTTTTCAGACTCTCTAAATATGAAAAATTCACCGAGTTTACTCATCTTGACTCGTTAAACCTAATCAGACGGGGAAAAATTTTGGACAAAATGGATACTACCTCTGTGACATTTCACAAAGGTCAATTTTGCAGCAAAAATCTTGAACATGGAACTTCCCAGAAAACTCTTTCACAGTTAGCCGAACCCTACCATCTATGAGTATTACCCTTCATCTCCTAGTGTTCCTACACTGGTAAAATCCTAACAAACTCTTTGGTGTTCATTAAGCCTCAGCTGCATAGTACCCTGTTACAGTGCCTTCTACTATTCAAGCAGATCTCACTATCTACTGCTCCTCTTATCAGCCAAACCACTCATTATTCCAAAAATTATTTGTCGTCAGACATCCCCATTTTCTCTTCATTATCTCCATCAAAAACAAAATCATTTGTTTTCCGTTTCGTGTTGACTGATGTAGGATGCCTCAGTGCCTACCTTTCAACAGATCTCTTCCTATCGACTTCAACATCTTATCTAGGAAGTTGATCCAGAAACCCATCAGTACCCGGATACTTGTAGACATCAGTGGCAGGTACTCTTGTGTTTGATTAGGAGTCTTCATCATTGGATCCTGATCGAATGATTCTACTGTTTTTATTCACACTCACTAGATTGTACTGTGCATATTAGGGACCATCATCATTTTCGATGGTCACCTTCGCGTCTGTTAACAGTTTTCACTATCGACTGGTAATCAAACGATTTCTCACATGTTCAACGACAACTCCTTCATTCACATGTTGAGAAATATGCAGTTTAAGTGAAGCAGCGGTTAAGACCTAGGGGCAAAGGTTACATCATTAAAGTTGTGTTCCCTTCCCCAAGTTGCGATATTGTTTATGGAGAGAGCTTCTTCAGCCTGATCCTGTTATGACAGACACTTCCACATTGTGCTTATTGGTGGATAGATTCTTCATATCTCTATTCTAGAGAAATCATGTTGATTAAGCTACTGAGCATGGGAATGCCCGACTCAAGGCAGATACTATATTTTCTGATATATGTTGTTGTTTCAAGTTTTCCTTAGTCTTTCAATCTCTTTATCTCTACTACACACATTATAAAGTATTTCGGCCATCTTCTTCGTCTCTAACCTTAGACTTTTGGGGGCATCTGTTACAGGTCAAAAAACCTCCTCATCAGCTCAGAGGAGAAGATAAATATGGAAGGAATACAAATACCTAAACTAAACCTACTTCTGCCATGGTAACGCACCTCTATAACAACATAAGAGTGCTATAACGCACCTGATCAATGAATAGGCCGCGTTAGTGGCTAGGGAAACGCTCTGTTTAGACTAGAGGGCAACGTTACCTGTGTTTTGAGTTTGAAATAGGAAAAACCCGTGGAGAATGATTTGAATTTCCAGCTTTTTCTCATAAGAGAGTCAGTACAAAAAAGGAAACTGCAAAGCACTAGTCTCTTATTGGGCCTTGCCAAATACAACTGAACTCTCAAGGAAGGCAAAAGCATGGGAAGTTGAGGAAACATCTTGGTTTTTTCTTTTTAGAACTGATGGAAGGAGAAAGGCAATGATTGCCCTCTCCATCTCCTATAAAATGGAGCTAAAGGCTCTTGGTTCAAGGTCGAAGGATTGTCAAAGTTTTGAATACTTGTGAAGCAGAGCATTATTTTTGTAGTGTGAAGGTCAAAGGTCAAAGAGGTTCATTGAGAACTTGTTGATCAAGGCATCACCACATTGAGATATAGAGAGATTGGAAGGCTGAGGAGGGCTTGGTACAATCGATGGTTGTAATCCTCCTTTTTATAAATCAATAGAACTGTATCTGTTTTTTCCATTCTATGCATTGATATTATAATTATTATTCAATTACTTATATAACATGAGATGAATAATGTGCTTTGTTTAATGTTTATCATATATTGAATTAATTTATAGGAAATATATATTGCGATAGAGATTACACGGGTGCTTTGATTGATCACAGGGTCGAGATTTGGAGCTGATGGAGGATCCCTGCTTCGCTGCTTAGCGCTCTCCAAAATACTTCAAGATCATTAAAGAGGTAATATTCCATCCTATTCCATCGAGTTGTTTAATTTTATATGAACATGTATTTGTCTTATTTGTGAACTATACAGCTAATCTTACTGTCTGCCTCGGGCACCGGAAAGCCCTGAGAGGGATATTCAAGAATCAACAACCCAAGCATTTTACCCTATAGCAATCTGATGATTCCTTTTCGTTAGCATTACTAGAATAATGTTGTGACGTCCTACTAGTTTCTTTGGAGTCTTTTGATTCCTCACCATTCGTAATGACCCCAGTCATGTGTAACTCCTTCTCAATGGCAATCGCCTCTGCAAATATTATTTCCAATGTGGCTTTTGCAGCTCTCTTTACAAATTAGGAAATGTTGGTGGGAAAGGTAGCCACGTAGTAATAAATAGCGATTTAATCATGTGGTTTCATATCTGGGGAAAATTGATTCAATATACAATTTAATTTCTAATTAAAATCCTTCACTTGCTCATTTCCCCTCATATTAGTGCTTTCCAGCTATTTGAGTAAAATAACGGGAGCCTTTTCATCAGCAAGGTTCTCAAGAAATAGATTTTTAAACTCCCTCTACGTGTGGATTGAATTGATGGGAAGACTATGATACCATGTCGGCACTCTGCCTTCCAATGTATATGGGAAAATATTGCAAGATACATCATCATATCTCACCTCCAGCATTCGTAAATGTGGGTATAAATAATTGAGATGGTCCTCTGCCTTCATCTTCTTAACGTGATCATACTTTGAGAGTATATTTTTTGGATTTCTTGGCATCTTATGCCATGTTTTTGTCCTTATGTACTTCCTCCTTATCCGAATATGAGGAATATTCACCATTTAATCTGCGAAATAGGTCGCCAGAACAAAAATATATATCATCCTCGTACCCTTTGTTAAGAGGTGGAAGATGTTCTTGATGTATTGTATCATTTTCAGATTCTTCCAACTCTTCAAGGGTGGAAAAGACTAAATATTCTACTATAGAAACTAATATACCGATACTGGATGTTTCTTCCTGCTTTGGAAAATGAGGAAGATTTTGTGCTCTAGGAATTAATCTGATATCCTTTATGTACGAATGGGTTATGGTGCGAATTTCATGGATCCATTCGTAAGTAACCTTGCAAGTTGATTCTGGGCTAGGCTACCAATATCCTACTACTTCAGGAATTGTAGTCAGAATGGTGCTCAGAATGGTGCTGCCTTGTTCAGAAGAAGAATAATTTTGGTGTGTGGAGTTATCATCCATAAAAAACTAGATGTCCTCCTTCTAGCACCAAAATCTTGATGATGCTGGATACCACCAACATATAGGGGAGCTCCCCCATATAAGGTCTGAACTAGACCTCACACTATCTGGTGTAGGAGTCCCATCCGAAATACGACTTGAATTTTGTTTACTTAAAGATATGCCTTGGATTTAGCTACCAGCATGAGAGACAAGTGAAATGGTCCTTTTGAATGAGCAAGTTAGTATGCCTTGTGGATGTTCAGTTGTCGATGTATCAAGGTTCTCTTACAGTAGAAGGGAAATAAAGAGAGCCTCTAAGAGAGAAGTAATAATACTACCCTAATGGAGATGCACATCAATAAGAAAAAATTGTCTAACATCAATAGAAATAGTTCACAACGATGCAACGATCATTATAGCGTAACAATAATTTTCCAAGAAGAAGCACTGAAGTAACCAAAATATGTCAATTAATCCAATACTTGATGAATTAAAAAATGAACCATAAAAATTCAAGGAATAGTCTTAGAAACATTCACAATCCATGTGTGAAAACGTGTTGGCCGGCAAGGCTTCAATATTAATAAAAACTCCTAAGATGCATAAATACAGTAAACACCACTAGCTCCAATAATGGAGCATTACAACCACTACTTGTTCCCCAAAAGTACTAACTATGTCTCTCTTATGCCCTATGGGAGAATCCAAGGTTAAAATTACTTTACATGAGAAATTAATATCTATTAATAATTTGAGGAATGACCTTTCACATCCTCATGACTCTTGAATTTCTAACTTCTAGTGAACTTTGGACTTTTGTAACCTTTTGAATTCCAAATGGATTTTGAAATTACATATGAATTTTGATATTACATGTCTTTTGGACTTCCGTGACTCTTTAGTTCATACATGACTCTTTCACTTATTTGTCTTTTACAATGATTATATTAATACATCTTGACTTCCACATCATCATGTGATGAGACTTTACATGTCACTATCTTTGATGACTCAGAATAATATTGATTTATGACAAGGACTTCCTGCAGTGGTGACATGGCTACCAACTTTATCTTCATTAAACATCCAGATTTAATGATTGATTTATGAACCCTATAAAGGTTCTTTGGTCAAATGAAGACTGTGGATACTTTGATTATTAATATTCAATTGTGTTTCTCATTTTATTCATGCATCCTTTGTTTTTTCTCCTTGCTTGATCTTCCTCATGTGTGATTAACATGGTGTTTCTGTAATACCTACATTTTTCAATCACTCATGATGAGTAAACATTAACCTAAAAATATCCTATTCTACTATGATTTATGTAGATATTTTTATCTGTGTATTTTCAGTTCACATCAAAGGGACAAAAGAGCTGCTGGAAATATGGATGCACTTTGAAATGTTGAATGGCTGAAGAGGGAAGGCTTTAGGGCTTTAGAATTCACACATGCACTCAAAAGAAGGGGACAATCAGGGCAGGGAGCATGGCACAAGTCTAAAGGATGAAGGGGAAGTCTTGAGGCTTTGTAGGTGCTCTATGTGCTCAAGGGAGCTATGAAGTGCATAGGGTAAATTTATGAAGGCTAAGGAGTGAACAATTCAAGCCTTTAGGGTGCGCTCATGAGTTCAAGGAGTTGAGGAGGGTGCATTTAGAAAGTATGAAGGATAAAGGGCGGAGCTTCATCCCTTCAAACTCCTCTCATGCTTAAAGAGTCAGGAGGGCACATGGTACATTAGGTAATTCTGAAGGGTGAAACTTAAGGCCTTCAGGGTCTATCTATGCACTCAGAGAGGGCACACTTCTTCGAGTCGAAGGAGTGCGCTGAAGGAAGACTTAGTATTTTTGAAGGGAGAAATTTGGAGTAAGGAAGGGGAAAGAGACTTGAGTAATTCACCTTTTTATCTCGAAGGGTACATGAAACACTTCCTAACAATTAAGTATTCCCCATGAAATATTCACAGTGTGCTCATGCACTCTTGGCCTTAATGAGTTCGCCCTGAAAACAAAATTGTTCCAAGTCTGGAAATGAGGCAAGGGGTAGGCAGGATGAGTTTTGACATACAATCATGTGAAACACATACCAAATCATCAAGGAAACTTAGAAACACTTGAAAAATAGTGAATATACATTAAAACACCATTCTATACACATTCACCAAGTACAAAGAGTGTAGGGTGTGCGACTGCAATAGAAAAGTGTTGTTTTACAATGACGAAGATATTACGACCATGAAATTCACCAAAAGATATTATGATGAATGTAACGACACTTGAGACCATTCAAATACGCTTGAAACACACAAATTAGAGTGAAACAACATTTTATGATCAAAGAGACTCTATACACAACAATAAAAGGAGGCTCCAAAATTCAAATGTGGTGAAATTTTGGAGGGTGTTGTAGCAGTGAAAAAATGCGGAGGACTGCTTTCAAGTCTAGGGATAGTATTATTGAATGGTTTTTTATGCCTTTTGGTTTGAATAATTCCATAAAAATTTTCGTAAGGATGATGGATGATATCTTGATGCATTTCAAAACCTTTTTCATGGTTGTTTATTTGGATGATATCCTCATCTTTACTAAGAGTTCAACATAAAAATTGCAGCAATTAAGAAGGTACTTCACACTTTATGGTACAAAAATCTATGTGCCAACTTGGAAAAATTCTCCTTAGACATGGAAAATTCCCAAGACCCATGCTACATTATTGCTGAGGAAGTTATGCATGTGGATCTAGTCAAGGTCCAAATCATTTTGGATTGGTCTACCATGATGACTCTAATAGTGCTTCACAACTTCTTGGGACTTGCTAATTTCTACTGAATATTTGTGTTTGGGTTGTCTTACATTGCTTGTCCCTTAAGTCAAGTGACCAAAGATGAAGAATTTTTTTTTTTGGTCTATCACAATAGAGGGAATTCGGTGAACTAAAACACCTACTTCACTTTGCACTAGTCCTCACCTTACCATACATGCGACAATCATTTTAGATTGAGAAGAATTCCTCAAAAAATTCTAATGGTGTAGTAATCAGTTAGCAAGGAAATCTAGTGGAAAATCATAGTGAAACACTCTTTGATATTATTTGGAGATACCCATCTATGATAAGGTGATGTATTCCGTCATGTACTCCTATCGAAAATGGAAGCATTACATTGTGGGGAAGGAGATAGTCATCCACACATATCATAAGCCTCTTCAATTTATGTAGACACAAGTGAAGTTATAAAAGGATTATTATAATAAATGGTCCACATACCTACAAAAATTCTAATTGAACACCAAATAGAAGAATGTAATATTCCCAATTAGCTTTAATCTAGTTGGAATATTAAATTTGGTTTTTGCTTCTTAGTTATAAGAATAAGAGGGTATGGAGACCCATAAATCTCCTTAGTAGGAATAGAATCACTTCTAATGTGAATGGAGATCATCTTAATAGCTTTATTAATCACCCTTGTGTGTGAAAAGGGGCTGGAGCATGTAGACTGGGTCAACTTTGACCAAATCAACAACGTTGGTATGGAAGGAGTGGCATTCATTAAGGGACAATGCAGTTTTGGAGGGAGACTCCATGCATGGAAGTAGTGGCTTCAAGGAGTGGGGCCCAATGTGAGGAAGCTCACCAAGCATATAAGTAAGGGGATGTCAGCCATAGAAGGCATTTATTATTATTATTATTATTATATGGTCCGTATGACTAGTTTCTCTCTTCGGTTGTTTAGTGGAGACTGCAGTGCTATTTAGCACAAGGGTGTTCCCGAGCGGGAATCCCATCTTCATCATCAGGGGACTTCGAGTGCCCACTCAAGAGAAGTATTTTCACTACATTTCGACATTTTGGCATCAGGCCAAGTTCTGTATTTCTTCTACAACACAGTTTCTGCATAGGATTGTGCTGTGTTGCAGGGTGCAGTAGTGGAGGGTACATTTTGGTCATTTCCGATCTATTTTTCAGTGGATGAAGGTTTCCTTCCATTGGGAGGCCAAAAAAGAAAGTCCTTGAGATTTATTGGAGAATTTGGCACTAGGCCAAGCTATTATTAGCCCATACAGTGCAGTTTCTGTCTTGGACTGTGTTATTTTAGGGAGGAGTTGTAGGTGTGGTTCTAGTACACCATTTGGGGAGATGGTTTTCTAGTGAAGGGATCAACCTTTCACCTAGAGAGTCTATTGGGAGGAGGCTTCATTCTATGCTACATCAGATCAGCCACATCTTTCCAGCTATTTATTGCATCGAATCTTCAGCCCTAGGGCTTTGGTTCACCATTTGTATTCTTGGGTGTATTTCCGGAAACCCTCTTGGGTTCTTTTGGGAGGTATTTATAGAGCCTAGATATTTTCCTTCAATATCTCTAGAGGCATATATCAGCCATTTATATCATTGTATGTTCATATGTTGTAGATGTGCTCATCATGACTGCGCTGCAGCAGCTTTCTGGCATTTTGTATTTTAGCAACACCTCATTCTTGAGAGGGTTTATTCATTGGAGGCTTGCTTGTTCCTATTGTATTATTTGTGCCTCAATGTATTATTTTTATTTGCTGCTGATTTTCTTAATAAAGTGGCTCCATATTGGTCTCTCATGTTTATGCATTGATATTCACTACTACTTTCTATTTTTATGTCTTATATTACTGCTTTCCCCATTTGGGAAGATTACAGTGGTATCAGAGCATAATCTTGGCTCAACATGTGCATATAAGACAATATGTCATTAGAAGAAGGAGATCCTCTCACATATAGAGAGAAGAGGTATCTCAAAAGAAACCAAAGATATGATTATACAGATGATAAAGAAGACAAGGGAAAAACTCCCATATCAGGAGAGGAGGATGAAAAGGAATTCCATAAGATTCTTCTTCTAAATATGCAAGAGATTGCAAGAGAAACAAAGGATATGAGGATGGATAGACACAAAGAATCCCCTAAAAGGTTTCCACATGGAGAAGGCTCCGGAATTTCTCATCACTGGAGTGATCAACCAGTGAAACAGTAGGTTTCCCAACGCTCTACAATGCCTACATTTTTAACAGTGGGAGATGGAGTGTTTCAAGAAAAAGAAACTCTTGAAGACTATTTTCTTGATTGTGAGTCTCAATCTCAGAGATTCAAGGACCATTTGAGATTTCAAGAGTTCTATTAGATCAAGTATAATAGGAGACCCTGGCATCATAATAGAGGTGGGGGATTCACACAGAATCATGATCTTCACTGGACTATGGGAAGATTTTTCTTACCCACTTTTGATGGGTCATCAAAATTCCCTACCAAATCATGGGTAGAGAAGATATACATCTACTTCCAGCTGAGCCAAGTACTAGAGATGGAGGCCATCAAAATAGCAGCGCTACACCTTGAGTGTGAAGCACATGATTGGCGGTTTCATGGTCTTTCTACATTGGGTCATGCCAATGTGACTGCATATTCAGAGTTCACAAGGAGGTTGGTGGAGAGGTTTGATCAAAGAGACCTGGAGGCACCTTTCACTAGCCTATCTAAGCTCAAACAATCAGGTAATCTAGAAACTTATATTTTTGAATTTCTAAAAAAATTTGTTGTGGTTCCTGATTTATCAGCAGCAAGGAGGGTCTATATGTTTACTAATGGACTAGCAGAACCTCTACATGGGTTGGTTAAATCTACCAAATCCACTACCCTTCAAGATGCCATTGAAAGGGCTAGAGATCTACAAGATGCCTTGCCTAGATAAAAGGAAACATTTCAGGAAAATTCCACTTTCCCATCAAAGGGAAAATCTGAGAAGGCTCATCCTGCTAAGGAGAGTAAAAAAGAAGTACCTCTTAGTGATGATGTCTGAAGAGAATTGAGGAGAAGAAAGCTTTGCTTCGCATGCCAAGAATCATGGGCACCGGGACATATATGTGCAACAGGGAAGGCACACTATATAGAGGTATTTTCAGATGATGAGGAGGAAGAAGAAGAGGAACCAGAAGGAGGTCACAATGCTGGGATAGCAAGATAGGATCCACCACTAACAGGAGGTGGGAATGGAGCATTTTATCCAATTGGAGGGGCCCTTGCATCATTGAGAGGAGTACCCAAGTACTTGACCTTGAGGGTTCGAGGTTCCATTCAGGATCATAGGGTTTCAATTTTGATTGATAGTGGGGCTACCCACAACTTTATTGATTCCCAAATAGTGAAAAGGAGGGAAATACCCATTGATGACTTTGAGGGATTTTCAGTTTTGGTCCCAGAAGCTAGAACTATGCAGTGCATGCATTATGTTCCATATTTATCTGTCACCATGGGCACTTATACATTGACTCATCACTTCTTTGTGGTTGACATACCTGACACCAATGAGATCTTGCGTGTGCAGTGGTTAATTACCTTGGGGAAGATCACCACAGATTGGGAGACTTTGCATATGGAGTGGATGGAAAAAAAAAGTGAAAAACATCAAATTATTAGGGGCATGCACACATATCACTCACAAATAGCTTCCACACAAAAAAAAGAGTTGGATTTTCACAGTGGAATCAAGGAAATAACATTCCCATCAGTTATGCATATGACTTTGGCCCATGATACATTAATATTTAGTGGCATTCCACACGGGAGGCCACCTTATCAGGAGTTGGTGAGAAATGTATCACAACATGTTCCACCACTCATAGATCCAGGAGGAGTGGGAAAATTGGGAGGCCATGGTACTGTGCAAAGAATCTTGGATAGGATCAAGGAGGAGGGAGACATTCTCCCAATATTATCATTACCCACTCTCACCCCACATCTTGCGCTGAGAGAGGATTCTACAGGGATGGAGGATGGAGCTATCATGGTGCAAGGAGACTACTCCTTGACTTTGGAGGCTCATAAGATATTCTCACTTGGGGAGAAATATTCCACACATGGTAGAGGATGGTGGCCAATCATGCATACAATGGCCAAACTCAGGAAGTTTTGGATAGGTGATAGCTTCCCATGGAAGACTAACCTCCAAAAGTTTCAACCTTTACTTGAGCATGGGTAGCTACAAGAGGAGCAACAAAGGAAGGATAGCAACATACTGGTATGTGACATTGGCATGGGAGATGTCAAAGAAGGGGGAAGCAACATGACAGATGCTTTACATGATAGATCATCAACGTTGTCAGTATGGAGGATAGATCCTTATTGGAAATCCTAATTGTTGGTGGATTACTCCAAGGATCTTTTTACATGCATGATATTTGATGACCAACTATTAGATGAGGGATATTTAGTAAGGGATGGGGTCATCTACTATCATAGTAGGATCTTCTTATCTAGAGCATCCAAGCTCAAGGAGAAGTTACTAGATGAAGCACATGAAGATTCTCTCTTCAGCCACACTTATTCCATGAGAGCATACCACACCATCATGGAGGGATTCACTTGGTAAGGCTTTCAAGAGGAGATACATCAGCATATTAGGAGATGCATAGATCATATGGAGATGGAGGAGAGACATAACTCTTTGATAGGGTTATCACAACCACCTCGTACCACTTTTGGAATGAGAGGGGATTATATGTGAGCCACTCCATTAGTATAATTAAAGTATATGGTAAGGATCATGTTTTTATGCATAATGATTTACTTGATGAATATTTTCATTCCTTTACCATACATGTGAAGGCCATTTCTCCAAGTGGGGGCATTCTTCCTCATAAACTTCATGGTCAACTTGGGGCCATAAAAAGTGTTGAGCATGGCCATTCCCTAGGATGATTTAGGGAGATGACATATCATTCAGGGTGTACTCCATTGGCACCAAACATTACTCACATTCTCAAAGCATGTGAGAAGACTATGGAAGCAAACAAGTGGTGGGGAAACCACTTACTATATCATGATATGAGGTAGTCATGAGATATAATGCTTTGGTTCCACATGTGGGACTATGATCCTCCTCCAGTATTACATACGGCAACGTATGTATCCTTGGCTATGATCCCATACATTGATGATGCCCTTATTCTTATTGTGGGAATGATTAGAGGAATGATGCAAGGATTGAATGTGCGCATTGGGAGTGAGATGATCCATGTTTCTTATGCTTCATGTTTTAGGGAGAAAATTGGGAAAACCATGATTGCTACATTGGGTTTTATGTTTCCTTATGAGGTGATTCAGTGGCATCTCATGAGTGCTTGGGAGGAGCATTTCATGGAGGGGTTGATTGGGAGGTACTTGGTTCATGAGGAGATCTTATCACATGGAGGTGTCACTAAGGAAGGAGGAGAAGAGTTGCAACACTCACCTTTACAGTTGCTTGAGTACAACCAACATTTGGGAGGGGAGGACTGTAATATTCCCAATTAGCTTGAAGCTAGTTGGAATATTAAATTTTGTTTTTTCTTCTTAGTTAGAAGAATAAGAGGGTATGGAGACCCATAAATCTCCGTAGTAGGAATAAAATAACTGCTAGTATGAATGGAGATAATCTTAATAGCTTTATTAAGCACCCTTGTGTGTGAAAAGGGGCTGGAGCATGTAGACTGGGTTAACTTTGACCAAATCAACAACTTTGGTATGGAAGGAGTGGCATTCATTGAGGGACATCACAATTTTGGAGGGAGACTCCATGCATGGGAGTAGTGGCTTTAATGAGTGGGGCCCAAGGTGAGGAAGCTCACTAAGCATATAAGGAAGGGGATGGAAGCCATATAAGACATGCTTTTCTTTATTATTTTGATATGGTATGTATGACTAGTTGCTCTCTTCAGCTGTTTAGCGGAGACTGTAGTGTTGTTCAGCACAAGGGTGTTCCCGAGCGGGATTCCCACTTTCATCCTCGGGGGACTTCGAGTGCCCACTCATGAGAATTATTTTCACTACATTTCCACATTCTGGCATCAAGCCAAGCTCCATATTTCTTCTACAGCGCAGTTTCTGCAGAGGGTTGTGCTGTGTTGCAGGGTGCAGCAGTGGAGGGTGCATTTGGGTCATTTCAGAGCTATTGTTTTGTGAATGAATGTTTCCTTCAATTGGGAGGCCATCAAATAAGGCCCTTGAGATTTATTGCAGCATTTGGCACCAGGAAAAGCTATTATTAACCCCTAAAACATAGTTTCTATCTTGTACTGCATTATTTTAGGGAGGAGTTGCAGGGGTGGTTCTAGTACACCATTTGGGGAGATGATTTTCTAGTGAAGGGATCAGACTTTCACCTGGACAATCTATTGGGAGGAGGCTTCATTCTATGCTACATCACATCAACCACATCTTTCCAGCTATTTATTTGTAGTGAATCTTCATCCCTAGGGCTTTTGTTCACTATTTGTATTTTTGGGTGTATTTCCATAAACCCTCTTGGGTTCTTTTGTGAGGTTTTTATAGAGCCTAGATATTTTCCTTCAGTATCTCTAGAGGCATATATCAACCACTTATATCATTGTATGTTCATATGATGTAGATGTGCTCATCATGACTGTGCTATAGTAGCTTTCTGGCATCCTGTATACTAGCAACACCTCATTCTTGAGAGGGTTTATTCATTGGAGGCTTGTTTGCTCCTATTGTATTATTTTTGCCTAAATATACTATGTTTATTTGCTGTTGATTTTATGAATAAAGTGGCTCCATATTTGTCTCTCATGTTTATCCATTGATCTTCACTGCTACTTTCCATTTTTATGTCTTATATTACTACTTTCCCCATTTGGGAATATTACAAAGAAGGGTAGAACCAATAATGTTGAAGACTACCTCAGTCAACCTATGGTTGTGGCATGAAACATAGTTCTCAACTCTTGTGGGCATGATATATTTAGATGACCACGATTATACAACAATGACTAGGAATTTTCTACCACATTCTAGATGTTAAGTGCAGGAAAACAAGTTTTTTAATTCCACTTCAATGATGTTCTTTGATACTTTGGACACCTTTGTGATATGGGATCCACATTACAGTTGGGTAGCAGGGTGCTTTGGCGCAGAGAAGACAATGGAAATACTGTAAAATTATTTTTATTCATTGAATATAATTCTACGAGATTTTGAAAAGTATATAAGGTCCTACACCATCTATGCCAATGCCAAACCAACCATTAATAAGTGAGGCTTGTACACCCCTCTTCCTACTCTTGACCAAGCTTTTGAATTAATATTGATGGAATACATTCCTATCCTTCCTTCTAGCATGCATGGTACTGAGTTTTTGTTTGTGGTCATTGATACATTTTTTAAGATGGCCATTATAGCTACCTGCAATAACAATATCACAACAGAATCCATTACCAAGATCTTCTTTGAAATTTTCTGCATACTTTTTTGGATGCCAAAAAATATCATATCAGATTGGGATAGTAGGTTCATAAGTGCATTCTATTCAAACTTCTATTCATGCATCCAGGAACATGGGATGAAAGTATCCCTTATGTTGAAAACAACTATAAATTATCTCTCAAATGATCAACTTCCCATAACCCCTTTCAGGTGGGCATGGTATTTCAACCATTGGTCCCCATTGATATCGCACCACACCGTGAAAATATATGGGAATAATTTGCATGTGTTTAATTTGAAGTTGAAAAATATATAAATTTTATTGAAAAAATTTAGCACATCCACCAATAGGTCCATGATATCTTGCAAAAATCCAATAATAAGTGAAAACAACACCATGATCAAAATTGGGTTCATCATATAAGGTTTGGTTTCATTTGTAGAAGTAAAATCTTGTAGGGGCCCATCAAAATCTTCAGTCTCTCCATTTTAGACCTTGCACCATCACCAAGGCTATGGGTGATAATTTGAGACCACACACCATTCCTTGAATTGCATCCAATGCTCAATGTGAATCACCTTCAGCCGTACTTTCCACCATTTTTGTACACATACGAAATCACAAAGTAGTTGGCATCAATAGAGCTCAACCCAAATGATGGGCCAAGAAATTAACTTATATTTTTCACCTTCTATCATATTTTTGACCTATACCTACTGAAATTGATATACCTACTGAAGAAGAAGAAAAATAAAAAGAAGAAGAAGAAAAAGAAGAAGAGGGAATCTTATTTTGAAGGAGAATAATTGAGGAACCAATTGAAGGAAATATAACAGAAGAACCATACTATCTCAGTTGTGAAGAATCAATGGAAGAATGATAAGTATTCCCTCCTCCGAACAAACATGAAATAATATTAGGTGGTAGGGGAGGTGATAAACTATTTAAGAGAGAATTTTTTCTACATTAGTAGGCTACTTTAATCCCCAAAATTTTTGCACAAAGCTTTCCCAAAGGTGTGCATGAATGAAAAAGTGAGAAAAAAGAAACTAAACTATCCCAATCACTTGCAAATTCTTAAGAAGAAAGTAGTAGGCATACATTTTAATGTTATATCCTTAACTCTATCTGATGATGCTAGCTCTAGTAAGATCTTCTCCAAGATATTTTCTCCTAGATCTTCTAGGTGAGTTGCATATAGAGAAATAAAATGATGTGATCTTCCTACAAAAAAATATTGGTGCCAACCTTAATATATCAATCATATCAAATACAATAGAACATGAAAGATAAATAATGGGAAATTATTCATTTCTATTGCTCTTTGACTGAATTGGTGTACATCAGTGAGTGTTCCAAGCCTCTACCATTGATTTTCTCCCTAACCTCTATGCTCACTTTTCTGGATGCACAAGTTTATCATGGTCACAAATCTAGAATAATTCAGGCATAATTTAATTTCTTCTCTCTATATGACCAATGAAGATCTCTATTTATATAGAATTCCTTATGACTAGCCTTCATTGCACCTAGACACTTTCTTGACCATATCATGGTAATGATTTATATAGACCAAATCGATCATTATTTTAATTAACAATGACTATTTTAACAAATTTTTTTAATTTTAAATGAATCTAAGCTTATCTAGTTGAATTCCCACAATGTTTCATAGCTCTAGTGTAGAGAGGGAATTGATGGCCTTATGTTTTTGTCCCCATAACTAGCTAGCTCTTGGAAATAATCCCACTACTATGGGGGTGGGGGAAGGACCATCATAGAAAAAATGTAATATATATATATATATATATATATATATATATATATATATATATATATATATATATATATATATATGAATGCATGCACACAAGAGGACATAATTGTATCTGGTGCAAAACCCTCTCCAGGGAAAAAATCCACTTGTTGTTGTTGCTTCTCAAATATTCTATTAATAGCTCAAAAAAATTGTAAATGGAGTAACCAGAACCCACTAACTAGAAGACTCAACTCCTACAACAGTGTTTTGACATGCATCAGGTGAGAAGTTCCTAATCAACATGACTCTACATATAATAATTCACTAGAAATCACCACAACAAACAAGCTTGGTCCAACATCCATTAGACTATCCAACTACCATTGCATTTATATTATCCTCCTCTAATCACTATCTACCAGTCTCTGCAAGAATGAAGTATTTATGCCTCCAACCCAGCCATGCAAACCATGTTTCATACATTTTCAAATTGGACTCTCAAATCTGCTCAACATGAGCAACCAAACAACCTCACCAATCTAAACATGTAATATGATAAACACCCTACTTAACAAAACTACAAATATATAACATGCTTGAAAAACAATTGTAGCACACTCTCACTCTCACTTCATCAAAATAAAAAAATTAATTCACACACAAGTATATGGAAAACTATCCTCATCAACCTCCAAACCAATACCACAGAAAAATACCATGATAATACCAATATCAAGGGAACCTATACCATGTTAATACCAATACCAAGGGAACCTCTACCATGGTAATACCAATACCAAGTCCACATGTAAAAAGGTAATACCAATACCACATGTCAAAATTCTCCACACACATACCAATACCATGGTAATGTTTACTCATAACTAATCCTACAACGGCACCCATGAAATAGGAAAATATTGACTGGAACCACAACCATAATACTACTTCCATGTGGATAAAGGTCTACAACTTCACACATAAGACTAAATCCATGCAGTCGTGGTGGAGCATAGGAAAAAAAATATTTCTCAGCCCAAACCTCTGCCAACCTACTCCACAATTATTCCAACACCTACACAACTATGAAAGCACTAGTGGAATACCTTGAAACTAAAAATCCAATCATCTACCATATCAACATAATTGTAACATATTCACATAAGAAGAAAATCATCAAGAATCATAACATTTGGACATAAACCAAGCACACACTCATCTGGCATAACCACACAAAATCCAAGCTGCTCCAGAACCATCTGTCACACATCCTACCAGGTTGAAATTAATGCCAACCATCAACTCATCATCAATTCCAACAATCTCCCCCTTTGGAATTGATGGAAACCCGAAATGAAGCATCCAAATGTACTCTGAGCAACTAATCTCCTAAATGTATCCCCCTTTGACAATTCCAAAGGTTTAAATTGATCAAGCACTCTATTGACCAATCACGGTAACCCCCCCCCAACACTAGTTGGATCTAATCTGCAAGCATGATAAGAAGCAACAACAACCATAATTCACTTTTTCCTTGAACAATAGTAACAAACTCAACTCAAAAGTAGAAAATAGATGTATCTGAGTAGTAGAAAACTTAATCAATAGCACTAACTACATCAAGATCACTCTCCAAGAAAAAACAAAAGCAATGTATCATAAAAATTAGGATCAATATATCATGAGTAGGAGCACTCTCTCCTAATTTCAATGAGCAGCAACATCATCATCATCAATCATTATGCCCTAAACAAAGACATAATGGCAACACATACATGAAGACAAAGGCAAGGTAACAATATAGCCACCATCCATACTCCCTTAACAACAACAAGATATTATCAACAAACACATCAAATTCATGGTCACTATAAGCATCATCTTCATCATCAACCTGAAATGGAATTTTTCACTTTGAAATCTCTACCTCATAGACCAAAAGAGACTCTCTTGACCAAACAGTTGACCAAAAAATACATGGATTCATAAATTTTTACATGACTGAAGCAATCAAATGACACCAAAGACTCCATGGAATCAATAATTACATACTTCACCTAATGCAATGGAGCTATATCAATGAAAACCAAATACTAGTTAGCAAAAAAATGTGCTTACATGGCTAAATGATTCTTTTCATGAAAATGACTGACATAATTCACACACACATTTACATGCTTCATCATGGAGTACGAGACTTATGAAAACCAACCCCACATTTGACATAAATATATATGACTATTTCAACTGATTTATCTATTTGAAAACATCTTTGTGCCAACTACACACTATTCATTATTCAAGACAAGAACGAACAACCTCAAAGTAAGGCAACCATGAAGAAAAAATACAAACAAAAACAATATGACATTAAGTTTTTTGCAAAAACACATTCTGTAAGGAAACTCATAACAGCTTCATGAGTGAAATTTCACATGAGCTTTAGATGTCTGAGAATAAGTAGGGATTTTGTGCGTAAAAGTAACTCATGAATCATCTTTACTTCAACTATCATGAAGGTTGGATTATGAGAACTCTACATGTAGGAATTGAATGACCGAAACCCAGAGAAAATATTTAACATATATCAAATCCTCAAAATCTATATTACGTTATATTTTGGAACTCAAGGACATTATTTTGATCTCATTGTGCTTAAATATGTCAATAGTGATCCATAAACATCAATTGGGGAATTAAAATAAAGAAAACTTGGAAAAATTGCAATGTTCACATACAGTTTGCCACCAATTTCAACAAAAATGATGATTTTTTCACTTCCATACGTAATCCATGAAAACAAAACTCTATTTACATATACTTATTTAGTTTCTTTCTGATTCTAGCCATGAAAATCATTCCAACAACTCAATTCCCTACTTGGAAATTGTTTTAGGAAGAAAAATTTGCACACAATGCTTGTTCTATTGCAAATTTTAGTACCATCGATGACATATTAGGTCCCACAAGCTTATCTTTGCAAATTTATTTGAAGAATGAGGTCAAGAAATTAAACTTTTTTCTCCACAGAGCAAGTTAGTTTACACAAATATATCACATGCACTATAAGGTCACTTCTCCAATCAAACAAGCCCACTCAGGTCCAATCAAAATAATTTATTTTTCATGCTCTTTATCAAAATCACATTCCTTTAATATGAACCTCTCAGACCATACTCTACACTACTCTGATCTCAAAACATGTTCATCATTTCATTAGATATCATACATACCAAAATAATCATACATATGAATCAAACCCTCATACGTAGCCAAATCATTCACATTAACATGATTGTTTCACCTCTAACATGTCTCAATCAAATTTGAACATGTTTCAGAGCAACCTCTGCAATTTCACTAATGCATTTTCTTCGAGATTCTCCTTTTCCAAAATGATTCCTCACACACTGATCATCAGTTCATGACAAGAATACCATATCAAACCACACTCATATCTGCACCATACACACTTAATAAATACGACAAAAAAACTAGTTCACTAGACAAGATCCTCTCATCATAAATATGTTCCATACAATTTAAAGTGAAATGGTTTTAAGGGTATATGATTTAATAACACTCGACTTCCCAGTTTAATTCACTAACTATAGCCTTTTTGTTTCTATGAGCTCATGAATCACAATGCACCAACTAAGTACAATGTGATGATCATCATTTTCTAATAGTATTTTTTCAAAGCATTTGCAAGTACTATGAAAGTATCTTCATTTTGAGAGAGCCATTGAAGAAGAAGCACATTTTTTTTCTACAGTTTTTCATACCCTTGAACTTCACTACATATTGAAGCAGAGGTAGAAAAATTTGATCCAGCAACTCATTCCTATGAACCATCTCTTCGACATACTTTCCATGGGAAGCGATTGCTTCATTCTATGTACCCCTCTGCTCATGGTAGAAAGAAGCAATTCCAAATGACTAGGTGTTACACTTGAAACAATATTCAATATACGATGAAGAGGAGGTAACTGGGTATGGATTACTATATTTTTACACCACATTCTTCTTCAACCGAAGAAAATTTTTCCATTCCACAAAATTATGAAATGATGTATCTCTAGATTCCACAATATTATGAAGTGATGTAGGCTTCACAGTTCGATTAATGTTGAAATTTTCAACAAGAAACAGTGAAATTGGAAACCAGAAAGGAAAACAAAGGCATCCACATTCGTGAGGAAATTCAGGTGCACATTGGTGAGGAATGTTTGATGCAGACTCATGATTAAATTTTGATGCACATTGGTGAGGAAATTATGATGCACACTGGTGAGGAATGTGGACCATCTGATTTTGGTTTTCCTTAAATACATTGGACAATAAATTGTAATTTCATCTCATAACAAGTTGTATCAGTTAACTAAGTCATGATGACTGAGTTAGCTCAAGAAATTCGAGTTGAGGGTCTAATATGAGGTATGTAGAGGGATTCTAATATTTTTGGGGTCTAGTTGCAGTTGATGCATCAGTGGGGTGGAAGTGTGAATTAGTTAACTCAATTAATTGAGTTAAAATCAGTTTAAATATTTCTATCCAAGTGATGAACTAGTGAGAGGTCCAGTGAATTAAATTAGAATCAATTCATAAGTAGTGATCAATCAGATAACTGATGATTCACTATTAATAGCTACATTCATGTCAGTTTTGAGGAAGAACTAGTTGAGACAGAGGTTAAAGGGAACATAACTAATAGTTGTATTTGTAGAAAATTTCCCATGCACAATTATAGAGTCATTTGGATGCCATGATGCATTGCATAATCAAGGAATGGGAATATTCCTATTTAATAGGGGTCTAATTCCCTAGGAATTGCGTGATCAAGGTAGGCTGAAGGAAGGTTGATAATTTCCTATGTGTTTGTCCAATTTTTCCTAGATCAGTGTGAGATAGTTGGCAGAGTGCTGGAGAATCTCATGAGAAATTAAGCATTGTATTGTTTCAAGATTTCTTGACTTAATAAACAATATAGATATAGGGGTTTTGAGCAGTTTCTTTCCCCAATAACATCTTGTGTTGTGTGATTAATTTACTTCTTTCTCCTACTTTCATTTGATTGAGCAATCATGTTTTGTATTCTGCAAATATTGTAGAAGGATTTAGTATGTTGTTTTAGTACATCACAAGATTGGAATGAATCCATTGGTATTGATTTTCTACATGGTATTATAGAATTGAGCAATATTTCTACATGGTATCAGAGCACCAAGAATCACAATAGAAGAGAATAAATTGATTTTTTCTTGAATAGGTTCAAATTTTCATATTTATTATTCAGGATCTAGTAGAAGATTAAGATGTCTTTCAATGTCTTGAGACTCGAATATGCTATTGAGGGAAATTTGAATAGCATGGAAGGACAAGACGAAGGTAGTGTTGGAGGACAACGAGTTAAAGGAATTCATAGATACTAATATTCCCAAGCCCGCAATAGCAGGCTCACAACTTCTTGATGCATGGAAGAAGAAGGTAGCAAAGGCTTAGAAGGATCTTGTTAGAGGGAGTTCGAGATCATATTGTCTCGAGCCTCCATGGGAAGGCGAATCCATATTCTATGTTGAAGGCCTTTACAGATTTTTTTTAGAATAGCAGTGACCATAGGAATTTGGTGTTGAAGGAAAAGCTCAGAAATATCAAAATGGAGTATGGCGAGACGATACCAACATACTTGTGGAAGTTTAATCAATGTCAAAAGGAGCTTGGCAGTGTTGTTGTGGCTATAGATCATGATGATTTGGTGAGCCTAAAACTTCTAGGCCTTCCCAAGAGCTGGAATAGTTACCAAGACTCTATGACTGGGAGGGAGAAGTTACTAGACTGGGAGCGTTTGTGTTCGGACTTGGTAATAGAAGAGATAAGGCAGAGCACCATAGATGGGACCTCTAGCACCAACAAAGAAGAATATTTTTTACTAGTCAGAAAAGGAAATAAAACCAAGGGAAACAAGTCCCAAGGAGAATATGGAAATAGATACTTTTCCAAGATCCAATGTTTTCACTATCACGAGCATGGGCACTATGCCACGAGTTATCCAAAAAAGAAGGCAAGCAAGAAAGATCCTGTGGTTGCAGTGGGTGAAGCGTTGGCTTCACAGTTCGAGATTGATTTTACTCATTGCATGCGTGTCCATCACTGTAATGGGATGCATGTGGTATCTAGACAATGTTGTCTCATTCCATATGATGGGGAATAAAGATATCTTCAGTGACTTGGAGGAGAAGGACCTCCAACAAAACATAGAGTTTGGAGATGATGGGATGTATAATGCGACCGACATAGGTAAAGTTACATTTCAGAGGGATTTTGGCTCCCCTCTGAGATTGACAGATGTTTTGTATGTTCCAGGACTAAGGAAGAATCTTGTTTCTGTAGCGGTATTGGAAGACCGTGGTTATGATGATATTTTAGAAAAGGAAAGGTTTTCCTTAAACACATAGCCACGAGATGGGTGAAAAATATCAATGTAAGAGTCAAGAACTTGTATGCTCTCGAGGTCGAGGATGCATGCAAATCTATGAGGAGAAAATTTATGGTTAGTGACTTGGTGGTTGAGAGGGAGAAATTATCTCTCAACATGCAGCCTCAAAAGCATTATTAGAAGGTTGTGGAGCATCCAAAATTGGAGAACCCAAGAGGAGATAAAGTGGATGAGTCAACTCAAGAAGATATCTCCAGGAGGGTGAAATTTTGAGCCAGATGGGAAGATGGAGTACATGCAGCTATACCTATAGGTGAGAGTTGGGGTGATGTGCAGATATAATCCCAAGAAGAAATTTGGGTAGGGTCCATTGAGATGGGGTGTATTAGGGATATAAACTGGCTACGAGGATCCCAAAATATAGTATTAAGACAAAGGATTAGTTGTATTGATGCAGTATGATGTTAGGAAGACAAAAATCAAAGTGACAGATGTCAAATACTAGAGCGCAGATCAAATTTGGCAGCAGTGTATAGGGCATAGATGCAAATGTTAGGAGCAGCGTAAAGAGTCCAGTTTAAAGGTGTAGTAGCTAGTAGCAGTCAGAAGACTCTGATGACAGATGAATTATACTGATTCAGTTGTTTGGAGGCTATTCAATTTCAGGAGTTGAAGGTGTAAACAAAATTATAGAAGTGTTGCATGATGAACATTCCAAAGGTACTGGATCGGGATAGATTGAATTCCTTTCTTGTTGAGAGGGAGTGTTGAAATTTTCTACAAGAAACAGTGAGATTAGCCACTAGAAAGGACAAAAGATCCACCCAAATTGGCAAGGAAATTCAGATGCACATTGGTGAGGAATTTTATATGCACACTGGTGAGGAAATTTTGAAGCACACTAGTGAGGAAATTCTAGTGCACATTGGTGAGGAATGTGGGGCATCTAATTTGGTTTTCCCTTAAAATAAATTGGACAATAAATTGTAATTTCATCTCATAACAAATTGTATTAATTAGCTAAGTAATGACGACTAAGTTAGCTCAATAAATTTGAGTTGAGGATATAATATGAGGCATGTAGAGGAATTCTAATATTTTTTGGGTCCAGTTGCAGTTGACGCATCAGTGGGGTGTAGGTGTGAATCAGTTAACTCAATTAATTGAGTTAAAATCAATTTAACTAATTCTAACTGAGTGATGAGCTAGTGAGAGGTCCAACGAATTAAATTATAATTAATTTACAAGTAGTGATCAATTAGATAACTGATTATTCACTTTTAATAGTTGCATGCATGTCAGTTTTGAGTAAGACCCAGTTGAGATAGATGTTAAAGGGAACATAAATATCAATTGTATTTATATAAAATTTCCCATGTGCAATTATATATTCACTAGGATGCCATGATGCATTTGAAAATCAAGGAAGGGGATTATTACTATTTAATAGGGGCCTACTTCCCTAGGAATTGCATGAGCAAGGCTAATTGAAGGAAGGCCGAGAATTGGCTATGTGTTTGTCCAATTTTTCCTAGATCAGTGTGAGACAATTGGAAGTGTGCTAAAGAATCTCATGAGAGATAAAGCATTGTATTATTTCATGATTCCTTGACCTAATACACAATATAGATAGAGGGGTTTTGAGCAGTTTATTTCCCCAAGAACATCTTGAGTTGTGCGATTGATTTACTTCTTTCTCTTACTTGCATGTGATTGAGCGATCATGTTTTTTATTCCGAAAATAGTGTAGAATGATTTAGTATCTTTTTTTAGTACATCACAAGGTTAGAATGAATTCATTGGTATTGATTTTCTGCATGGTATTAGAGAATTGAGCGATATTTCTACATGGTATCAGAGAGATATTTATACAATTAACCTACTCTTTATGTGCATTGTTGGATTCTTATAGTCACAGTGATCAAAATTACACTTTTCATGTTGTTAGATTCTTAGGTCGAATTATTATATTTTCGAATAAAAGTTGACATGTCTCTTGATTGTCGAATGATTCCAAGTCATTTTTGAGGTGTCATTCCTACTCCGTCCTCTTATTCAAGGTCACAAATAGCCATCATGGTCATTGTCATAATTTCCTGTCATAAGTCATCAAATGAGTTAGTTGGTCATCATATTGGTCATAGAATCATAAAATGCATAATTTGAGAGTTAAAATTCTAAGTCATGGTCAAGAATATGCATAATATGTTCATCATTTCGAAATAGGGAGTCACGCCATCCATTATGGTCATCCTCATGGGAGTTAGAAATTAGGAAAATAATGTGTTTTAAAGAGAATCAAAGTACATATACTTCACATTTTGATGTATCACTTCCTATTGAAGAATAATGGTTCCAGTATAAATCATATCATCAGTCACTTTGTCAAAGTACACATGATGCCATCATTCCATTATGAGATAAAAAATCAATTTTCTAGTTATAAAGGAGCATCAAGACACTTCAAAACTTCATTGTATCCATCCAAAAATATCCGGAGCTCCCATATATCACTTTGATACTTGCCATAGCCATCAGAAATTTGATTTTTTCATCACTGCCCTTTTCATTTACTTGCTATGTCTGTGGAGAAATGTCTTGCGCTTTTCATTTGGAGACCAAAGGGAGGAAGAACAGGTTCAATTGTCATCTCAATTTCTTCAGAGCTCCTTAAATAGGTAAATCAGGATCCATAAACCACTTTTTCAATATCTTTCCTCAGAAATAGACTGAAAATCCATTCCAAGGGTTTCTGCTATGTTTTCTCATTCCATCGTCTACATATTAATTTGAAAGGGAATCTCCTTATTTCTAGGTTTATATATACATCATTACACTCATTAAACATTACATGTCATTCCCCTTACTGAAATTCCCTCATTTCACAATTTTCCCCAAAAACCTAGCTTTCTGCTGCGTTTCTGGCCTAAGTCTGTGTTTTTCCCTTTTCACCCCTTATTTCTCCCTAATTCTGAGAAAAAACACTTATCTTCCTAACATATATCACTACCCCCATAATTTTCTCATAATTTTTCGTACCCCCCTTTCCCTTCATTCCCTTCACTCAAATTGTTGTTCTTTTAGCTCTATTTTGCAGATCAAATCCACTGCCCTTTCTTGTTTGAAATTATGGTTTTCTATTAAAATTGAAGCAAAAAACTGGTGAAGATGAGTTAAAGGAAGAAGTATACAGGAGGAGAAATATATAGATATGAGACAACTCATATGCTGGAGATTAACTCATCAGAATTCGTTAGAAAATCATTTGAGAAAGTAACAGGAAGACCCTCCATCAACAAGAAAATTAGGTTTTTCATAGCAAAAGATAAAGGTAAGGCAATCATTGATGTAGAGCAGCTGGAAGAGAAGAAAATTCAAATTAAACCTAGAAGACCTAAGACAAGGGAAATGGCTAGAAAGGAACATAATGTAGAAGCTCCATCTCCTCCTCAATCTCTAAATTCTATAGATGACTCCATAGGCATTAATATTGATAAAAAAAAGGAGAATTTGCTTGGGAGAGTGAATGATTATTTGGAGAAGCTATTGAAAAAGGAAAACATGGATACCACCATGAAACAAAATATGACAAGACACTACTATACTAGGAACATGTTCTGCAAGTTTAGGGTGAAAAATATGAAGAAGAAACTCAAAAGAACCCTAAGGAAACTCAAAAAGAGGGACAACCTTAACATATTATTTGATGCGTCATTATTTTCCTGGATGCGAGACAGAGAACAAATAAAAAGCAGACAACGTTTTGAAATTTTGAGTTTTTATGCGTATAGGAAAAAGTATCCTACAGAAATGCAACAACTATTTGCTACGCTTTTCTTCAGGAGGTCAAAAATCAAACTTTCAAGCATTCCTATATAGCTTATGGTATATGGATAATAGAAAAGTACTTGAGGATATTTGATGAGTGATAAATTTTCATAAAATGATCAAAATGTGCATTTTTGACACGTTGTTGCTCCCTTTCCGGCATTGTTGTTGCGTTTCTGGAAAGTTAGTTTTGAAAACAATTTTGAAGAGGTTAAAATGATGTTTTTGAATGTTTTAAAGGTTCCTAGGTGTAGTGTAAATCTCCAAGTTTCTTCATAGGTCTTTAGCAACACTCAAAACCTCATCCAAGTCATCAAAATTTCAAGCCAAACATTTTTTGCACTTCTGCTAGGATTTATTGCGTTTCTATTTGTGAAGAATATTTACTACATGTAAAGGTTAAAAGTTAAAATAGGTTGATGTAAATAGTTATCTCATGAGTTTATCTTATGTTAATATATTTTTTAATGATTACCATTGTAAATAAACTTGTAATCAATTGTTTTAGAGATAATCTCAATCAATTAGCTAATTAGGGAAAATTTGTTTTTAATTCTCCTAGGTTTTGGCAATGAGTAGATAGGTGCATGAATCAGTTGCTATGGAGTAGAATTCGACCCCTTAGAGGGGAAATTTTTTTTATTATATATATTTATTCAAAAAAAAGTCAAAGGGAGGAGTTGGATACTAGATTTAGATAAATTTTGGAACTTGTGTACTTGATTTTTGGCAGAGAATTAATATACAGTTTCACCTATTTTTTTGGGATTCATGTGTTGCCGTTAGTGACATTATTTTCTTCAGTTATTATTATGCATTTGATTGTTATATGTTTCTATAATCTATCCATATTTCTCCTTATGTTAATCTCTTAAGTGTCAAATAGAAATCATTGCCATAAATTTTCTATTTTGTCTGAGATTATCATCTAAGTGTTCTCTTCCAAACAAGTGAATTCATGCATGTATGCTCACTTAGTTTCCTTCTATCTAATTTACTAATTACCATACTACCATGAAAAGCCCATTTTTTTCTCTGATTACATATATCTTTCCTCAATTAATGACTGAAATGATCTTTTGGCCTATTTGGCCTAGTTCCTTAACATATTGCTTCACATCCAACAAAACTTAAATCAAAACCCTATTGTGAAAAATACCTAGCCTAAAACCCTGATAATTCTAATCATATTTTGGTTGATTTTAGAGAGATACCTCACTGATTTGGTAGGGCTAGCTACCAAGTCAAAACTTTTTTCTGTGGTTACCTCTTTCATTTCTTTTCTCAGGCTCGGGAAACTGAGCGCTAACATTTTGGCGTTGTCGCCGGGGAGCGAAAGGTTTCATCTTCTCTAGGTAAGATACTCAAAGATTTAGTTTTGAGTGTTTATTGTGAAAAAAAATCATACATATGAAGGAAAAATCATCCACTTGATGACTCAAACTTGATCCAAAGACTCCACGGGCAGCAGGATCCAAAAATCGAGATGACTTCTAAATCCAAAAGGTATGCTCCTTTAAATCAAGATCATATTCCAGGCTTTCCAAATCGTATGCCTTAGGTAGATTGGAAAAAATACTTGCCAAAATTAAAAGATGGAAAAGGTGATTCTGATACACTTCATTTAATAATATTTCATATGCATGTGCATAAGCTGAGCATTAATTTTCATAAAGATTTTTTAATGAAGATGTTCATGATCACGTTAGAAGAAAGAGCACAGTTTTGGTATGAAACCTTGCCTCTTTTTTACAAATCAATTTGGGCATCATCCTAAAACATAGATCAATATTCCTTAGGGTATATCATACTCTAAATTGGTTCCTACATGCCCTAAACAAGTCATCACATTGACGGTCTTCCTTCATGAAAGTTTCACTGCTTATATGTTGGTTGAAGTTCCCTATCAATCCATCAATGCACCCATAGACAGATGTAACTACTTTTCAGAGCATCTACTCCCATGCAAGAATACATTGCAAAGGATCAGGCCCAATTTAGAGTGCGTTAACTGACTAGGAGTGAATTTTTATTTGGATTCTAGCAATCTCCTTGACTTCTAGTGACTTCTAAAAGTTGTTCTAGCTTTCACCTCATTTGATAGCCTCTAATTTGGAAGCCATGAAATTATTAAATATCTTATCCTGTTATTGAGATGAACAAGGAAGCCTCTTCATCCATTTTTAGGAAATATATTCAATGATTCGTTTATTTCAAACTACCTTCATCTACTTGTAAATAGAGCACTAAACATAGTGCACAAGAGGGCAATAATTTGTGTTAAGTAGAGTTATGATGGTGAGATATCAACTCATGGAGGTAGTGCATGTACTATGATGTTGTTGGATTGTTGATGCTGGATTTGATGAGGATGGGACTCAAGATGGATGAGTGAAATCGAATTGATCAACTGGTTGTACTCTTCCTTCTAATTTGTAATAAAGACATTTGTTCCTTTCCTAATGCAGGTGTAAATGATGTTATATGTGTATTAATGAGTCTAATTGATTCAATTTGTTTAATTTGAATAGATCATATTGCATTTATGTTGTTTTCTGTGTTCTATTTTCCATGGAAGGTATCAATCAAACGAGTTAAGTTGGATTGAGAGTGACGAAATCAACGGAGGTAGGCGAAGGAAAGTGAATAGATTACAAGTAGGTTTCTCTCCCTTTATCTATTCATATTAAGGAAATGGTCAAATATATTTCTTTTTGTTGTTCTAAGTGAACCTCCCACTTAGGGAAAGCATACTTATTCATAGGTTTGTATTTCCGTAAAATAAATTGGTGACCAGGAAATAGGAAGAAGGGGAAAGACAAGAAGAAATCAAATTCACCCTCGCAAGAAAAATCATCTCGTTCATCCATTTATTTTCAGAAACCTCATTACCCTTGCTTGATATCTAATGGGGAGCATTTTACACGAGATTTTCCTCACCGCTCGGATGTCCCAAAGCTTCTTAATACTTTTACTACATCTGCAATGTTGACAAATCCTTTTTTGAACTTGGAAAGAGATTTGGTTGCGACGGATCCTACTTCTAGTTTGCAAGTGCTTATGCTATCCGTTACAAAGCCCAAAACTGATGTTTTGGTGTCGACATGAAGTAAAGGTTACAGTAATACATTGTCATATTCCAATGGTTAGGCTACAGATAAACCTACCACTTCGACTTCGACCTCATCTGATTCGTCTCTACCGCCTATCCTTCCAGAGTTAACAATAAAATCGCCGAAGGGAGTAGTTCACAAATAGACATTCAACCCTCGAGCTCATGTAGCTCAAAATTATAATGTAGTAGAAGAAACAGCTCAATCACCTTCTTCTATGTCAACTCTTGAGGTTATTTTGAATTGTCAATCCCAGAAGCAGGATTTATTGTCCGCGATTGATGGAATTGATCCGACGGATTCAAATCTTGTAGTATTTAATCATGTAGGCTATGCGAAAAAATTATGAGAATAGTTAGCATTCTTGATTCAAGTACATGTCCAGAATTGCCTCATTCATCACACTATCATTGATGAAGGCACATATACTTGGATCATGTCAATGAGTTGCTCGAAGTCACTTGGCTCACTGACTTTGTCCTAATCACCTACGATGTTGAAAGCTTTTGACAATCGTACATATAACCCTTGTGGAATTATTAATAAACTGCAAGTAGAAATAGGGGAAAAATCAGTTACTTTTGAAGCTGAGGTCATTGACGTACCCCTTGACTACAACATATTACTTGGAAGACCATGGGTTTATGCTATGGATGAGGTAGTATCTACCTACTTTCGTATGATCATCTTCCCCCATAAAGGAAGTATCACAGCCATTGATCAACTCTCATTCTTCGCCTCTAGTTCCCAGGCAACTGGAAGCATTCCATTGGTTCAGGGACCCCCACCTTCTATTTATAACATTGGTGTAGGACTCTTTAAGGATCCTTCCCTAATGGGCACCTTTTCATTACCGTCACCTGTGACATTGGTGGAAATCGCAGATATAGAGACCTAAAACATGATATCTTCCACTTCATCTGACTTAAGGAAGATACCCAATGATTCTTAAGAAGTTAGGTTGGGCAACATCATGTCCCTAAGTCTAATTGAGCTAGCATAGAAATAAATTTCCTTGGCTTATGCAACGAATCCAAATCCATTTTCGCTGACTGTTTGGGTTGATCGTTCTTCAGATTTTGGTACTTCTTCTGATCCATTTTCATCCATATTCTCGACCGATGACAGAATTATGGAATCCATGATTTCAAAAGAAGAACCATGGGAATCATTATCAACGATCCCATCTTCTATATTACAATGAATATAATTCATTCGAACTATATCACCCTACTGTCGTTGAGTTCCTGACGAATTATATTCCTATCCACGCCATTGATTCTGAGCGAAACCCATCAAATATCGAAGAAACAATTTCTATCAATCTTTTGACCATACCCAGTATTGTAGAAAACATTCACGTCGGTGTGTCTTGCTCTCCATCTGAACTTCACACTTACTGTGCTCTTTTTCATGAATTCTGAGATGTATTCGCTTGGTCATATGAGGAGATGCCAGGTATCGACTCCAGCATTGTTGAACATGTAAAGTGTATCCTGATGTTAAGCCAGTACAACAACGCCTTCCTCCAGTTCATCCATATAAAAAAAATTTCCATTAAATCAGAGGTTGAAAACCTTTTGTTTTTCAGATTCATTTACCTTGTTCTGCTTACCGATTGGGTATCTAACATTGTTCCTGTCATGAAGAAACAAGGAACAATTAGAGTGTGTGTCAACTATTGGGATGTTAATCATGCTTGTCCGAATGAAAACTATCCAACTCCCTTTATCGACCAAATTATTGATGAATGTGCTGGATGTGAAATATTTTCTTTCATGGATGGATTCTCTGGTTACAATCAGATTAATATTCGCCCAGAGGACCAATATAAAACGGATTTTATTTGTCATTGGGGCACATTTTCCTATTGTAAACTCCATTTTGGTTTAAAGAAAGTTGGGGCCACATTACATAGGGAAATGAATTATTATTTTCATGACATCAAGCACATATTTAAACTGTATCTGGATGACTTACTTGCACATTCACGGAAACGGGTTGACCACCAACTACATCTGAGAGCAATATTTTTATGATGTCGTCACTATAAAATATGCCTCAATCCGCAGAAATGTGTGTTTTTTGTTGGTTCTGGTCGCTTTCTTGGATACATCATGTCAAAATATGGAATTCGGTTTGATCCATTGAAGGTCCAGGCTATTATTGATTTTCCTACTCCTTCCAATATGCTTCAGTTACTGAGACTCCAAGGGAAGGGTAACTTTCTAAGGAGGTTAATTCCTAACAATGCCAAAATGGCTAAAGGATTTACTTGGCTCTTGAAAAAGGGGGTACCCTTCCATTTGGATGAGGTTTCTCGAGATTCCTTTTGTTTTTCTCAACTATTCCCTGATCTGAGCATCATTAATCTACCCCCCAAATTATCAGAGTGACTATTTCCTGTATCTCGCAACTGTAGGTACAACCATCACTATGTTTTTAGTCGAAGAAGAATATGGGATTGAACATCTGATATATTATTTGAGTCATAATCTCAATGATACAAAAGTTAAGTACACATACATTGAGAAGCTTGCTTTGGTAGCCATTCAAGCTGTACAAATATTTTTCCATTATATCCTTCTTCGAAAGACCATTTTCATTTCAGATTACAACCCTATGACATACATTATGTCATGTTAATTGATGGGGGGAAAATATTTAAAAAGGTTCATTATTTTGCAGGAGTGATTTGGAATTTATTGAATCCGAGTCAAATAAGTCTTTGGCATTTTCTGAGCCTATTTTTGGCCTTCCTTCTAGTAGTACCAATCCTACTATGAAACCATCAATTCTAGATGAGTCTTTGATTCCAATCGAGTCATCTAACCCGTGGTGTGGATATTTCATCATCTATCTCTAGACCCAAACTTTTCAGCCTAATACCTCTCACTCGCAACAATGACGTATTCGATACTAAGCCAAATATTATCTAATAAAAAATACACTTTATCGTCGTGGTGTCGACACTATTTTAAGTAGGTGAATCATGCATGAGGAAGCCAAAAAAATTCTAAATGATTTCCATTCTGGTGCATGCGGTGGAAATTTGTCTAGCTATGCTATCGCGCATAAGATTCTCTGCACTGGTTACATGGCCTACCATATTTCGCGACTGCATTATCACGGTTAGAAGTTGTCATGCTTTCCAAATATTTCACCGTAAAACCCATTTGCCACCAGCACCAATGCATCTTGTCGTCATTATTGAACAATTTTCAAAATGGGGCATTGACTTCATGACATGTAACCCCCTCTCGGCTGGGGGGCATGGGTATATTATTGTCGTTGTTGACTATTTTACCAAGTGGGCCGAGGTGATGCCTACATTCAACAACATGGGACTAACAATTGCATTGTTCTTTTATAACCATGTGGTTTCACGGTTCGGTGTACCACAAGCCATAGTCACACATCATGTAAATAAATTTCTCAATCACATGATGGATGAGTTGACTACCAAGTTAGGACTGTAACATGATAGTTCTACCCCTTATTATCCACAAGCTAATGGACAAGTTGAAGCTATCAATATTATTAAGGATATGCTTCAACGCATGATTCAGTTTCATAAAAGAAACTAGAATTTGATCTTGTACTTAGCTTTGTGGGAATATCGAACGTTGGTGAGAAATGCGATTGGATTTTCTCCCTTTCAGTTAGTTTATGGTCTGGAAGGTATCTTACCAATACAATGTGAAATATCATCATTGAAACTCACGATTGACCTGATACCTGACACTTCTGAAGAAGAGGCACATATTTTAGATCTCATCCATCTAGATGAAACACATCATGAAGCTATATTTTCCAACTAAGCGCATAAGAGATGAATTAAGGTGCAATATGACCACAATTTCAAGCCTCGCACCTTCTCAGAGAGAGAATTGGTCAGGAACCTGATAAGATAGGAACAGGGAAATTTGAACCATTATGGCGCAGCCCCTACATTGTCAGGCACATTCTGGCTAAGGGTGCCTATGAGTTGGTAGATTATGATGGGATTCCATTGTCGCAGCCTCGAAATGGGTTATATCTTAAATGTTACTATGCCTGATTTTGCATAGTAAACATTGTATTATACGCTTTTATTGCGTGTGTGTAGCAATGTGACTTTTAGAGTTTTTCATGTGGTTAGTAATCTGATTTTCATTTTTTGCAGATGTCAGAATATTTAGAACCATTTGTTGGATATTTCAATGGTGCTAGTCGTGGTACTCAGAATTTATCCTCTGCAGCATGGGTCATATTTGCTCCAAGTGGCGAGTTAGTGAGCTTCCAAGGGATTTGTATCGGTCGATCAACCAACAATATCGCTGAGTATAGCGGGTTGATTGAACAACACTCTGATTCCATTTCACTTGGAATTTTCCACATCATCATTAGGCTGCACTCACAAGTTGTCATACTACAACTTATTGGCATCTATAATGTCCAAAATCTACCAATTCACCGCATGTTCCTTAGAGTTCGTATTTTGGAAAGAAATTTTAGTTACATTAAATATCAACATATTTCCAGAAACTTTAACACTGTAGTTGATTCACTGGTGAATTATGTGTTAAATAGAAATTTTCAACATATGTAAAGATAAATTTTCAATTCACATCATTGTTGTGTAGGTAAATCCTCTCTACAGACAAAGACGATCCCTCTAGCCCTAGAGTGGGTCTAGCAACAAGAGGACATGCTAATGTGCTGGTTCCTAGTTAACGAATGAAACGAGTTGGGATATATTGTCCTACCTATAGTCCAACGCGATCGATGTAGCTGCAGCAGAGGCATTCCGATCCTTATCCTGACATGTCGCGATCCTTCAAAAATGGTATTCAAGTGCCTGCACAAAGATCAAAGGAGAAAAGGAGCATACATGATAATAATTGCATTCATAACTAGTTAATCAGTCAAGGAAGATTGAACATATTTCATAATGTAAATCACATCAACACAATATGGGAACCAAAACACCAGTCACATATATATTAAGAGAAAGAAATAGATTACAACCGGAGCCTTGACGTTGCAGCCTCCTTTAGCGGGTCTAGTCAAAGTGCGTCTCGAGCATTCGTCAGGGAATTTGGATGTAGCGAGGCAAAAGCCTAAACTCTCTCTTGACAAAGGTCTCTCTCTCTACTCTATCTCACCAAGATGTTCAACAATTCCTCTTACGTTATTCAACTACGATGGTTCAACTAGCTGTATCAATATGAGATAGGTTTATTTATAGATGGAGAGGAGGAGTTTGCGATCCCTCAAATGGTGGAAGGGAGGCCTTATCCTTTGGGAGGTTCCCCCAAAAGGTGGAAACAAGAGGCCAAAGGAAGGTGTTTGTGGTTATGCAGTTGAACAACCCAAGCTGACTCGCTCATGAAGTAGTTAGCATGGAAACTTCACCTCTATGTTTAAAAACACTCCAAAAATAGCTTGGCACGAGTAGCTCACTAGTATAGAGCGCCAATGGGAATGGGGCCCAGTGTTAATTTCCTTTATTGGCACGAGGGCATAACGGTCTACCAGCGCCAACCCAAAAACATGTGTTTATGATGGTCATCTCATGCAAAAGTTAACAGAGGAAATGTTCTCCTCATGGCAAGGGATGTAATGATGGTCTTTGCAAGGCATGACACTTCATATAATTCACGGGAATGGTCCTCAAATGTGCGGTATGGGGATTGCAGGGATGGTGTGTTGGGTTTCTGTTATTTTCTTTTCACAACTAATCATGCGTGGGGGGGTAACAGGGGGGGTCGACAGCCCCCCTGTACATTGCGCTGGGCGCAACATACGAGGGGGTCATAGGGGGGCCGGTAGCCCCCGCTGTCGGGATCTAGGGAAATGGCCCGGAAAAAATTTTTGGTCCTTATTTTCCGGTGGGCGGATCTGACCATGGATTTGTGCATGGGTTTACACATGGTTTTGGGGCATGATGGTTTTCGACCCCTAGTATTTTGTAGATCCGGTCAGGGGAACTCTGGTTATGTTCTAATCCAAGGTTAATGGATTGGGGTTTATGTATGCTTTGACATGTATATATATGTGTTGTAACACTAAAAGGAATATAATGAAAAATCAAGTTAGTAGACCTGATTTGGGATCCAGGAGAAAATCTCCGTGTTTATCTATTTTATGTTTTATGCTCTCGCTATTCTTTATTTTCTATTTGTAAGATTCATTTGCAGATAATTTCTATACAGGGTTAAAACCTATATTTGGTATCAGAGCAGTTTTGGCTTTAAGGGGATGCCTTTGCTGCTGAGGGGTTTTTTGCTTAGGCCTGAGGTAGACCCTATTCAGTGGGAGATCTACGAGATCAATTATTGTGGTGAAAGAAGATGGTGAGCGGCGGGAAGACAGAGATCGAGAAATTTAATGGTCAGAGTTTTGAGTTGTGGAAGCTCAAGATGGAGGATCTGCTGGTGGATAAATATCAGTGGATCGCAGTAGATCCATGTACTTAACCAATGAAAATGTCAGATGAATACTGGAAGAAGTTGGATCAGAAGGCAAAGAGCACAATACAGTTGTGTGTCTAAGATTCAGTATTGTTGAATGTATCTGAGGAAGCTACAACGAAGACCTTGTGGGACAAGATAGGGACTTTGTACCAATCACTTTGGTGAATAAATTTTTCCTGTGGAAAAAGATGTATAACCCGAGGATGAAGGATGGAGACTCAGTGATAGAGCATCTGAACACCTCCAATAATGTGGTAAGTTAGCTGTCATCTGTTGATATTAAAATCTCATATGAAGATAAGTGCATCAGTTTTTTCTGTTCTCTACAAGATTCGTGGGATAGTTTGGTTATTGTAATAGGTAGCAATACAACTACCTTGAATTGTGATGACATTGCCTCAGCCTTGCTGTCGGACGAAATGAGACGGAGAAATATGGAGGGTCCAAATGGAGATGCCTTATCTATACAAGGAAGGTCCCAGAACAAAAACAAGAATAAGGTTTCAAGTGGGAGATCTATTTACCACACCTAGTTTGATTTTTTTTTTCTCTTCTTTTGGATATTGACCCCAGATCCTCTGATCTAAGGGATATAGGAGCTACAAAATCGTGTCAGTGCATATATTTCCTAGAAGTGCGTTATTTTAGCAGGCACTGTTGTGCATTCCTATTTTTGTATATTACAGTGGTATCAAAGCCTCTTTCTTGGCACAGCCTGTGCTTATCATTGAAGAGATGAAACCAAGATGGCTTCAGGAGAAGATGAGCCTCTTAATGATAGAGAGAAGAGATATATGCATAGAGGACATAATAATTTTGATTACACTAATGATGATTAGGACAAAGGGAAAGCCCCTAAATCTAGAAGTGATAAATAAGGAGAAGAGTTTGCAAGAACTCTTTTGGTAGCCATGCAAGATCTTGCTAGAGAGATCAAAGAGATGAGAATGGATAGGATGAAGGAATCTCCTGGGAGATTTCATCCTGGGAAAAGCTCTGGCATGTCTCACCACTGGAATGGTCAACCAGTGAACCAGCCACCAGCTCCACAACGCTCTACTATGCCTACCTTCTTGGCTGTGGAGAATGAAGGGCCTCAAGAGCAAGCATCCCTTGAAGACTACTTTGAGCAATATGAGTCTCAGAATCAGATATTTAGGGACCACTTGATTTTTCAAGAGTTTTGTCACCTCAAGGACAAAAGAAGACCAAGGCATCAGTATAGAGATGGTGGATTCATTCAGAATCATGATAGACATCACTCTATGGGCAGATTATTTTTGCCCAAGTTTGATGGGTCATCCACCAGTTCTGCCAAGGCATGGGTAGAAAAGATAGACATCTACTTTTAGTTGAACAAATTCCCTGAGATTGAAGCCATCAAGATTGCAGCACTGCACTTTGAAGGTGAAGCACACAATTTGTGGTTCCATGGGTTGTCTACAGTGGGCCATGCCAATGTGACTGCCCATTATGAATTCACTAGAAGACTAGTGGAGAGGTTTGATAGAAAGGATCGAGAAGCACCTTTCATGAGCCTTGCAAAGTTGAAGCAGTTAGGTAATGCAGAATCTTATATCTCTGAGTTTCTGAGATTATCTGTCATGGTTCCTGATCTGTCTACAGCAAGGAGGGTGTACATGTTCATTAATGGCTTGGATGAACCTTTGCATGGGTTGGTTAAATCTACCAAGCCCATCACTTTGCATGATGCCATTGAGAGGGCTAGAGACCTCCAATATGCCTTTCTAAAAGCAAAGGCAACTTTTCAGAACAAGGCCCCTTACCTTTCTAGAGGGAAGGAAAAGAAAGCTGCTCCTTCCAAGGAGAGCTCATTCAAGAAGCCTCTTGATATTGAAGTCAAGAGGGAGCTGAGAAAGAAGAGACTGTGTTTCACTTGCCAAGAGTCATGGGCACCTAGACATAGATGTGTTGCTGGGAAAGCACACTACATATAAGTCTTCTCAGATTTTTGAGGAGGAAGAAGGAGATGATGAACCAAGAGGAGGTCATAGCGCTGAAAATGTTGAGGGAGATCCAACACCATTTGGAGATGGGAATGGAGCCTTTGCTCCAATAGGAGGAACTCTTGAATCTTTGAGAGGAGTACCTAAGTACTTGAACTTAAGAGTACAAGGTTCAATCATGAATCAGAGGGTTTATGTACTGATTGACAGTGGGGCAACCCACAACTTTATTGATGCTCATATTATGAAGAGGAGGGAAATGCCCACTAATAATTTTGAGGGATTCTCTGTTTTGGTCCCAGGAGATAGGAAAATGCAATGCATGCACTATGTCCCATCACTTTCAGTCACTATGGGGTCCTACACTTTGGTGGATCACTTTTTGGTGGTTGACATACCAGACACCAATATCATTTTGGGTGTCCAATGGTTGATTACATTGGGGAAAGTCACCACTAATTGGAAGGCTTTGCAAATGGAATGGGTGGACATGAAGAGTGGTGAACCAAAAGTGATCCAAGGCATGCATACTTACCCCTCACCTAGCACTTCCACACAAACAATAGAGATGGATTTGCGCAGTAGAAGCAAGGACCTCACAGTACCTTCTCTTATGTTCATACTAATTATGCATGGGACATTCTTATCTAGTGGCAAACCACCTGGGAGGCCACTAGATTCAGATCTTGTGGGGGAGGCCTCATAAAGTGCTGCTCCAAATTTAGATCCAGGAGGGATTGGAGCAATGGAAGACCAAGCTACAACACTAGGGGGCTTGGGATAGCTCAAGAGTAAGGGGGATCTTCTCCCTTCATAACTATCACGCCCTCTAATTTCCAGACTTGCGCTGTGGGAGGAGAAGAATGGGAGGATCAGCCTTCCAACACACATCTTTGGCATGAGATATGTCAAAGAAAAGATCAACAACATGACAGACACTCCCATGGATGTATCATCAGCGTTGTCATTGTTGAACAGTGTGGATCTGTACTAGAAATCTCAACTGCTTGTAGAGTATTCCAAAGATCTCCACACATGTATGATACTAGATGACATGCAGCAAGAATAGGGCTACTTTGTCCAAGGGGGAGTCATCTATCATCATGGTAGGGTCTTCTTGTCTAGAGCTTCCAAACTTAAGCAGAAGATACTACAAGGGGCACACAGAGAATTCTTTCTCAGCCATATGCATTCAATCGAGATCTACACCCTGATCATTAGGAGCTTTGATTGGGAAGGTTTGAGAGAGGAACTACATCAGCACTTTCAAGAGTGCATGAGCTATGTGGAGTTGGAATAGCCAATGGACTCTATGCAAGAGTCATTTCAGCCATTTCTTCCTTCTTTTGGGAGAGGGGGAATGCCCATGCACAACTCCATGTGTATGAGGAACTATGATGGTAAAGGATCTGATCATGCAAAGAAAGTTTCATTTTCTGATTTATCACATTATTTTACCATGTTTTTCAGGCTATGACTCCTAAAGGGAGTGAGATATCATGTAGATCTCATGACTTTTAGTGGGCCAATAGAAATTCTGAACTTGGCCACTCCCTTGTTGATCAAAGGGAGATTCCTTTTCATGATGGGTGCTTCCCAAAGGCACCAAACATATCTGACATCTTCAAATATGTTAAGAGGAATTATGCAGAAAATGTGTGGTGAGAATGCCACTTGCCACACCTTGATCTAATGCAGGCAGGATATGCACTGCGGTGGCATCACATGTGGGATTTTGACCCACCTCCTCAAGCTCAAATTTCTATTTGTGTATATGTAATTTTGTTTCCATACTTGGATGACATAGTTGTGCTATTTGTTACGGTCTCTGTAATTTGCAATATTGGAAAATACAAACTGCAAAGCCTACATATGAACCACTTTGGGATTCTAGGATCTAGACCTCCTGAATCTAGAGAGGGATCTCTCTATAAGTGCAAAGATTGATTTATCTTTAAGGATTTTAGTACGATATTAGGCTAGTTATTAAGAACAACGGTTTTTGTTTTGTTTTGGTTGGACAAGGATATAATGAAGGTGAAGGAAGTCTTTGTGAAGGGTGGAGGTGAAAGTAGGTAAAATATTGGTTCAACTAATAAGATAGGTAAGGGGCAGTATCAGTCCATTGAGCTATGGAGTCATAAGAGGATTTAATTGAAATAGCAAGGTTCAAGAGTGGTCCGTGGGGCAAGTCATCTATGTCAAAGGATCTCTTTAAGTTGATTTTATGGAATGAGACAATAAGAAATGGAGTGAGGGAAATCAAACAGATGAAGGAACAAAGGACAGCCTAAGATCAAGTAAGTACTTTGAAACTATCCTGCTTTTGGCATGCACTTAAGAAAGACATAAAATTAATCTAAGATTAGGTAAGTAATTCTAAAATAGCCTGCTTTTGATGTACTTTCAATAGAAAACATTAAAAACACATAGAATAGCTTAAGATCAAGTAAAGACTTTTAACTTAGCCTGATTTCATCATATTCAAAGGGAAACATTCATGATAAACATAAAAATAGTCTAAGATCAGGTAAGTACTTTGAAACTAGCCTGCTTTCAACATACTTTTAAGGGAACTCTTCAAAGCAATTATTTGAGATAAACCAGATGACAGGGCTAACCATAAACTTCTCTAGCTCAGCTTTAATTAGCAAACTTTTCAAGAACTTTCAAAGACAATATTTCAAGCTACACTCAACAAAACATGAGCTAAACAACATTGCTTGACTGATCACACTCTATTGAATTATATTTATATAAACAATCAGCAGAAAACATATAGATAAAGCTTATCAGTGAGAGTAGGGTACTTTTTAAGAGTAAATACTAGCTCTATATTTGTTGTTCTTTATCAGAGAAAAGATGGACAATCTAATGGAAAAAAAAAGAAAATAACAATTTACAATAAGAAACACATCACCATTGACATAGACCAGGATCCCATAAATCAGCTTGTATTTGATGTTCAAAACAGTTACAATCTTCAAGTCCAGTGGGTCTCTACGGCTTCAAACTTCTCATCTCAGCTTATGTGTCTTCAATTACAAACAGGGCTACAACAGCTTCAGAAAACTATTTACATGCAACAAATATCTAGAGACCAACCTCTATCTCATCTTCTTCATAATTATTTATAGAAGAAAGAGGAGGTGGGATGAAAGAAAAGATCTTTAGTTCCAATTAATACAAGTTAATGCTTCTCAGCCTTTGAGGGGCTCAATAGAGAAGTTTTCTGATATTTCCTCAGTATTAATTGGTTTTCATTAAGTATTTAGCCACCTAGCAGATCTTATTGACTTTAAAACTCTTTAGGCAGGCTGGCAATAACTCTGGCTGCTTTAAAAAAAAATATCACTGACTAATGGCAATAACTATGCCTTCTTTTGATTAATGAAAGCTTGTAGGTGGCACTTTCATAGCTAAAGAGGATATTTTGGCCTCTGATGTGGCAGTGGAGGCCTTTCAGACTGATATATCTCTTTGTTTTTCCTTAAAACACTTTTAATTTGTCTTCACTCTATGTTTTAGGCTTAATTAGCCTTGATCGCTATTCTCGGGTCTTTGTTCCTTAACACTGCCTTTATCCTTTAAACCAAGGGATTAAAACTCTGATCTTCAGGTTTTGAAATTAATCCCTCTTTAACCTTGATTCTTCATTATGGATGCCCTTTGTTGCTCTGTCTCAGTGGCACAAATGATAATATGCAGTGGGGGATTTCTGAGATCGAGGGTCGAGAGATCCTTGATAGAATGTGAACTCGTAACTCACTGGTCCCTTTTCCTTTGATTTAAGCCATAGTATCATCATTCTGGGCCCTTTTGTCATCTGTATGTGACTGCGGAAAAACACAGAGCAAACACCATTAAATCCTGCAAAAAACATAACAAACTCATTATAAAATCCTGCGGAATCTGGTTAAGACTGCTTCAAAGGTTTAATGGAGGGGGTGGAGCTGTGTGAAATGGAGGAATTTGCTGAAAAAAAGGGAGAAAAACCCTTGGCGGAAGCGAAACAGGTGAAAATGGAGTTTGGGTGCGATATTGAATGTGGGTCGTTTGATTAGAAAAATCAACGGCGGGGATCGCCCAATGGAATTATTTGGGAAAATGATGAAGGGCGATGGCTTGGGGTCGCAATGTAATGAGGACCATTGGATCTTAACAATCAACGGCCAAGATTAAAAGTGAAATAACACTGCGGAGGGTAGCTGGGGTCTGTTAGTCATCAATATTTTTCACCTGTTGATGATGACTAGTTTTTAAAGCCATGTTTTCTAGTAGCTGATCTCCAATTTGTTAAATTTGTCAGCTAGAAAACATCCATAAAAAAATTTCCCTCCTACCTTTTCAATCAGCCTATGATGAGAAAAAGCCTAATTGTCAAGCCCTATCTAGTCTCACTCATACAAACTTGTCCATCAGCTGTCATAAGCTAAAGTCATCTGCTATCATTCACCCTCATCCCCAACTCATTCATTAACCAACTGATTGATAAGAATGTTAGCTACCCTACCTCTGGTCATATCTCATCTTGGGATCTGATCATACCAAAGAGAATACTCCAAATCTGTCAAAAAACTCCCCTAAGTTAGGTAGTGGTGCATTAGGAAATCCTCCCTTGGCAAACTATCCTAAGCCAAAAGAACCTCTGTCTAACACCAACCAGTCGTATATGGCCTTCCTATTCTGCAAAAAAAGTTTGATACACCCTTAGTTCATGCCACTAGCAGGCCTTGGTGTCTTAGCAGTGCATGTTTCAAAATCCAAACTCATATTATGTTGCTCTATAGTGTTTTAATGTATTTTTCAAAGCATAAAGGCACCAGTGTTCCAGAAGAAATTATTAAACTAAACATGAGAAGACAGCTGCTTCTCATGTTGTTTTGAGCCTGGGATTAAATTACTAGTCAGAGAGGTAACTCAATGAACTCCTGCAAACACAGTCAAAAGGTTAGTGACTTATGACTAGCAAGTAATACTCTACAGATACAAGTCAGGTTGCTTCTGGTTTCTAAAAGATGCATAAGGGTATTTTAACAACATGATACATATCTCAGAGAATGCCTCTCATAGCATATTGTCAAATTTTCACTTTTATTACTTACTGTGATATACCAACCAGAGATAGGCATTACAAGGGAAGAGGACACAGTTTGGGAAATAGGTGAAATATCATGACTGTGTTAATCTCCTTCATTAAAGAGAAGATGGCCAGAGAGGCATGTTGTGGCCTCCTTCATGTACAAGCAGAGGGCCAACATGTCTTTAAATGATTTCAGGGCTGTTGCAGACCTCCTTCACAAATAAATAAAGGACCAGCTCCTCAAAAAACTTTACACAGTAAATTAGCTCATTCATAAGGCCAAAGGTGTGATAAAAACAGTGTTTCAATTTCAGTAAAAAAATTTCCCCATCAAAATGAAAGACAGAGTTTTTAGAAGACACATGACAATTATCAAACATAGGCCTCCTTCATAAATAAGTAGAGGGCCCACCATTGTTTGAAGATCAGGAGCATTTATTTCAGTGTGGCAGAGATTTCAAAAAGGACTGCTGTAAAAAATGGTAAAGTGAGTGAAGTTTCACTATTTTTAAACCTCATTCACTGCGAAACAATGGTTAATACAAATGAAAATTCCTTGTGTTGAAAACCTCTTCTACATAGAAATCATACAGTGGCATAAGGGTGTTGAAGGTCTCTATTTCTTATGTTTACAAAGAATTTCCTCCAAAAGATACAAGGTCACATTTTCGAAGAGGGCATTGCTATCTATCCAAGTGCCTTTCCCAACACATAGAAAAAGAGCACTTTCATGATCAAAACCATGCTTCTTGTCTAAAAATTCAAAGGATACACAGTGCTTAGAGAGATAGATGTCACAAGCAAAGTCACCTAGGGAAAGAGCAGTTGATTTGTCAACTTGAAGATGGCCTCCCTCACAAAAGGCATAGGGTCAGTTCTCTTAAGGCTTTCACCATGAAAATTAGCTCATACAAATGGTTAAAGAGATACTCAAACAAGTTTCATGTTTATATCAAAGGACCCTCATCGGCAGATAAGGATAAAGGTCTCATTATGAGTCTGAAGGACTGTTTTGAAGAAGCTACAAAGGTGTTAGAATCCTCTACAAACAACAGTCCAAGTATTAGTTTTAACACTCCTTCCACTTCCTATAAACAATATTTTTATGAATATGTTTTCAAAGGTTAGAAACATCCTTGTGTTAATGAATTCCTCTTCAGATAAAGGATCTTTTATAAAAGCTTCAGAGAAATACAACTCAAGAAATTGTGAGACAGTGGTTAAAAGACTGCTCGAATTACAAATACACTTATTCAAAAGGAAATTTTAGTTTTAAAAGAGTGAAGAGGTCTTCAAAATGATAAAGACAATGATTTATGTTTTTTAAGACAAAAATGCCTTTTTAGCATTCAAACCCTCACAAAGTGAATACAAAGGTTTTTCGGCTTTTTCATCTTTAAAGTGCATAGGAGACTGTTGCAAAGTCCCATTTGCAAAATTCAAAACACAACAAACACTCCCCTGGTTTCTCACTAGACAAAACAAGAAATTTTGAGCAAACTCCAAGTTTTTCAAGGCTTCAAGCCTGTGTGGTGCGCTTGTGAGCACATTTACACTGGTCTTAAACTGTTGCGTGGCACGCTTGTAGCAGTGCGGGATGCACCTGTGCGCGCGTTCAACAACTGCCCAAGGTCGACCCGACAGTCTACTGTGCAGCGCCCTCCGATATAAACACGTCGCTCCTCCATCTGCCTTTCGAAAAAGATCTAAAATCTCCTCCAACAATTGACCAAGGCCCTTACGCTTTTCTTCAAGGTATTCACCATTTCCTCTTGGAAAAATTCAAAGTTTGAAAGGGGTGTTTTGTGCTGTTTTTTCCCTAAGAAGGAGATAATGATTTTGAAACCATTTCATCATCTAAAAAAATGAGATAGGCAGTGTTAATGAGACAAAGTTCTTGTCACGGCTGAAGAAAGTTTTCTTATGTTTGGAGGTCTCAAATCAATTTGGACAGTGTCTTAACAGTGGCTTTAAGGGCAGTTTGTCATTTAAAAAACACAAGAAAAAAGCAGTGATTAGAGGGTGGGGTTTTGGTATAAAATTGAAGAGTTTTGTTGTTGTGATTACTAAGGATTAGTACAATGATAGGTGGGGTGTTTTTATCAGTCTTAAAGGGCCTTAACTACCTTTAAGAACAGTGAAAACCATACACAAATTACAAGACAAAAATACAGAGTTGCAGAGGTCTCAAACTAGATGGAAGGTGTCGTAACAGTGTTAAAACAAGAACAAAGTTTGTCTGCAAAATCAAAGGGGAAAACATTGATTATAAGGTTAAGGTTTGGTCATATAAAGTGTCCTCTCTATGTTGTGAAATAGTGAACTTTGTGCAGCCACCAGAGTTCCAAAAACAGAGTGTGTTGAAATGTTTTTCAAGTCAGCTGAGGGTGTCTTGTTTACTTTGTAAAAGAACAGTGAATAGCAAAAAGAGAATTGTTTGGAGAGAAATGTGTTTTTGTTTTTGTCCAAACACAAGAGTTATTTCTTCACCAAGAGACCACAAACACATCTTTTCAAAGTTATTTTCCACAAACATAGTGATAAATTGATTTTGGTTGTCATTGACAAATACTTTTTTGATTGGCATCAAAGAGGCACAGTGACTTATAAGGAGGACAGGGTGTGTTGTTGAGAAACCATTTCCAAAAAACCATTTGAGATAGCTTGTTTTTGTCAGTTAACAAAGAGTATCCAAAAAAAAAATGCTTCCAGGCAAGACAGCAGAAGTGGCCTTCACAGGAGGTTTGAACCTGTTTCAACTGAAGAGGTAAATGCTCATCCATCAGTCCTTTTTAACTTTCATGAAGTTGGATGTCTAGAGTTTTGTCAAAGGGTGCAGGAGGTGAAAATCTATCTCCCCTTGACACATATTTGTGCTTTAAGATTGCAAGGGAAACACTTTCAACTGACAGGCTTGGATTTCAAGTTTTCTCCTCGATCCATTTCTAAAGCTACCAAAATCCCTTATGTCAGGGAAAAGTGGTTTAAACAGAGCTACTTAGACTCAGAACAATACAAACCCTTTTTGAAGCCGGAGCATTGGGATACATGTCCATCCATATTTTCTTTCTCATATCTGTTGACTAGTTATGCTCCCCTCATGAAGATAGTCATGAAATACTTCACATGCGAGGGAAGCTTCTCCCGGGTCTATGCTTACCATGTCTGGTTGCTCATGCATTTCACAAAAGCCAAATTGTTAAATCTCCCCTTCTTTCTCCATAGAAGTATTGAAAAGATGGCCTCCACTGTTTAGAAAAGACCTCCTTCTCAGCAGTCAGCTTGCCTTTTCCATCATTCCCTCATCAAGATTGTCATTCTTCATCAGCTTGAGAAGAAGGGAATCTCTTGGGACACTTTCATTGCACATCCAGATTTCTCCATTGTACCTTCATCCCATCCATCTCCTTCACCTTCCACTCAGCATCTTTCGCCTTCTTCAAGTAAGCCCATTCCCAAGAAGCTAAAATTTCCCATAATTAGTGAAGAAGGGCAGCATAGTGAAGAAGAAGAACATGATGATGAAGAGCAGCATGATGAGGAGGAGCAGCATGATGAAGAAGAAGCATTAGGGGAATTTTGAGGTCTAAAATGGGCCTCCTAAGAAAAATGTAATACAAAAATAAACTTTATAACAACCAATAGGATTCAAGATGATGATGTCAACCATGGGGGATGATTTATCATTTTTTAAATAAAAGGGTAAAAATATTAAAAAATAATAAAATAATAAAACTACTTTTTCAACTCGTATTTTCAACTTATCTCCCAAAATTTTTACTCAAATTTTGAGTGGGAGTACTTGTTGGATGCAAAATTTAATTCCTGATCCAAGGAGTACCCATGTTGCATACTTTCGATGAACCCTACTACATGAAAAATGAGAAATACATTAAAAAAACGTGATTACAATCACGTTTTTTTTATGTATTTCTCATTTTTTGTGTAGTAGGAACCATCGAAAGTATGCAACATGGGTACTCCTTGGAAGAGGATTTAAATTTCGCATCCAACGAGTACTCCCACTCAAAATTTGAGTAAAAACTTTTGGAGATAAGTTGAAAATATGAGTTGAAAAATTAGTTTTTTCATTTTTCCCTCTAAAATTTGATGATGTCATCAAATCTTATATGATTTTTTCCACTATTATTTTATAATTTCCTTAGGAGGCCCATTTTAGACCTCAAAATTCCCCTAATGAGCAGCAACATGATGAACAACAACATGAAGAAGGGCAGCAAGGTGAAGAAGAGCATGATGAAGAAGGGCAGCAAGATGAAAAAGAGCACAGTGAGGAAAGACAGCAAAGTGAAGAAAAACACAGTGATGAAGAAAACCGCCATGAAAAAGAGCAAAACAGTGAGGAGGGAAATGATGAGGAAATTGAACAGTTTGATGAAGATATTAGTAGCCCTCACAGCAGCAAAAAAGATGAAAATGAAGCCCAAAACATTGAAGAGACAGAGCCTCAAAGTCCTAAAGAAAGCAAGGAAAAGAGTAAAGAGGGCAACCCTCAAAAATACATGCAAGAGGACAGTCAAAGCATTCACGAATAAACTCAAAACAGTGGCAAGGATGATGAGGGAAGTAGCAAGGGCAAAGAGAAAATAGAGCATGTGCTAGCTGCCTCTCCTAGGCAAGGGGCCATGCTTTCTTCTCCAAAAGTGGCCAAGCCCAAGACATCAAGGAAAATGGTGCCTCAAACTATAACTCCAAATGTTACTAGGGCCCTGCAAAGCAAGGGGAAATTGCCCAAGCAACCCATTGTCGAATTACCCAAAAGGAGGAAGACCAAGAAGGCCACCCAAAGCAAGGGAAAGGAGAAAGAAGAAAGCAGCCATGAGAAGGAGAGGGACTTTGACATAATTCAGATCCAAAGTGATGATAGTGACAATGAGGCCCGAATCCTAGAGTCTCTCTTGATCAATAAAGAAGAAAAAATTGATGCTTTGAGGGCAGATCTAGAGAGGTCTAGAAACTTCATTCACTTTTTGCAAACACAAAATAAATAGATGAGTGTTCACATTGCGGTATATGATACACCGGCCTCATGGGCGAGTTCAATGATAGTGAAGATGAAGATTAGCCAAGGATAAAGAGGCCAAGGGCCATGGGACTCAGAAGAGCCCTTGAGAAACAAAAGGAGGAAGAAGCTGCCCTTTTCCAATCTTTTCCTCTCACTACTTTGTTGACCCAAGAGATAGATAACAATCGAGAAGCATGGCTTGAGAGGGTGAATGATCACTTGGAGAAGAAGTTGGAAAAGGCCAATAAATATTTGGACCTTCAAAGGAGGATGACCAGGCACTATAAGAAGCTAAATCAGTTCGCCCGACGGAAATTGAAGGCCACACAGGAAAAACTCAAGGAAGTTCAAAAGAGGCACCCGGGACCAAAAATGATGAAAGACACCTCAAAGCTCCAAATTTTGACCTCAACTTCTCAGCATGTTTCTGAAGACCCTTGAGGGTCATGCTCGCCAAAATTGGGCGAAATTCAACAAGTTTTGGTTTTTTGTCATTTTTGGGATTTTGGCTAAAAATCATGGGCATCGCCATTTCTGTTTGCAGGATCCTCAAAGGATGAAAATGGTATCATTGGATGCCATAGTTTTAGGGGTATCTACTCAGCAATTTTCAGATCAATTGAAGATTATTTTCTCCCCCAAAATGGGGAAAAATACTCATTTTTTCCACACTCTGCCCCGTTTATTAGCAAAATCTATTTTTTGGGTTTTTACACATAGGTAATATTTTGAAAACTTCTAGTGATCAGTTTGGAGAAAAATAAACATTTTCAGAAAATAGACATTCAGAGCTTTCTAACGAGCTATCACGGGCCTCGTTTCAACATCGAGAAGGCATCCAGAAGTTTCCCGAAAGACAAAGGACTTTCTGCTGATATATTTCTTAAGTATTTTTGTGAAAAATGTACTTTTCTAAAGTGACTTTTCCTCATGTTTGTTTAGCTATTTTTGGGCATGGTTAGTTAGGAAAAGTCAATATATTTTCCTTTTTTAGCATTTATGAGATATTTTATTAGATATTTTGTGCCTTGGACTTTGCAAAGCCTCAAGGACAAAATCAGATATTTTTGATGGGCCAATGAGATTGCAAGTTGCACTAGGAGGTTTTCCCTCATTTTGGCCTATATATTCCAAGAGACTTCAATGTAAACAAGGCTGAACTTGATGAATAGAAGCAATATATATGGTTATACAAGCTTGGAAGAAACACTTGTCTCATGCATTGGATAGTTTCTTGAGTGTTTTTGGATGATGAAAGAGGACTGTTGTTGGATTCCTTCACTTGGTAAAATGGTATAGTTTCCCTCTCTATTATGCTTCTTAGTTTTCATTCATATTCCATGTTCTTGCTTGCTATAAGACAGTAGAGAATAGATTTGAGACATGCCCTTGGAGACACCTCAAATTTCCTGTTTCTTTATAGCTTCTATGTTTTCTTCCTTCTTAGTCATATCAAAGAATCCTTGATTGCTCTTTGATAACTGAAGAAATTGTTTGCTTGTTTCATTTATGGTTTTATGCATGCTAAGTGTGATTCACGGTATACCCTGCTTACTCATGGCTAGTCATAGCTCCACCTCTGAAACCTTTCTTTGATTGTTTGATTGTCATTTGTTGAACCAAGGACATCTTGTACTGATCTTTCCCTTTGCCTAAAACTATGCAATCTTGCCTCAAAGTGCCCAATAGCTTGAAATACTATGCTTAGGCATTTCCTCATAGTGATTTGAGTTATTTGTTTGTCTTAACTGTCTTTCCCCAAAGTCTGATAGCAATTTTCTAAAGTTAGAGAGTCATATATCTCTATGTATTGCTTGAATGTTTATTTCTATGCGTTGATTAGTTTATAGTTACATTTCTCATGATTAATGGTTAGCCCTACCATGTTTATGTTAGCTATTGAACTATTTATGTTTGAAATCATTTGTTCTTCAGAAATTTAGTGTCCATCCCACTCCATTTTACCCAAAGATCCTTTTTACCTCGATCAAATCGGCCCTTCAACAACCTTGTATCACCATCTGATAGCTTTCTTGACCTTTTTGACCCCATAGCCCAGTTAATCTAACAATATTTTTATCTGTCTTAGTCTTTAATCAGTTCATCCCTCACAAACCTAAAAACAAACCAAAAACCTACTTCATAACTAGCCTAAAATGAGAAACGCAAGAAGCAAAACAGATAGACATCCCTTACACAAATAGAGAGAGTCCTCTCTGAGTCTAGGAAGGCTAGGTCCTTGGGCTCCAAATATTGGTTTGATGTTACCTCGTCACTTGGCTTGCCAATCAGCCAAATCATGGGACACTAACATAATGGGGATCACGATGGGACTGTGAGTGATAAACAAACTTAGATTCCCTAAACAGTTCAGCAGCCTTAAGAATACTATATGACTGACTTATCCCACCGCTCACTTACATAATGGCGATCACGGTGGGACTAACTAAGTACATAACAGTCTAGCAAACTCTTGTAGATTCATTAGTCTTTTAAATTTTAAACAGGCAAGCAGTCCATAGAATCATTTAGAGTAAACTCTTTTTGTTTTCACCACGCTAGCAAAGTGATGAATCAGGTTTAGAACACTCTAATAAACCATAGGCTACACATAAAAACTCAGAAAACCCCAAAACATCCCCAGATTGGCTTTTCCCTAGTTATTGGTGGTGGACCATAGCTACATCTCTACAAAACCAACCAAGTTCCACCTAGCGACTCCACTAGCCTCCAGTAGGCCTAAAAACTCCATAAAAACCAAAAATTCATAAACCATACCTTTCTGCTGACTCATCCTTTCTAAAACTTAAAACTCATGGTGACAACTCTGTTGTTAGTATGAATCTTTCGTCGTAAAAGATCATTTTAGCTACGCATAACAAATAGCCCTAACATCAATTATGGCTGAAAAATATCTTTAAGTCTGCTGCACAAATCCAGATCTAAGCACAAAAGACATTAAGTAGATAAAATATAATATGGCTCCATGCATCCAATAGACAAGACAAGAACAACGTATTTAAAAGAATTTTATATTATATTAAAGAATGGGGCACCTTAGAGGAAAAAAAGAAAGGTGTTTTCTGGTTCTCCTCAATGGGATGGGTTCTTGAAAGTCCTCAGTGTTTCAGATCTAAAATTCCTCTCTCTTATTGTGGTAGAAAACCTAGGCAAACATAGAACTCAATGGGAGCTCACAAGGAAAAAATGGAAAATGGTGACCAAGAGTAGATCTAGTGTGATCTAATGCAATGAAGGTGACTAATGAATGGGGAAAACCCTTCTATTTATAACAAAATATTGGGGTGTTCTAGAACTCGGTGCATGAATAAAATATTATTAATCAAATTCTAGAACCACCCCTTAGGAATATTTTATTATATTTGTTGGAGGGAAAAGGTCTTTTGACTTGGGTCAATTCTTTTATTTATAAACAATAAATAAATAAATGATTTATTTTTTATTTTAGGGAGATGATGGGGATATAATTAAATAAATAATGGTTTATTTAATTATTTAAAAATGATTTAGTCAAATTTAACTAGGAATATTATTAAATAATGGTTTAAATAACTTATTCCTAGGAAATAATTAAATAAATAATGATTTATTTAATTAATTTCCTTGTTTTGGGTTAAATATGACCAGGAAATATGGACAAATGTTATTTGACATGGTGAAAGCAATTTTACTTAGGGTAAAATTGGTCTTACATGGTGTACTTGGGTTCATCTAATGATAATGAGTTAGATGACCAAAAAAATGGTGTAACATCTGTGATCAGTGACAAACTAAGTATAACTTATCGATTCAGAAAAATTCACCTAAACATAGGAGATAAACAGAAATAAACCTGCAAATAGAACCTTTAGCTTGTCCAGACAGCCTAGCAAACTGTTGAAACCAAGTAATAACTCTTCCTTGCAAGTTTCCACCTCAAAGTTTGCTAGAATTTTTTTTCCCAAAAGCATCTTTGATGGTATTGGTGGTGGACCATAGATCTCAAAGAATCCACTTGGCGACTCCACTAGCCCTCATTTTTGTTTTGACCATCCTTCACATTAGCAAAACCCCTAGAGAGGCCATTCATCCAAAACAATCACAAATACCATCCTCTCTAAACTCTGAATTCGAAATCTGGCTTCACAAAGAATCTATACCAGATCTCATCCGAACCCAAATCCCCCTATCATAGTAGATGACCCAGAGAAGATTCTGTGGCAAGCTTCCGAAACTGGCAACTTAACTACTGATAGGTCCATCTGTAAAGCAAGATCAGTACCTGAACACCTCACATCCTTGCAAGATTTCCCATTTGACTTAAAATTAGCAGAAACCCTTTTTAGAAGCAAGTCACAGAGTAAAGTAAACTTTGACGATCTTGAGCCCCTAGATTTTCCACAGAGTCCTAGTAGAGAGGCCTCACCTACTACACCTCCTGAATTCCATCTTCTCCATCACTTTGGCTCCTACCACCCCAGATCTTCTCAAAATCAGATCACTAGCCCAAGTATATCCACCACACCCATCCAAACCACTACTGTTCAAATCACCTCAGCTCATCCTACAAGCCCTCATATTGTAAATCATCCATTAGCTCCCGCCATGGCAGCTTGGTATGCACCCTTGGTGTTGCCACACCCTTTGGCTCCCTCACAAAATGACTATCAATCCAAAATCCCGCACTATACCGGAGTTGAGGCTGCTACTGCTAAACAACATGTAGATAGAATTAGTGATGCCTTTGAATACATGGAAATAGAGGACGAGACCATAAGAATGAGGATGTTCGCCCAAAGCCTTGGCGGAGAACCCAAAAAATGGTTTAAGAGCTTAACTCCAAATAGCATATACGATCTCCCAGAACTCTACCAAACCTTCATAAATAAGTGGGAAATCAGAAAGAACCCCATCCAAATCATGTCGGAATATAACAATATAAAAAGGGAAAATGGGGAAAGTGTCCAGGAATACTGCACTAGGTTCAACAGTGTTTATAATGCCCTCCCGCCTCACTTCAAACCTCCACTTGGCTCAGCCTTAGCAAAGTTCCCCGAAGGTTTTGACCCAGAAATGACTTATCAACTAAGAGACAAGGACCCCCCAACCTTAGAGGAAATGCAAAAAGTGGCCATAAGTGCAGAAGCCAACTTAGTAGAAAAGAGAGCTAGGACCAGATCAGAAAGGAAAGTCACATACCAGGATGAGGTCTCCCCTTCAACCCCTTCCTTAGATCCTAGAATAGATGACTAGGTTAGATCCATGGCGAAAATGTGGGAAAAGATGAGTGAAAAGACACCTCTTAGGGACAACCAGCCAAACCCTCCAAACAGAAACCAGAACCAAAACTTTAGGAGAGAACAGCCTCAAAACAAACCAAGGGAAAATGACCAACAAATTAGGCCACCCTTCAATGAAAATTATGTTGATTAGGATGAGAGGGATACAGAACCCATTGATGAAAATCATTTGAACCTTATAGGTTATGATAATGAGAGTGAGGTTTACCTCACAGAAGAAGAACAAGCTTTCTTCTCTCCGAATCAAAATGAAACCAACTATGAAGATCCCGAAGATCCTACTATAGATTTTCAGAATTCCATAATAGAATCTCACAGGCAGTATGATCTTAGAAGCAGAAAAAACCAAGACAACTCCAAGAAAGGTAGCTCAGACACTGCTAAAACCCTTGATACCATCCTTAAAAGAGCAGTGGATAGCAACAAAATCGTGGTCAAGAAAACTAACCAAAGCAAAGATAAAGCTATTCAGACAAGCCTTGGCCCAGATTTTCCCAGTAGCTCTTCCAAGATTCCCAAGATGGTTGTTTTGAACAAAATCCTGAAACAAAGTCAGCAAACTCAGAACATAGAGAAAGTCATGGCTGAAAAAACTGAAGCAAACCTGTCTAAACTACAAGCACCCTTCAGTTTTGAGGGAGAAATCACCAAAATAAAGGTTACCATGCCTCTCACTGAACTTATCACCCAAAGCTCTTATAAATCCCAAGTGTTAAAGGTCCTGAATATAGGAAATGATGCAAACACCCTTAATGACACTCCTGAAGTGTTGTTTGGTCCAAAAATAGAAGGTAAATTCCAAGAAGGAACCACTCTTCCCTTTTACATCAGTCTGAATACCCATGACCAAATCCTACACAATGCCATGCTAGACTCCGGGGCCTCGCATAATCTCATGCCAAAGGTTGTGATGGAAAGATTAGGCCTAGAAATAACAAAACCTTATAAACACTTATATTCATTTGATTCAAGCAGAGTCAAGTGTCTAGGCTTAATCAAAGATCTTTGTTTCAGTTTGGCCCAAATACCTGCAAAACACCTGATCATGGACATAGTGGTAGCAGACATCCCCCCCAAGTACGGAATGCTTTTATATAGATCTTGGGGAGCCAAGCTTCAGGGAAATATTCAACTTGATATGTCCTACGCCACTATTCCTGTGTTTAACCAAACTAGAATACTCTATCGGGAATCACACATGAAATATATTGTCAGTAGCCAAGAAAGGCCAGATAACATCCTGATGTACTCCTTGCATTCTGATATGAACTATTTCATTTTACACATTGATGAAGACATTGAATAACATTCAGGAGGTTTTGAAACAAACTTAGACCCACCACATCAGCTGCCCCAAGTTCTCTATGATGAACTAGACACTCAAAATTATCATGACCATGAGCGGTTATGTCTTGAGGAAAGAGAGTTTGTTCCTCTTGAAACAGAGATAGAGCAAGAAGCACAAAATATTATGTACCATCAAGCAAATTGCTTAAACCATAGGCAAACATTAGAAGTGTCATCAGGATACTTTTTCACAACAGAGGCATTAGAAGAATTGCATATCACAAACCTCTTTGGAAATCAGGGGCAGGGAAGCTTAATGTTCTTACCATACCTTAAGGATTTACCATCACATAACTCTACACCTTCAAATGAAACCTTGACTGTAGCCATAACAGCTCAAAATCCAAGAAAAATGTCTAAAAAACTTCTTATAAAAGGATATGATGACTGCAGTCCAAATATAACTGAGTTGTTTGAACTAGCTAGCATTCTGCCACTCCACCAAAGACTTAGAACTGCTAGAATTTGTAATCTTGTCCAAAATAATACTTCATATGGAGAAAATAGTGAGAAGCACTATGCCACTTCCATCACTCCAAGAAACAACTTCGATTAAAGAAAATACAAAAATCTTGACCAAACAATAGTAGTCAAAGATAAAACAGTGAGTCATAGGATCTGTTTTGATTTTACAAATATTAATACACACCCTTGTGACAGAAATTTTATCCTTCCTTCCCAAGACCATGATATACTAATGATAAGTGCTTTTAATCATGTGTCTTTTCACGATGATGTTTCAGGGTATCGCCAAATAATTCCTTTGCAAAACAAATAGCTCAAAGAATTTTTCAAGTATGCTGGAAGTAGTTCCATCCTCAAACCCAGAATTGCAAAACCACCAGACACCAAAAACATGCTCGTGAAAGCCATGTTTCCCGTTCTGAATTTCTGCATTCTGATGTACCTTGATTATCTCATCATATACTTCAAAAATGACAAAGAATATCTGCATTATTTGAAAAATATGTACAACAAAAGAAGGAGTGGGAATCAGAGGTATAAAGAGGTACAACGGGAAGATACGGGGTTGTTTAGAGATTCATGCATGAATCCTTATGTCATGCTTGAAAGAGAAAATTTTCCAAATTTTTCTTTTCAAGAGCTGAGTGGACCAAGAGTGGTAGGAGATCCTTATGAAGATAAGATACTTAAATTTGACCATTTCCAAGATTTCTGAGTTAAAACATTTTCAATCATTGTATATGTCATTGTTTGAAAAAAAAAAAAAAAAAAAAAACAGAAAACTCAAAAACAATAGAAAAATAGAAAAAGAGGGTAGCTTGAAAAATAGAAAGAAAGCCCCGTGTTCAAAAAATAGTCATTCTGAAAGTGCACAAGTCTAAATGTTGCTACGAGTACTCAAAATGTCTAGTTCAGTTATCTAGCCTAATCATAACTGAACATGTTTTAAATTTATTTGTTGATAAGTTAGTGAGAGGAAAGATAGTCAACATTGTGTAAGCTTGACTTGTCAAAGAAAATAGATTAGGAAAAGATACTAGTTCCACATGCTCAAAACAGAACCAAAGAGGAAAGCAGGGATGAAAAACAAACTGTGTATCCTAGCCCTGATTTTCTAGATTTCATATTATTGCAAAATAATATTTGTGTGCAGCTTGTCTTTCATGCCACAAGTACATGACAAATTAGACTGTCTAATCCTGATTTAGTCATTTTTCAATTTCATGTTTTAGAATAGAGAATAAAATCCTGTCAAACAACTTAACCTTGACAGTCAATCCAGCATAGGTAGAGAAACAAAGGGGTTCACCAACTTAATCTGAACTCCCGGTGGATATAAGTGCAGAATTAGATAGTGTCATTTTTCAAAAAAATATTATGTCAAAGGGTTGCCAGTTCAAATGCACCCGAAAGAAGAAAAAATGTTAGGAAATATAGTGGGGTAGGTAGAAATGACTTTGATGCTAATCATGTTGTCAATTTTTAGAAATAGAATCAAGGAAGAAAGAAATTTGCGCCAATGGATAAAGGCACTAGTCTTCAAAGGACCGAGATCTGAAATTCTAGACACCTCCTGAAAAGGAGCTGCCCTCCCCAAATGGAGCCACTGTTAGTCATCAGTATTTTTAACCTGTTGATGATGACTAGTTTTTAAAGCCAAGTTTTCTAGCAGCTGATCTCCAGTTTGTCAAATTTGTCAGCTAGAAAACATCCATAAAAATTTTTCCCTCCTACCTTTTCAATCAACCTATGATGAGAAAAAACCTAATTGTTAAGACCTATCTAGTCTCAGTCATACAAACTTGTCCATCAACTGTCATAAGCTAAAGTCATCTGCTATCATTCACCCTCATCCACAACTCATTCATTAACCAACTGATTGATAAGAATGTCAGCTACCCTACCTCTGGTCATATCTCATCTTGGGATCTGATCATACCAAAGAGAATACTCCAAATCTGTAAAAAACCTCCCCTAAGTTAGGTAGTGGCGCGTTAGGGAATCCTCCCTTGGCAAACTATCCTAAGCCAAAAGAACCTCTGTCTAACACCAGCAAGTCATAGAGAGCCTTCCTATTCTGCAAAAAAAGTTTGATACACCCTTAGGTCGCACCACTAGCAGGCCTTGGTGTCTTAGCAGTGCATTTTTCAAAAGCCAAATTCATATTATGTTTCTCTATAGTGTTTCAATGTCTTTTTCAAAGCAGAAAGGTACCAGTGTTCTAGAAGACATTATTAAACTAAACATGAGAAGATAGCTTCTTCTCATGTTGTTTTGAGCCTAGGATGCAAGTACTAGTCAGAGAGGTAACTCAATGAACTCCTGCAAACACAGTCAAAAGGTTAGTGACTTATGACTAGCAAGTAATACTCTGCGGATACAATTCAGGTTACTTCTGGTTTCTAAAATATGCATAAGGGTATTTTAACAACAGGATACATATCTCAGAGAATGCCTCTCATAGCATATTGTCAATTTTTCACTTTTATTACTTACTGTGATATACCAACCAGAGATAGGCATTACAAGGGAAGAGGACACAGTTTGGGAAATAGGTGAAATATCATGACTGTGTTAATCTCCTTCATTATAGAGTAGATGGCTAGAAAGGCATGTTGTGGCCTCCTTCATGTACAAGCAGAGGGCCAACATGTCTTTAAATTATTTCAGGGTTGTTGCAGACCTCCTTCACAAGGAAATAAAGGACCAGCTCCTCAAAAAACTTTACACAGTAAATCATCTCATTCATAAGGCCAAAGGTGTGATAAAAACAGTGTTTAAATTTCAGTCAAAAAATGTCCCCATCGAAATGAAAGACAGATTTTTTAGAAGACACATGACAGTTATCAAACATAGGCCTCCTTCATAAATAAGTAGAGGGCCCACCATTGTTTGAAGATAAGGAGCATTTATTTCAGTGTGGCAGAGATTTCAAAAATGACTGCTGTAAAAAATGGTAAAGTGAGTGAAGTTTCACTATTTTTAAACCTCATTCACTGCGAAACAATGGTTAATACAAATGAAAATTCCTTGTGTTGAAAACCTCTTCTACATAGAAATCATACAGTGGCATAAGGGTGTTGAAGGTCTCTATTTCTTATGTTTACAAAGGATTTCCTCCAAAAGATACAAGGTCACATTTTTGAAGAGGGCATTGCTATCTATCCAAGTGCCTTTCCCAACACATAGAAAAAGAGCACTTTCATGATCAAAACCATGCTTCTTGTCTAAAAATTCAAAGGATACACAGTGCTTAGAGAGATAGATGTCACAAGCAAAGTCACCTAGGGAAAGAGCAGTTGATTTGTCAACTTGAAGATGGCCTCCCTCACAAAAGGCATAGGGTCAGTTCTCTTAAGGCTTTCACCATGCAAATTAGCTCATACAAATGGTTAAAGAGATACTCAGACAAGTTTCATGTTTATATCAAAGGACCCTCATCGGCAGATAAGGATGAAGGTCTCATTATGAGTCTGAAGGGATATTTTGAAGAAGCTGCAAAGGTGTTAGAATCCTCTACAAACAACAGTCCAAGTATTAGTTTTAACACTCCTTCCACTTCCTATAAACAGTTTTTTTATGAATAAGTTTTCAAAGGTCAGAAACATCCTTCTGTTAATGAAGTCCTCTTCAGATAAAGGATCTTTTATAAAAGCTTTAGAGAAATATAGCTCAAGAAATGGTGAGACAGTGGTTAAAAGACTACTCGAATTGCAAATACACTTATTCAAAAGTAAATTTTTGTTTTAAAAGAGCGAAGAGGTCTTCAAAATGATAAAGATAGTGATTTATGTTTTTTAAGACAAAAAGGCCTTTTTAGCATTCAAACCCTCACAAAGTGACTACAAAGGTTTTTCAGCTTTTTCATCTTTAAAGGGCATAGGAGACCGTTGCAAATTCCCATTTGCAAAATTCAAAACACAACAAGCGCTCCCCTGGCTGCTCACTAGAAAAAACAAGAAATTTCGAGCAAACTCCAAGTTTTTCAAGGCTTCAAGCCTACACGATGCACCTGTAAGTTTGCGTGGCACGCCTGTGAGCGCATTTACACTGGTCTTCAACTGTTGTGTGGCATGCCTGTAGCAGCGCGCGGTGCGCCTGTGCGCACGTTCAACAGCTGCCCGAGGTCGACCCGACAGTCTACTGCGCGGTGCCCTCTGATCTAAACACGTCGCTCCTCTATATGCCTTCCGAAGAAGCCCTAAAAGCTCTTCCAAAAATTGACCAAGGCCCTGAAGCTTTTCTTCGAGGTATTCTCCATTTCCTCTTGGCAAAATTCAAAGTTTGAATGGGGTTTTTTGCGGTATTTTTTCCCTAAAAAGGAGATAATAATTTTGGAACCATTTCATCATCTAAAACAATGATATAGGCAGTGTTAAAGAGACAGAGTTCTTGTCAAAGCTGAAGAAATTTTTCTTATGTTTGGAGGTCTCAAATCAATTTGGGCAGTGTCTTAACAGTGGCTTTAAGGGCAGTTTGTCATTTAAAAAACACAAGAAAAAAGCAGTGATTAGAGGGTGGGGTTTTGGTCGAAAATTAAAGAGTTTTGTTGCTGTGATTACTAAGGATTAGTACAGTGATAGGTGGGGTGTTTTTATCAGTCTTAAAGGGCCTTAACTGTCTTTAAGAACAATGAAAACCATACACAAATTACAAGACAAAAATACAGAGTTGCAGAGGTCTCAAACTAGTTGGAAGGTGTCCTAACAGTGTTAAAACAAGAACAAAGTTTGTCTGCAAAATCAAAGGGGAAAACACTGATTATAAGGTGAAGGTTTGGTCATATAAATTGTCCTCTTTGTGTTGTGAAATATTGAACTTTGTGCAGCCACCAGAGTTCCAAAAACATAGTGTGTTGAAAGGTTTTTCAAGTTAGCTGAGGGTGTTTTGTTTACTTTGTAAAAGAACAGTGAATAGAAAAAAGAGCATTGTTTGGAGAGAGGTGTTTTTGTTTTTGTCAAAACACAAGAGTTCCTTCTTCACCAAGAGACCACAAACACATATTTTCAAGTTTATTTGCCCAAACACAGTGATAAATTGATTTTGGTTGTCATTGACAAATACTTGTTTGATTGACATCAAAGAGGCACAGTGACTTATAAGGAGGATAGGGTGTGTTGTTGAGAAACCATTTCCAAAAAACCATTTGAGACAGCTTGTTTTTGTCAATTAGCAAAGAGTATCCAAAAAAAAAATGCCTCCTAGGCAAGACAACAGAAGTGGCCTTCACAGGAGGTTTGAACCTATTTCAACTGAAGAGGTAAATGCTCATCCATCAGTCCTGTTTAACTTTCATGAAGTTGGATGTCTAGAGTTTTTTCAAAGGGTGTAGGAGGTGAAAAGCTATCTCCCCTTGACACATCTTTGTGCTTTGAGATTGCAAGGGAAACACTTTCAGCTAGCAGGCTTGGATTTCAATTTTTCTCCTAGATCCATTTCTAAAGCTACCAAAATCCCTTATGTCGAGGAAAAGTGGTTTAAACAGAGCTACTTAGACTTAGAACAATACAAACCATTTTTGAAGTCGAAACATTGGGATACATGTACATCTGTCTTTCCTTTCTCATATTTGTTGACTAGTTATGCTCCCCTCATGAAGATAATCATCAAATACTTCACATGCGAGGGAAGCTTCTCCCGGGTCTATGCTTACCATGTCCGGTTGCTCATGCATTTCACAAAAGCCAAATTGTTAAATCTCCCCTTCTTCCTCCATAGAAGTATTGAAAAGATGGCCTCCACTATTCAAAAAAGACCTCCTTCTCAGCAATCAGCTTGCCTTTTCCATCATTCCCTCATCAATATTGTCATTCTTCATCAGCTTGAGAAGAAGGGAATCTCTTCGGACACTTTCATTGCACATCCATATTTCGCCATTGTACCTTCATCCCATGCATCTCCTTCACCTTCCACTCAGCATATTTCACCTTCTTCAAGTAAGACCATTCCCAAGAACATAAAATTTCCCATAATCAGTGAAGAAGGGAAGCATAGTGAAGAAGAAAAACATGATGATGAAGAGCATCATGATGAGGAGGAGCAGCATGATGAAGAATAAGAGCAGCAACATGATGAATAGCAACATGAATAATGGAAGCAAGGTGAAGAAGAGCATGATGAAGAAGGGCAGCAAGGTGAAAAAGAGCACATTGAGGAAAGGCAACAAAGTGAAGAAAAACACAGTGATGATATGCAGCACAGTGATGAAGAAAACCGCCATGAAAAAGAGCAAAACAGTGAGGAGGGAAATGATGAGGAAATTGAACAGTTTGATGAAGATATTGGTAGCCCTCACAGCAGCAAAAAAGATGAAGATGAAGCCCAAAACATTGAAGAGACAGAGCCTCAAAGTCCTCAAGAAAGCAAGGACAAGAGTAAAGAGGGCAGCCCTCAAAAACATATGCAAGAGGACAGTAAAAGCTTTCACGAAGAAACTCAAAACAGTGGCAAGGATGATGAGGGAAGTAGCAAGGTCAAAGAGCAAATAGAGCATGTGCTAGCTGCCTCTCCTAGGCAAGGGGTCATGCTTTCGTCTCCAAAAGTGGCCAAGCCTCGGACATCAAGGAAAAGGGTGCCTCAAACTATAACTCCAAATGTTACTAGGGCCCTGCGAAGCAAGGGGAAATTGCCCAAGCAACCCATTATCGAATTACCCAAAAGGAGGAAGACCAAGAAGGCCACCCAAAGCAAGGGAAAGGAGAAAGAAGAAAGCGGCCATGAGAAGGAGAGGGACTTTGACATAATTCAAATCCAAAGTGATGATAGTGACAATGAGGCCTGAATCCTAAAGTCTCTCTTCATCAATAAAGAAGAACAAATTGATGCTTTGAGGGCAGATATAGAGAGGTCTAGAAACTTCATTCACTTTTTGCAAACACAAAATAAACAAATGAGTGTCTACATGGCGGTATATGAGACACAGGCCATCAAATATAAAAATGAAGCCTCCAAGGCACAAGTTAAATTGAAAGAAATCATGGGCGAGTTCAATGATAGAGAAGATGAAGATCAACCAAGGAGAAAGAGGCCAAGGACCATGGGACTCAGAAGAGCCCTTGAGAAACAAAAGGAGGAAGAAGCTGCCATTTTCCAATATTTTCCACTCACTACTTTGTTCACGCAGGAGATAGAGAACAATCGAGAAGCATTGCTTGAGAGGGTGAATGATCACTTGGAGAAGAAGTTGGAAAAGGCCAATAAAGATTTGGACCTTCAAAGGAGAATGACCGGGCACTATAAGAAGCTGAATTAGTTATCCCGACGAAAATTGAAGGCCACACAGGAAAAACTCAAGGAAGCTCAAAAGAGGCGCCCGGCACCAAAAATGAAGAAAGACACCTCAAAGCTCCAAATTTTGGCCTCATCTTCTCAGCATGTTTCTGAAAACCCTTGAGGGTCATGCTTGCCAAAATTGGGCGAAATTCAACAAGTTTTGGTTTTTTGTCATTTTTCCGTTTTTGGCTAAAAATCATGGGCATCGCCATTTCTATTTGGGGCATTCTCAAAGGATGAAAATGGTATCATTGGATGCCATAGTTTTAGGGGCATCTACTCAGAAATTTTTAGATCAATTGAAGATGATTTTCTCCCCCAAAATGGCGAAAAACACTCACTTTTTCCACACTCTTCCCCGTTTATCAGCAAAGTCTATTTTTTGGGCTTTTACACACAGGTCATCTTTTGATAGACTTTCAATGATCATTTTGGATAAAAATAAGAATTTTCAGAAATTAGACATTCAGAGCTTTCCAACGAGCCATCACGGGCCTCGTTTCGACATCGGGAAGGCATCCAAAAGTTTCCCGCAAGACATAGGACTTTCTGCTGATATATTTCTTAAGTATTTTTGTGAAAAATGTACTTTTCTAAAGTGACTTTTCCTAATGTGCGTTTAGCTATTTTTGGGCATGGTTAGTTAGAAAAAGTCAATATATTTTCCTTTTGTAGCATTTTTGAGATATTTTATTAGATATTTTGTGCCTTGGGCTGTGCAAAGCCTCAAGGACAAAATCAGATATTTTTGATGGGCCAATGAGATTGCAAGTTGCACTAGGAGGTTTTCCCTCATCTTGGCCTATATATTCCAAGAGACTTCATTGTAAACAAGGCTGAACTTGATGAATAGAAGCAATATATATGGTTATACAAGCTTGGAAGAAGCACCTTGTCTCATGCATTGGATAGTTTCTTGATTTTTTTGGATGATGAAAGAGGACTGTTGTTGGATTCCTTGACTTGGTAAAATGGTATAGTGTCCCTCTCTGTTATGCTTCTTAGTTTTCATTCATATTCCATGCTCTTGCTTGCTATAAGATAGTAGAGAATGGATTTTAGACATGCCCTTGGAGGCACCTCAAATTTCATGTTTCTTTATAGCTTCTATGTTTTCTTCCTTCTTAGTCATATAAAAGAATCCTTGATTGCTTTTTGATAACTAAAGAAATTGTTTGGTTGTTTCATTTATGGTTTTATGCATGCTAAGTATGATTTACGGTATGCCCTGCTTACTCATGGCTAGTCATAGCTCCACCTCTCAAGCCTTTCTTTAATTGTTTGATTGTCATTTGTTGAACCAAGGAGGTCTTTTACTGATCTTGCCCTCTGCCTATAACTATGAAATCTTGCCTCAAAGTGCCCAATAGCTTGAAATACTATGCTTAGACATTTCCTCATAGTGATTTGAGTTATTTGTTTGTCTTAACTATCTTTCCTCGAAGTCTGATAGCAATTTCTTAAAGTTAGAGTGTCATATATCTCTATGTATTGCTTGAATGTTTATTTCTATGCATTGATCAGTTTATAGTTACATTTCTCATGATTAATGGTTAGCCCTACCATATTTATGTCAGCTATTGAACTATTTATGTTTGAAATCCTTTATTCTTAAAAAATTTAGTGTCCATCCCACTGCATTTTACCCAAAGATCCTTTTTACCTCGATCAAATCGGCCCTTCAACAACCTTGTATCACCATCTGAAAGCTTTCTTGACCTTTTCGACCCCATAGCTCAGTTAATCTGACAATATTTTTATATGTCTTAGTCTTTAATTAGCTCATCCCTCACAAACCTAAAAACAAAACCAAAAACCTACTTCATAACTAGCCTAAAATCAGAAACACAAGAAGCAAAACACATAGACATCCCTTACACAAATAGAGAGAGCCCTCTCTGAGTCCAGGAAGGCTAGGTCCTTGGGCTCCAAAGATTGGTTTGATGTTACCCTGCCACTTGGCTTGCCAATCAGCCAAATCACGGGACACTAACAGGGTCAACGATGGTTTAAATGTGGACCGTTGGATCAAGGAAATGGACGACGAAGATCTGTCGATGGGGGAGAATGAGAAGGGCAGGTTTTGAAAAGCACACGTAATGTGGACCATCCGATATAAAAAAGATCAACATCGGAGATTTGATTGCAGGATTACATCGGTATGAGGAAAGGGAAAAGTGGTGATGAAATGTGCTAATGCGATTGAGCGCGGACCGTTCTATCTAAGAGAGATCAACGGTCAGGATTAAATCGACAGGTTGATGTCAGACGGCTTACGAGATGGATGTGGGTGGGTTAAATGGTTCTTGGGTTAGATCCTGGCCATTGGATCTTTCTAACAGACGGTTAGATTTGAATCTGGGCAGTCGCAAATTGGAGGAGGAAAAGGGAAGGCACTTAAGAATTTGCACGATGCGACGGAGCATTGTCCGTAAGATCTGGAAGTCAGATCAACGGTTGAGACTTCAATCGGAGGGGTAAAGGAGAAAAGTTATGGGCGGAGTGCGATGAAATCTTAGCCATCGATTCTTGTGGTTTCAACGGCTAAGATTCAATCAGGGAGATCGGCATCGGAGGAGGAAAAAGGAAAGGGTAAGGGATTTTGTGATTTGTTGATTACGATGGGTTGAATATTTGCGATGCGATGAGCAGATGGCCGTTGATCTGCAGAGATCGGCGACCCATATTTATTTAAAATAATAACATCAGGTTTATGAAAAAACAAAGGAAAAGGGGTTTCGGGAAAGGGGATTTAGTGTTTTTAGCGCCTGATTACAGGGCTGTAGTTTTGTGAAAAGGGCGAGGAGATCGGGGGTTTAAAGAAAATGGCTTATCGCAATCGAAGTTAAAGTAAAGGCAATAAGGAAACAAGAAACCCCGATTGCGATTGCACGATGGGGGTTAGCTCCGGGTTATGGCTCCGGGTCTTATGCGGAGAAAAGGAGCTGGGGCTAAGGCTAAAGGGGCTTAAGGCCTTAATGAAAAAATGGAGTTTTTAGGATTTTTGAAGGATTTTTTGAGGTTTTTTGCCAAGGTTCCGATAAGGGGGAAAAGGGTTTTAAACAAAATGAAAAGGGGGACATAAGGTTTAAAAAGGGTTTTTTAATAGTTTATAGGTTAGATGAAGGGTTTTTTGAGGGATTCTATGAAGAGGGAAAAATGGGTGAAAGGAGGAGTGAAAATGATGGAAAAATGGGCTTTCTTAAGCAATTTTCTCTTGGTAAAACAACAGGTGTTTTTAGGATAAAGAGGGAAAAAGTAGTGAATATTAACTCAAAATTTTAAAGAACATTATGAGACTTCAAAAGATGATAGGTTTTCAAAGGGAAATATCTCTCGAAGGCCAAAAAAAAAAATTTAGCTGCCATTTGGTATAACAAATTTTTATAGGTGGCTGACAGTGGCTCCAACTTGGGATGGTAGCTCCTTGGAGGTGTCAAGAACCTCAAAATAGTATTCTTTGGATGCAGATCAGTGGCTTTTTTCCTTGACAACTTTTTCCTCTTTTTTGATCAGCTGCTGGAAATATGATTAGATCATTTGATATCAGTAGAAAAATTCTTCCCCAAACAACTAACTACACAACCTACTTCCTAACATTTTTTCTTCAAAAAGGTGCATTTGGACTTGCAGACCTTTAAACATCAACATTTTATTCTCTTTGAAAACAGGAAACTAATCTAAGTCTACTCTTATCCCTCCATGAGTTCATATTAAGCAGTTGAACTCATAAGTTTCTCTACCTAACTACTATCTGTTAGGATTAGACTGTCTAACAGATTTTAATTCTCTATTTTCTAAAACAGAAATTGAAAAAGTAGTCAAGTCGGAATTAAGCAGTCTAACTTGCTGCTGATCTATGGCATAAAAACAAGCTGCACATAGACTTTTATTTGCAGAAAATTTAAAACAAAATGTGAAGGTTTAAGATCTGAAAATTTAAAGACAACCTTCATTATTCTACAACTCTGTTTTGAATTTGTTTGAGTTGCTTTCTCTTTCTTTCCTGGTTCAAGTTTTGAGCTTGTTTGAACCTTTGTTTTTCTATCCTAATCTACCTTACTGATAAGCCAAGATTGAGTTGTTTGGTTGATCTAATTCACTAACCTATCAGCAGTAAATTGAAAACTAATTAGTCATGATTAGGTTGTATGACTAACTAGAAGTGTGTTTTTAGGAGTGGCATTTTGAGCTTGCACACTTTCAAACTTTGTTTCTCTTTTGGTATGGGGCTATACCCCTTTTGTTTTCATTCTACCCTTTTTCCATTTTTATTATTTTTGTATATATTATTATTATTATTATTATTTTTCAACTTTGAATGCAATGATGGATATGATATTTATAATGAAAAAATAAAAAAGCTTCAAACTGGCACAGTTAAGAAAAATAATGTTTGAGCATCCTTCCATTGACATGACCTCCAAAAAGTTTAGCTCCATTCATTTCCTGCACGAAACAAACATTGTTGCCAGCAGTAGAATGAATGAGATAAGGGCCTAGCCATAAGTTATCAAATTTTCCATGTTTTCCCTTATCTTCTCTCTTGGCATCCCACTTCAAAACTTTGTCACCAATGTTGAAATCACTGGCCTTTGTCCTTTTATCAAACATCTTCTTGATGTTTTCTTGCTTTTGTAGTGCTCTGTTGTAGACTTCCTCTCTGGTTTGTTGAAGATGTATAGTCTGATTGATTCTTCTTGTCATATCATTATCCTCAGACTGCACTTCTTGGATCATATTCATGACTGACACTCCTAAACTAGTTGGAAAAATTACATCTGCCCCATAAAATAGCTGGTAGGTTGACATTCCAATTGATTTCTTAAGTGTTAATCTGTTAGCCCATAGTGCATGTACCAGCTTTGTGCGCCATGATTTCTTATTGTCTTCTAGCAACTTTTTGATTATATTCACCAAACTTTTGTTTGAGGATTCTGCCAACCCATTACCTTGGGGGTAATAAAAAGTAGAATGGCCCAATGTAATCTGATATTTATGACAGAATTCAACTATATTTTTGGATCCAAATGCAGCAGCATTATCAGTGATAATCTTTCTAGGACATCCAAATCTAGATAGGATATGAGTTTCAATGAAGTTTATGATGACAGAGTCAGTGGCTTGCCTAGAAGGGATGGCTTCTATCCATTTGGTAAAATAGTCTGTTGCAATGAGGATCCATTTATGTTGGGCAGATGAGGCTGGATGGATTTCCCCAATGAAGTCTAGACCCCGCTGTTGAAAAGGAGCTTCAACAGTGACTGGTTGCAGAGGTAAGGGAATCAATTTTCTTTTGCCTTCAAAGAGTTGGCATTTGTGACAGGCAACAATCATTTTGTGGACATCTTGAAAGAGGGTGGGCCAGTAGTAACCAGCTCTAAGGATTTTATTGGCAGTTGTCTTCCAATAGAGGTGGCCACCACATTCTCCTTCATGAAATTCATGCTTGATCTTATCTGCATCATTCTCAGGCAAAAATTTAAGCAATAATTCACTAGAATTTTTCCAATATAGACATTTATCTAAAATGCAGTAATTTACAGCTTTCAACTTTACAAATCTTGCCTTTGTTTTAGACAAACCAAGAGGTGTATCTAAATTGAGAAAAACATATAAAATATCAGCATACCAAGATGAAAACAGGAAATGATCTTCAATAATAGGAGTTGACAACTCCTTCTCTTCATCTAATGCATCTATCATGTTTATATCAAGAGCTTCAAAATTAGACTCAGCCATTAATTTTGCTAGTCCTTGGCCTTTTCTGAGCTTAGTGGACTTGATTTCTAAATCATATTCAAGTATTACAACAATCCACTTTCCTCTTTTTCCATCTGGATCTTGCGTTAAAATGTCTTTTACAACTGAATTAGGCACAAATGCAATTATGTGGGAATGAAGAATATAAACTCTGAAGTATTTTAAGGCTTTGACTAAGGCAAAGGATTTTTTTCCCATGATATTGTACTTCAGAGGTGCGTCTCTCAATGCTTTACTAAAAAATGCAATTGGCTACTCTTTTCCCTTCAAGTCTTTCTGTAATAGGACAGCAGCCACTGTGTGTTCTGATGCAAATGAAAAAATGAAGAAATCCTTTGTAAAATTAGGACTAATGAGAACTGGTGTTTTGGTTAGTGCTTGTTTTACCAGTTCAAATGATTTCTTTGCTTCTAAGTTCCATTTGACTCCTTCTTCCTTTTTGAGCATATTTGTTATGTTTATAAGGAGTTTAGCTAGATTAGGTATGAACCTTCTCAAGAAATTAATCTTCCCAATGAAATATTGAAGTTCCTTAATGTTTCTAGGATGGTTGATTTGCAATATACCATCAATCCTCTTTGGATATATCTTTATCCCTTCTTCTGATATGATGTGTCCAAGTAGTTTTCCTTCTTGGAGACCAAACATTGTTTTCTTTGGATTTAAAGATATCCCAAATTTTCTGCATTTCTCAAATACCTTTCTCAACTGTTCCAGGTGTTCTTTATCTATTTTAGAAAAAACAGCGATATCATCAAGGTAAATAATGATGAAGAAGCCTAATTCTTCTGAGAATGCAATATCCATGGCTCTCTGAAATGTAACACCGGCATTCATTAACCCAAAGGGCATTTTCACATACATGAAAGTACCCCAAGGTGTAGTAAAGGTTGTTTTGAGTTGATCATCAGGATGTACTAATATCTGATTGTATCTTGAGAAGCCATCTAACAAAGAAATCCTTTTAGACCTAACTACCATTTGTAAAATATGGTCCATCTTGGGTAAGGGGTAGTTGTCCTTCAGAGAGGCTTTGTTTAAGTTCCTAAAATCAATACAGAGCTTAATCTCTCCTATTTTCTTTCTAATCGACACAAGATTAGACACCCACTCTGAGTATCTAATAGGAACAATAATTCCAGCTTCATACATTTTCTTAATTTCCTTTTCTACCAGAGGTGGCTGAACAGGGTTAATTCTGCGCAATTTTTGTTTAAAAGGTTTCTGGTTTTCCTTAAGGGGTATCTTATGCTGAATTATCTTTGTATCATAGGATTTTAGATCCTCATAACTCCATGCAAATACATCAGAAAATTCTTTGAAGAGCTCAGTGTATTTCAGTTTTATGAGAGCTGGTAAGGTTTTAGATAGTTTAATAATTTTTGGCTTTGGTTCACTGCCTATGTTACATTCTTCTACTTCAGTTTCAACATGTTCCAGTTTTGGTTTTTTGGCAACATCATTGAAATCAAACAATTTTTCTAATGGAACCAATCCTTCTGGCAAGTTTTGAGTGTTAGATTGCAGCATTTCTAAGTCTTCTTTTTCTAAATATGCACTGATTTCTGTTGTATGTTCAGGTTTATTAGATATAATATTTATATCAGCAATCTCTGGAGACTTTACTTCTTTATCATGTGGGTTTTCTTCAATAGGACAGTCTGGTTCATAATCTGAGTCTGAACTTGGCAGCTCAAATTCATTTCTGGAGTGCAGGAAGTCTTCTATTTGTTTATCTCCATCAAAAACTTGCCAGTATTTTTCATTGTCTGGGACATATGGTCTACATTTCACTTGGGTGGAACATTGCTTGGTTTCATAAGGTGTTAGACAAGTTCTAGCAGTAAAGGCTAAACCATTGGCAAGGACATTTTGGTTTCTTGGGACAAAGATAAGTTGGAATTCATCAAATGTTTTTAATACATGCATGACCTCATTCCTATAGGCTCTAAGTCTGGGGTGTTTGGCAGTATATTCCCCATTTACTTGCCTAATAATCAATTCCGAATCCCCATGAACTTTTATCCTTTTGGCCCCTAACTTCTTCAATAAGTGCAAGCCCAAAAGGAGGGCTTCGTACTCAGCTATGTTATTTGTACATTGAAAATTTAACCTATAGGAATGCCCCTCAGCATGACTGTTTTCAGTGTTGAGCATCCATATGCCTGCTCCTGCATCATTTCTAGTGCAAGACCCATCAAAGTGCATACTCCAAAGAGGACTAGTTTCGGGTTTACTAGTTTGACTACCATCCTCTTTATCTTGTGTGCTTTTAGATTGTTCCTATAAGTCAGCACTATGTCGAAATTGATCTAGTTCCTCATGTTCTTCATTCTGTCGAGGACTCTTCTCTTGATTCTCAACGTTGAAAAGCAATGGATGACTATTTTGTAGTTCAATACTTGTGATTTGTTTGCTGTGATTTTCTGATTTGGAAAACTGTTTTGATGCTTCTGTCTTGTCTTCCTCCTGTTCTGTGTCTGCTATCATGTTACAGTGAGGGCTGGTTATTAAGTCAATTAAGGTTTCTTGCTCATCAAATGTTTCATGATTGAAGAGAATAAATGAGTCAAGGCCTGTGTTCACAGAATAAAGGGGAGAGTTTTCAGGTCTCTCTTGGCTATTGACCATGTATTGTATGTGAGATTCCCTATAAAGTTTTCTAGTTTGATTAAAAACAGGGATAGTAGCATATTTCATATCCATTTGCATTGTTCCTTGTAACTTAGCTCCCCATGATCTTGATAACAACATACCATATTTGGGGGGGACATTAGGCACTACAATATTCATTACTAAACACTTGGCTGGAATTTGTGCTAAGTTTACACAGAGGTCTTTGATCAAACCTAAACATTTCACTCTACTGGAGTCAAAGGAGTATAGATCTTTGTATGGTCTGGTGATTTCAAGCCCTAGACTCTCCATTATTGCTTTGGGAATTAAGTTGTGTGAGGCCCCTGAATCATGCATGGAATTGTGCAAAATTTTGTCATGAATTTGCAAACTAACATAGAAAGGAGATACTGGCCCTTCTTGGCGTCTTCCTTCAATCTTAGGACCAAATAAGAGCTCTAGTTGGTCATCATTGAGGTTGACAGTGTCATTATTTTCTGCTATGTTGAAAGATTTCAAAATTTATGATCTATATACATCTTGGGTGGCTAATTCAGTAAGGGGAACAAGGATTTTAATCTTGGCAATTTCTTGTTCCAAACTAAAAGGTAGCTGATTTTTTACAATGTTTGTTTCAGCCTTGTTAATCACCACTTTATCAGCAAAATCAGCTTGCTGATTTTCTATATTTACATTGGTCAAAATTGTTTTAATAGGAGCATTAGCTGAAGTACTAACGCTGCTAAGATCTTCACTCTGTTTTTCATTACTTTAAGTGCCTTTTTCTTTGTTTTGATCAGAACTTACAGCCACTGTTTTGTCCTTTTGTTTAACAACTTTGGGTTTATTCACAGGGCTGTTTTTTGTAGAGATTACAGAGGTGTTAGTCTTGGGAGTTCCCTGATTCTTTTTACTCCTAAGGTCATATTCTTTTGGAGTCTCTATGATGACATTTTCCAGTTCTTGATAATAAATTTCATCCTCTGTTCTTACATCATCATAGGGTGTATACAGACCTTGTTTTCGATTAATGGGAACATCAAAGTGGTCACTATCTACTCCCAACATGTTTATACCATCTTCCTCTATTTCTTCAATTGTTTCTTCACCCTCACTTACATAGTTTTTTTGGAAAGGAGGTCTGATCTGTTGATCATCCTCTCTTTGTCTATTTTGAGGTTGATTTCTCCTAAATTTCTGATTTTGATTTTAAGACTGATTTTGATTTCGGTTTTGGGGAGTTGATTGGTTTTCTCTAGCTTGTGCTCTCTTGATTATGCTCATCTCCTTCATCATCTCCTCCATCATCTTTTCCATTTTTGAGTTAGATGCAGAGGTGTATATTCCTCCCCGAATGATACATTCCTTTCATTCTTCATCCTCGCTCTTTTCTCTATTAGACTTACCTCCACAGCAAGAGCTCCCTTTTGCATGTCTTCCAAGGTTAAGGGATCTCTTTCTTTTAGCTGATAGGCCATCTTAACATCCAGGCCTTCAGGATATTTTTTAAGGCCATGCCTAGGGGAGGTTTCATGTGAGGTGGAAGAGCATTGTAAACACTGTTAAACCTAGTGGAGTATTCATGAACACTCTCCCCTTGATTTATTTTAAGTTTGTCATACTCTGCTAATATTTGGAGAGGATTCTTTTTTATTTCCCATCTGTTTATGAATGTTTGAAGCAAAGAAGGGAGATCATTGATGTTATTAGGAGTTAAGCTTTTAAACCATTTTTTCACTTCTCCTCCTAAAATTTGAGCGAACATTCTCATTTTAATAGTCTCTTCTTCTATCTCAATATAATCAAAGGCATCACTTATTTTAGTTACGTGCTATTGGGAAGTAATAGGTTCATTTTCAGAGAAATGAAGGATTTTGGATTGGTAATCATTTGGTAAGGGAACCATTGGTTGTGGTAACACTAGTGGAGCATACCATGCTGCCATGGCTGGAAGGAGAGGTGGGTTTACAAGGGGTGGATTGACAAGAGGGAAAGTGGGCTGGAATGGATTATTTTGGACAGTGGTGATATGGATTACAGAAGTGGGTGGACCAGCAAAAGGATTTTGAGCAGATCTTGGATGAGAGAAACCAAAATTATGAAGGAAATGCAAATCAAGTGGGGTAGTTTCTCTACTATTAGTGTTTTCACCACTACCTTGGGATAAAGGTGAAGGCTCAAAGTCTGTATGATCTATATCATCAAGTGACCTAGTTCTGAATGGGTTTCTTAAGTCAACTTGTGAATCTTGTAGAGCTGCAAGGTTTTCAGGAATAGAATTAGCTCTTTGGACTGGTCTGACAATAGTTGAAGCTTGAGCCTTAGGATAATTTCTAAGTATGCTTTCAGGATTATCAACTATCTCAGGAGGGTTTGGGTCAGGATAGGCTCTCGTATGAATTCTTCTAGAAGCCACTATGCTATTTTTTCAGACCCAATAATAAAAAAAATTTACCCAGGTATGAAAAACTTTGTTAGGCTAACTGTTCTTTTGACAAGACAACTCAATCATTAAAGTTTCCTTAACTGAGTTTATGTGATGCTATACGCGTAGAGGGTTTCCCAGTGGAGTTTTTAGGTCTATTCAGGATTGTGGAGTTGCCAGGTGGATGATTTAAACTTTTCTGTCCACCGACAGTATGATTTGGTTTGCTCAATACATTCCTAAAGGGATCTGCAAAAACTGGAGGGATATTAGGCCTACTGGAGGCCAATGAAGTCACCAGGTGGAGATTTTTAGTTCTTTTGGAAGTAAAATGATTTATGGTCCACCACCATATACCAATCTAAAATGTTTTTGGGTTTTCTGAGTTTTTCCAATCTTGTGGTTTATGAGAGTGTCCTAAATATGTTTCAACACTTAGCTATGGTGATGAGACAAACAGAGTCACTCTGTGGCTTACTAGTTGATTCCTTCAAGGCTTGATAAAATTCTATGAGAATCCTAAGGGTTACTTGGTTTGTCACTGATTCAAAATAGATTCTATCATGATTACCAACATGCTTGGTAGCGCTTGAAGAGAACTATTTATACTGCACTAAACAATGAGTGTTTTTTTTTAATGATTTTACTCAGATGCTCCCCAGTATGGTCGCCAGAATGTTAGGGTCTCTGTAATTTGCAAGATTGGAAAATACAAAATGCAAAGCCTACATATGAACCACTTTGGGATTCTCGGATCTAGCCCTCCTGAATCCAAAGAGGGATCTCTCTATAAGTGAAAAGATTGATTTATCTTTAAGGCTTTTAGTATGATATTAGGCTAGTTATTAAGAACAATGATTTTTTTTGGTTTTGGTTGGACAATGATATAATGAAGGTGAAGGAAGTCTTTGTGAAGGGTGGAGGTTAAAGTAGGTAAAATATTGGTTCAGCTAATAATATAGGTAAGGGGGAGTATCAATCCATTGGGCTATGGAGTCATAAGAGGATTTAATTGAAACAGCAAGGTTCAAGAGTGGTCCGTGGGGCAAGTCATCTATGTCAAAGGATCTCTTTAAGTTGATTTTATGGAATGAGACAATAAGAAATGGAGTGAGGGAAATCAAACAGATGAAGGAACAAAGGACAACCTAAGATCAAGTAAGTACTTTGAAACTATCCTGCTTTTGGCATGAACTTAAGAAAGACATAAAATCAATCTAAGATCAGGTAAGTACTTCTAAACTAGCCTGCTTTTGATGTACTTTCAATAGAAAACATTTAAAACACATAGAATAGCTTAAGACCAAGTAAAGAATTTTAACTTAGCCTGCTTTCAGCATATTCAAAGGGAAACATTCATGATAAACATAAAAATAGTCTAAGATCAGGTAAGTACTTTGAAATAGCCTGATTTCAACATACTCTTAAGGGAACTCTTCAAAGCAACTGCTAGAGATAAACCAGATGACAGGGCTAACCATAAACTTCTCTCGCTCAGCTTTAATTATCAAACTTTTCAAGAACTTTCAAAGACAATATTTCAAGCTACACTCAACAAAACATGGGCTAACCAACATTCCTTGACTGATCATACTCTATTGAACTATCTTTAAATAAACAATCAGCAGAAAACATATAGATAAATCTTATCAGTGAGAGTAGGGTACTTTTTAAGAGTAAATCCTAGCTCTATATTTTCTGTTCTTTATTAGAGAAAATATGGGTAATCTAATGGAAACAAAAAGAAAATAACAATTTACAATAAGAAACACATCACCATTGACATAGACCAGGATCCCATAAATCAGCTTGTATTTGATGTTCAAAACAGTTACAATCTTCAAGTCCAGTGGGTCTCTACAACTTCAAACTTCTCATCTCAGCTTATGTGTCTCCAATTACAAATAGGGCTACAACAGCTTCAAAAAACTATTTACATGTAACAGATATCCAGAGACCAACCTCTATCTCATCTTCTTCAGAAGTATTTATAGAAGAAAGAGGAGGTGGGATGAAAGAAAATATCTTTAGTTCCAATTAATACAAGTTAATGCTTCTCGGCCTTTGAGGGGCTCAATAGAGAAGTTTTCTGATATTTCCTCAGTATTAATTGGTTTTCATTAAGTATTTAGCCACCTAGCAGATCTTATTGACTTTAAAACTCTTTAGGCAGACTTTCAATAACTCTGGCTGCTTTAAACAAAATATCACTGACTAATGGCAATAACTATGCCTTCTTTTGATTAATGAAAGCTTGTAGGTGGCACTTTGGTAGCTGAAGAGGATATTGTGGCCTCTGATGTGGTAGTGGAGGCCTTTCAAACTGATATATCTCTTTTTTTTCCTTAAAACACTTTTAATTTGTCTTTACTCTATGTTTTAGGATTAATTAGCCTTGATCGTTGTTCTCAGGTCTTTGTTCCTTAACACTGCCTTTATCCTTTAAACCGAGGGATTAAAACTCTGATCTTCAAGTTTTGACATTAATCCCTCTTTAACCTTGATTCTTCATTACGGATACCCTTTTTTTCTCTGTCTTAGTGGCACAAATGATAATATGCAGTAGGGGTTTTCTGAGATTGAGGGTTGTGAGATCCCTGATAGAATGTGAACTCGTAAATCAATGGTTCCTTTTCCTTTGATTTAAGCCACAGGATCATCATTCTGGGCCCTTTTGTCACCTGTCTATGACTGCGGAAAAAAACAGAGCAAACACCATTAAATCTTGCAAAAAACATAGAAACTCATTATAAAATCCTGCGGAATCTGGTTAAGACTGCTTCAGAGGTTTAATGGAGGGGGTGGAGCTGTGCGAAATGAAGGAATTTGCAGAAAAAAAGGGAGAAAAACCCTTGGCGGAAGTGAAACAGGTGAAAATGGAGTTTGGGCACGATATTGAATGTGGGTCGTTCAATTAGAATAATCAACGGTCGGGATCGCCCGATGGAATTGTTTGGGAAAATGATGAAGGGCGATGGCTTGGGGTCGCAATGTAATGAGGGCCATTGGATCTTAACAATCAACTGCCCAGATTAAAAGTGAAATAACACTGCAGAAGGTAGGTGGGGTAAACGGCAGTTTAAATGTGGACCGTCGGATCAGGGGAATGGACGGTGGAGATTTGTCGATGGGGGAGAATGAGAAGGGTGGGTTTTGAAAAGAGGATGTAATGTGGACCGTCCGATCTAAAAAATATCAACGATGGATATTTTATCACAGGATCGCATCGGCGGAAGGAAAGGGAAAAGTGGCGATGAAATGTGCCGATGCAATTAAGCGCGGACCGTTTGATCTAAGAGAGATCAATGGTCAGGATTAAATTGATGGGTTGATGTTGAAGGGCTTACGAGATGGATGCGGGCGGGTTAAATGGGTCTTGGGTTAGATCCTGGCCGTTGGATCTTTCTAACGGACTGTTAGATTTTAATCGGGGTGGTCACAATTTGGAGGAGGAAAAGGGAAGGCACTTAAGAATTTGCGCGATGCGACAGAGCGCTATCCGTTGGATCTGGAAGTCAGATCGATGGTTGAGACTTCAATCGAAAGGGTAAAGGAGAAAAGTTATGGGCGGAGTGTGACAAAATCTTAGCCATCGGTTCTTGTGGTTTCAACGACTAAGATTCAATCGGGGAGATCGGCATCGAAGGAGGAAAAAGGAAAGGGTAAGGGATTTTGTGATTTGTCGATTGCGATGGGTTGAATATTTGCGATGTGATGAGCGGATGGCCGTTGATCTGTAGAGATCGACGGCCCAGATTTATTTAAAATCATAAAGTCAGGTTTATGAAAAAACAAAGGAAAAGGGGTTTTGGGAAAGGGGATTTAGTGTTTTTAGCACCCGATTGTGGGGCTGTAGTTTTGTGAAAAGGGCGAGGAGATCGGGGGTTTAAAGAAAGGGGCTTATCGCAATCAGAGTTAAAGTAAAGGCAATAAGGAAACACGAAACCCCGATTGCGATTGCGCGATGGGGGTTAGCTCTAGGTTATGGCTCTGGGTCTTATGCGGAGAAAAGGAGCTGGGGCTAAGGCCAAAGGGGCTTAAGGCCTCAATGCAAAAATGGAGTTTTTAGGGATTTTTGAAGGATTTTTTGAGGTTTTTTGAAGGTTCCGATAAGGGGGGAAAGGGTTTTTAAACAAAATGAAAAGGGGGACATAAGGTTTAAAAGGGGTTTTTTAATAGTTTAGAGGTTAGATGAAGTGTTTTTTGAGGGATTCTATGAACAGGGAAAAATGGGTGAAAGGAGGAGTGAAAATGATGGAAAATGGGCTTTCTTAAGCAGTTTTCTCTTGGTAAAACAACAGGTATTTTTAGGATAAAGAGGGAAATAGTAGTGAATATTAACTCAAAGTTTTAAAGAACATTATGAGACTTCAAAAGATGATAGGTTTTCAAAGGGAACTATCTCTTGAAGGCCAAAAAATAATAATTTAGCCACCATTTGGTATAACAAATTTTTATAGGTGGCTAACACTATTTATGGGACAATATGGAGGGAGGATGGGCAGTTTGTATGTACCACATGGAATGGAACTTCTCTATGTACCTCATGCTACATGTTTTAGAGAAAGCATTGCTCCAACCATGTTTATTTCTGTTGAATTTTTCACTCCTTGTGGGATGGACTATGTACATCTTATGATGACCTCAGAGGAACAATTCACGATGTGTTGGCTTGGTGAACACTTGGCTTATGAGGAGGACTTGATCCTTGATGGTGTCACCAATGGAGGAGGAGAAGTACTACAACACTCACCCTATCAGTTGCTTGAGGACAAGCAACATTTTGGAGGGGAGGACTGTAATATTCCTACTTAGCCTAAGCTAAGAAAAATATACATTTTTGTCTCATTTTCTATTTCATGAATAAATGAATAAAGGAGAACATGTAAAACTCCTCAAAAGAATGAATAAATCAATGCCCATATGAACAGGGATGAATCTGGGCCATGAAAACAAATCACTTGTAGGTATGAAAGGGGTTTGAGCTATGAGACTGGGTCAACCTTGACCAAATCTACAGCACTGTCTAGATACAATGTACCTCATGGGGGGACAACGTAGTTCTATATGGAGGCCCCTCATGTGAAAGGAGCTAATTCATCAAGGTGGTTTAGGGTTTGACAAGGCTTTCATCTTATAAAAGGAAGAGGAAGGCAGCGAGAGAAGGTTGTTGATTGTGCATATTTCTGAGTATCTTGTCTATTTAGGCAAATACCATTCTCTGTTGTTTAGCTCAGAATAGTGTTGATTAGCACTTGGGAGTTCCTATGCAGGGATCTCACCTCTTCCATTGAGGATTTCTTGGAGGATTCTTGCTGATTTCATCCACTATCAGGCATTTTTCCAAGCTCATGTTTTAATTACAGTGTTGATCTTGTTTAGGATTAGGTTGTCCTTGCAAGCTGCAGCAAGTGGAGGTCAGATCTACTCAGATCTAGGCCATTTCAGGCCCTCTTTTCACTGGGAAAGTCTTCTATCCCATGGGCAAGAGAGTTATGACCCTTTGGAACTGATATCTCACATCTTGGCATCAGGCCAACTTAGTGCTTCACGCTACAATGCAGTTTCCCTTCCACGACTACGTTATTTTCAGAGGAAGATTTGCAGGGTGTTTTGATCCCCTTTTTTAGAAGAGATCTCTCGTGCTGGGATTTTCCTCTTACTTTGGTGATCCATGGATTAGCTTGTTGATCCATGTTCTGTATAGATATGATCTATTCTTATTGGAAAACATCTTCAGAAATTTCTGAATAATATTGCAGATCTGCTACTTTAAACTCAGATCTACTCTTTGTGTCGCATGATTTGATCAAAACCCCAAGGGGATCTTGTAATAGAGCCTTTCTAGTGTACAGATCTGAAATGGATCTGATCTTTTGTACATGGATCTACTCTATATATGAAGTGTACCATACAGCTACTGCAACTCCATAAAATAACGTTGTCAAGCCATTTTGCAGTAAATACATGTGTTGCAGCCCTCTTTTCAGAATAGTTTCTTCTCTCTTGTCTTCTATATTCTGCTGTATAATGTAAGAGCCTCATTATGGATCTAATTTTCTGCTGTATATTTGAAATTTGATATTTATTAATGGCCTCCTACTCATTCTTTCCAAAACTGCGTTATTTCTGAAGCAGTTTGTTGTACATAGCTGCAACCCCTCTCTTTGGGTTTTTTTCAGCTAGACTAGGTGGTGGGAGATCTGTTTACCACACCTATTTTGATTTGTTTTTTCTCTTCTTTTGTATATTGACCCCAGATCCACTGATCTAAGGGATCCAAGAGCTGCAAACTCATTTTAGTGCACAGATTTCCCAGAAGTGCGTTATTTCAGCAGGCATTGTTGTGCATTCCCATTTTGGGATATTACAGGTATTAATGCGGGGATTTCGGATTGGAACTCTGTAAAATATTCAGGGAAGCACTGTTATTTCTTGGTGCAACAGTTCTGTGGTTCCTGAAAGTGAAGCGGAAATCCTAGCGGTCTCTGGAGAAAAGACCATGCTATGGCATCAAAGGCTTGGACATATTAGAGAGAAGGGCCTTCAGATACTGCATGGAAATGGTATGGTAGAAGGTATGTCTAATAGCTCTCTGGATTTTGATTTATGTGAACATTGTGTATATGGGAAGCAGAATTGGGTGAGTTTTCCTTCTCGTGCTAAGAGGGTGAACAAGATATTAGAGCTTGTGCACAGCAATGTGTTTGGACCTGTGTCAGTTCCATCACTGGGTAATTATGTGTACTATGTTTCATTCATAGATGAATTCTCAAGGAAAACATGGATATATTTCTTAAGGAATAAATCTGAAGTCTTTAACAGATTTAAAGAATTTAAGGCTCTAGTGGAAAACAAGACAGAGAAGAAGATAAAGTTGTTGAGGATACATAATGGTGGGGAGTTATGCAAGAAGGAATTTGAAGAGTTCTGTAAGAAGTGTGGTATAGAACGGTAGAAGACTACCCCATACACACCTCAGCAAAACAAAGTTGCAGAAAGAATGAACAGAATGCTGATGGAAAAGGCAAGAAGCATGCTCAGTGGTACCGGGTTAGGACAATAATTCTGGGTAGAGGTAGTGGAGACTGCATGTTACTTGGTTAACCATTCACCTTCATCAGCATTGGAGGATAAGACTCCACATGAGGTATGGACTGGTAAGAAACCTTCTCTTTCACATCTGAGGGTATTTGGATGTGATGCATATGTACATGTTCCAAAGGAGAAAAGGACCAAGTTGGATAGTAAATCTAAAAGGTGCATCTTTATTGGGTATAAGGATGGTTTAAAGGGTTACAAGCTTTGGAACTTGGAAACAAGGAATGTTGTGTACAGCCGAGATGTGGTGTTTAGAGAGGTGAAAGATATTGTTAAACATGAATTCCTACCAAAATAACCTGAGAAGATAGAGTTTGAGCTAAAGGAGGATGAATCAGACTCTACAACAGAAGAAGACTTAGAAGAGGAAGAGCCACAAACTCCAGCTGTGAGAAGATCAGTTCAGGAAAGAAGACAACCAAAAAGGTATAGTCCATTTGATTTCTGTTCAAATTTTTCTTTAAATATAACTGATGAGGATCCTAGAACCGTCAGGGAGGTAGTATATTCATAGGATGGAAAACTCTAGAAGGAGGCCGTGGTTGATGAAATGGCATCCTTGCATAAAAATGAGGCATGGGATCTGGTGGAGTTGTCAGCTGGAAGGAAGCCCATCGGGAGCAAATGGGTGTTTAAGAAGAAGATGAATGTAGAAGGCAAGGTGGAGAAATAAAAAGCTTGGTTGGTAGAAAAAGGTTATTCCCAGATGTCGGGAATTGATTTTGGTGATATTTTTTCTCCTGTTGCCAAATTTACTTATATTAGATTACTTTTATCTACTGCTGCTGCATTTGATTTTGAGGTAGAACAGATGGATGTGAAGACAACATTTCTTCATAGGGATCTGGATGAGGAGATATACATGAAACAACCTGAAGGCTTTATGGTGAAGGGGAAGAAAGAGCTAGTATGCAGGTTAAAGAAGTCTCTGTATGGGTTAAAACAGTCACCAAGGATGTGGTATCAGAAATTTGATACCTATATATGGGGACTTGGATTCACCAGAAGCAAGGAGGATCACTGTGTTTATTTTAAATTAATTGGTGACCATGTTATTTATTTGGTCTTGTATGTGGATGATATGTTGTTGATTGGAAATGACAAAGAAATTATCCAATATTTGAAGACTCAACTATTCTCCAAATTCGAAATGAAGGATCATGGTACTGTAAACTATATTTTGGACATGGAAATTAAGAGAGATCGGGCAAAGAGGAAGCTCTGGTTAAAGCAAAGGAAGTATGTCGAGACTATATTGCAGAGGTTCAATATGCAGGATAGTAAACCGGTGAATGTTTTGATCCCTCTAGGTACAAAGATGTCTGCTGAATAGTGTCCCAAGACACAAGAATAAGAGGAGGATATGTCCCATGTTCCTTATGCAAGTGCAGTGGGAGCTTGATGTATGCAATGGTCTGTACTAGACCAGACATTGCACATGTAGTGGGAGTATTGAGCAGGTTTATGTCAAACCCAGGGAAGGAGCATTAGGCAACAGTGAAGCGGGTTTTCAGACATTTGCATGGCACTAGTGATTATGGCTTGGGCTACCAGGGAAGACCAGGATTGGAAAGAGTGTTGGACATTTGTGGTTTTGTTGATGCAGACTGGGCTGGAGATCTGGACAAAAGAAGATCTACAAGTGGGTATGTGTTTAGCCTATTTGGAGGTGCAGTTAGTTTGATAAGTAAAAGACATTCTATAGTGGCTCTTTCAACTACAGAGGCAGAATACATGGCAGCCACTCATGCAAGCAAGGAAGTAGTTTGGATGCAGAGATTGTGTTCAAGTATGGGGTTGGTGCAGCAATTTATGATGATAGACTGTGATAGCCAAAGTGAAATTTTCTTGGCTAAGAACCCTGCTTATCATTCAAAGAAAAAGCACATTGATGTTCAATATCACTTTGTTAGATATATGGTTGAGGCTAAAAGGGTGTTGTTGGTAAAGGTGGACACTTTGAAGAATTTTACAGATGCATTGGCAAAGTCTGTGAGCACTCAGAAGTTCTCTTGGTGCAGAGAAAAAATGGGTTTTGCAAAGTTTGGCTAATGACTCAGCTCTCCTGTGGCCCCCTGCGAAAAGAAAACAACAAGTGGGAGAATGTTGGGTTTGTGTTATATTCTTTCCACGACTAAAATTTTTTGGTCCTTATTTTCCGGTGGGCATATCTGCCCATGGTTTTGTGCATGGGTTTGCACATGGTTTTGGGGCATGATGGTTTTCGGCCCCTAGTATTTTGTAGATCCAGTTAAGGGAACTATGGTTATGTTCTAATCCAAGGTTAATGGATTAGGGTTTATGTATTCTTCAGCATGTATATATATGTGTTGTAACACTAAAAGGAATATAATGAAAAATCAAGTTGGTCGTCCCGATTTGGGATCCAGGGGAAAATCTCTATGTTTATCTGTTTTATGTTTTATGCTCTCGCTATTACTTACCTACATGATGAAAAAATGTTGTGTAATAGATGCCCCCTAAAGCATAAGTTCCAAGAGAGAGGAAGGGGTGAAATGATTTATGAGAACACGTTTGAACCAAACACCATTGTCAGAAGACCTACAAGTAAAAATACAACTGATATCTCTGATACATGAACATGTGGCATGGGCACAACCATCCATAATAGAGTACATAAAACCTGAGGTATGGACGCAGCCATCTAGAAATAAGGATCAACAAATAGACTCAGGTATGGTCGCAACCATCCAATAAAAAGAGTCATGCATATAGTCATGATAAACCAAAATATCTCACAGCCTGGATATTATTAGACAAAACCCAGGGTCTTACGCTCCATCTCGACCCGAACAAGTACAAATTCAAACATGCAAATATGTAAGCTGAAGTCGAACATGCAAGAAAGTCACCTAATTACCAGCCAATGATGAAAGCTATTAACAGGCATGAGAGAAACCACCAATAATGACAATGGCAATCAAGGTATAGTAGGTACAATCTACGGAATGTGAACAGTGATCTGGCGTCAAACACCCACATAATCACTCGATCAAAGTCAAATTATGTGGACCTGTCGTCGAATGCGAAGTACTTTCCATTGAGGCATGAAAGCTCTAAGGTACCAGAAGGGAGTCTCTAGGTCAACTTCCTAGATAATGAGCTGAGGTTGACAGGAAGTGAACTGGTCAAAGGAGGGCCATAATGTTTCCCACATCATCAACACGAGACAGAGGAACATGATGATAGTGAATCAGGACTAAACAGAGGATCAAAGGGAGGTTGAAAACTACAATCGGAAACTTCTCTTGAACATATCGGTGATACAACTCTCGATTTGGCAGTATTTGACATCAAGGGATCTGAGGTCATGATGACGTGGAAAAGAGTAGATGCGAGGTCAAAACACATTACCCAAACCCATGGAGGAAAAATGACTAAACGACATGTCCCCATCCCAACGCGAATGCAGATGAGTGTCATGTTCAAGAGCAACATACTGCCTACACAACTAAGAACTAGTTCCATTTTCCCCCACCATTGCTGGTGAGTACCTTGTTACAGGTCAAAATACCTCCTCATCAGCTCAGAGGAGAAGAAATATATGGAAGGAATACAAAGACCTAAATTAAACCTATTTCTACCAAGGTAATGCTTCTCTATAACAACACAAGAGCGTTATAACGCAGCTGATCAGTGAATGGGCCGCGTTAGTGGCTAGGGAAATGCTCTGTTTACACTATAGGGTAGCGTTACCCATGTTTTAAGTTTGAAACGGAAAAAACCCATGGAGAATGATTTGAATCTCCAGCTTTTTCTCACAAGAGAGTCAGTACAAAAAGGAAACTGCAAAGCACTAATCTCTTATTCGGCCTTGCCATAAACAACTGAACTCTCAAAGAAGGCAAAAGCATGGAGGTTGGAGAAACATCTTGGTTTTTTCTATTCAGAACTGGTGGAAAGAGAAGGGAAATTATTGCTCTCTCCATCTCCTATAAAATGGAGTTGAAGGCTCTTTGTTCAAGGTCGAAGGATTGCTAAAGTTTTTTCATACTTGTGAAGTAGAGATCATTGTTGTAGTGTGAAGGTCAAAGGTCAAAGAGGTTCATTGAGAACTTGTTGATCAAGACATCACCACTTTGAGAGATAGAGATATTGGAAGGCTGAGGAGGGCTTGGTGCAACTGACAGTTGTAATCCTCCTTTTTATAAATCAATAGAACTATATCTGTTTTGTCCATTCTATGCGTTGATATTGTCATTATTATTTAATCACTTATATAGCATGAGATGAATGGCTTAGATGTGCATAGTTTAAATGTTTATTATATATTGGCTTAATTGATAGAAGATATATGTTATGTTAGAAATTACACGGGTTCTTTGATTGATTGCAGGACCAAGATTTGGAGCCGGTGAAGAAGAACCACTGCTTTGCCGCCTAGTGCTCTCCAAAGGAGTCCGAGATCATTAAAGAGGTAATCCTCTAGCTTATTCTATCAAGTGGTTTTAAGTTAATATGAACATGTATACGCCGTCTTTGTGAACTGTACAGCTAATCTTACTATCTACCTCGGGCACCGGAAAGCCCTGAGAGGGATATATGATAACCAACAACCCAAGCATTTTACCCTATAGCAGAATTGGTGACTCCGTTGGGGAGTTTCCCCATATTTTCTAAACTATTTCTTCCCTCCTTTCTTCTTTCCTCTGTTCACAGAGCCTTCCGACCAGTTTTTATGCCCAGTAGACATTTCAAAAGCTCGAAGAGTTTAATCCTATTTCTGTTTGACCATTTGAAGAACTTTACCCTAGCTAACACTACCTCTGTATGTTTTCCAGTGCGTTATAACGCTGCCTCTGCTTAAATACAGTGCATTAGTCTCTGGATTAACGCTGTCTTTACTTAGAGACAGTGCGTTACTTAGCCAAAACTTGGTGTTCACTGCTGTGATTGTGTTTTAGTTGCAGAGTTTTTTGGCCATCAGTATCTCTCCTTGACTGAATCCCTATGCTTGTTTACTAAGCTGGCATTTTTGTTTGTTTACTCTTGTTTGAAAAGTTAGTGTCAAAAGAATTTAATTTTTAGAGGAATTTTTTTTTTTCATTTTTCTGCATCTAGCTGAGTTTATTCTGAAAATTTTAGTTCATAGACTGTTAAGAAGAGGTAGATAGAAGTCTGAATCTTTAAAGTTGAACTGTGCTATTTGAATGTTAGTGCATGGATGTTGAAAAGAAACCTCTCCTTGTAGAAATACTCTTGATCGAATTAAATATTTAGAGCATATTTTGCATGGTTTCTTGAGTTAGAGTCTCATTACATTTCATACGTCCACTCCCCTCCGCAAGACTAATAATCAAGTACACTAAGAATCAAGCGATAATAAAATCAATCACATTACTCTTTTTTGAGCTCACACAAACAGTAGTTCAGACTAGGATCTTGGGTTAGGAAAGTGAGAAAATCACCCAAGATCTCAAAAATTGAAACTAGAGTCATTAACGAGCGAAATCCTACTGCACTCATATTATCAGGACCGTTCCTTTACCGGAGCTTAGCGCGAGACAATGCTTGGGTGCACAATAAGGTAGCCTGCCTTCGACTGCATCCGGTGGGTGTGTTATATATTGGGGTTCCCTTCGGGGATGTCGAAACTAGATCTGGGATCTAGGTATTCTGCCCATATAGCATGCTTTCCTTGATCGTGGACCCCCCTGATGATGTCTGTGATTTGAGGTATCTTTAGTGGCCATACTTTTTAGGGACTTACACAAGGTGACTAGGACGGGCTGTCCTGGTACCTGAAATAGACGGACCCACTCTGTCTTTGGTCTTTAGGAGGGTACTCGTCTTCACGAGAGTGCTTACACCTATCGTCTGAGGTTCGGGCGAAGCTCTAGAGTGACAGTAACTATACTTTCGACCAACCCTCTCTGTATACTATTGTGATACTGGATTTCATCACCAACAAACGGTAGTACTCAAACAGGGCACCCTATTCTGGCTGCTTGCTGATTGATTTTAGAGAGTCCTTTTTTCTTTTTTAGGTGTGTGGTTACTGTCATTGAGACTCTATAATACATCACAATTTATTAAAATTTGTTAAAAATAAACAAGTCACCGTGGCGTCCTCCAACCCACGCCATTTTTCTCGACGACAACAAGGTCTACCTCCTCTAATTATTGACGAAGAACTGAACCTTGGTGAACCTGTGCCTTCTGCGGAAGAGCAGTCTCCACTGACAAATCTTGATTTTCACATAGCCTCATATCATACAGAATTTCCAGAGGACCCTTTCACGGAAGGGGTTGTACCTCATTACAATCCTCCACTCACTGATCCGTTAGGGCTTGTGATAGTTCAGATTCCACAACGCCAAGATATTTCTTCGGCCGCACAAACATCCATTTCACCACCAGCATCCACAGGGTCGATGCCAATGGTAACCATCACAGCTTCGCCACCATCCTCCCCACCGGTGGTCAGATCCATGCCATCACTTGGTAACCCCAGTAGTCAACATATACCTAATCCCAACCCGACGGTCATCACAACTGTCAGTAGCTCACCGAATCCTTCGGGATCTACTCCTACCATGACCACGTTGGGACCCACGGTTGCTCCTCCCACGAGTGTGACTACTTCGATGCCTTTTAGCAACCCTTTTGGTTGGAACCCTCTGTTGAGTTCAAACCCCTTGGCCACTATACTAGGGGGCAATGTCACCAACACGCAGGCAGCAGGGAACATTTCACTTCCCCTACAATCCTTAGGACAAATGGGACAATCTATTGTCAATACTATTCCCTTAAGTGGTTCAAATATAGGTGTGGGGTCTATGTCGTTGCCAAACTGTGCAAGTAGTAGCATGCCTCCGGGAAAATCTATTGCATCTATTTGGACTAACCCACCCCAACCTCCATCTAGAATGGGAGGGCACTTTTATACTGGGGGCAACCAACCGTTCGCCCTGCAATACAATATGCCCTATGGACAACAACCATATGTCCCTACCCCTCCACCTATAGGATTTTTTTATCAAAGTCCTACTTATCCTCCTGGTAGCACATTGATGGGTGGACCCTATGGTCTAAGTAGTCAGCCCATACTGCCTTGGTTAGATTCGGGGGAAAATCCACAATTTCCATTTTTGGCAGCTTTGGACATCCCCGATATCCATAAACTGACTAACGATCCCATCAATCACAACTCGCTCTGGCCTCCAGTACTGCACAAGATTCCTTCTGACATCCCGAAGTTCAACGGGAAATAAGGGGACGACCCAGCCAGACCTTTCATCTATGGTCCATATCCAATTCCATGGTGGATGATAGTGTCCGGCTTCGACTGTTTCCCTGCACCCTTATAGGCAATGCTGCCAAGTGGTATATTGAATTACCACGCGCCGACATCAATACTTTTGGTGCTTTAGCGACGGAGTTTCAAAAGAACTTCCAATTACCAATTAGATTTGAAACCGGAAAGGAACTGTTAATCTCGTTGCGACAAGACACGGCCACCCACATCTCCGATCAAATTCATGAATGGAGACGTAGGAGAAGGCTAGTCAAAGTGCCAATTTCGGATCATCTCTTAGCCAATTGGTTTTGTAAGTCTCTCTTACCCCACATCTCTAAAGACATTGGCCTTTCCGATGTGGTTACAGAAGATAAATGCATTCGTCGTGCCCATCATTTGGATTTAATATATTCACAATCTGGCACGCTATATGATTTGCTCCCCAATGCCCCTGGTAACCCAAATCCTCCAGCTACTCAGAAAATCGGAGCTCATGTCGACGGTCTCGTTGGCATGATCTCTGGTGTAGCCACAAAACAGTCTAGGGGGCAAGCCTCCCAGCTATCTTCGGCTGCCACCTCCCCTCACCAAATGACTACTCTTCCTACCGCTGAGGTAAATTCTGTGCAAACCTCACAAAAACCTAGCGGGAAAAATAAGAAGAACAAGAAAAAGACATCTTCTTTGGAAGAGCAGTCGGATAATCAGAATAACCCTAATAAAAAAAACGCTACCAAAAATGACAAAGGGAAGGATAAACCCATGAAATTTCCTTGCAAGATCTGTGCGGAGGACCACTTGACATACAAATGTCCTCGGTTGCAGGAATGCACCAATTTTATTGCCAACAAGGATTCTGGGTGAACACCTGCCGTTCTTCATAATCCTTTCCCTAATCAACAACAGCAACATCAAAACATGGTTGACAATCCGCCACAACCCCATCAACGGGGCAATGGTGGTTCACATCCTTCCGGTGAAGGACCATCCGCCATTTATGGCATTGAGAGTGTTGAACTTCAAACTCGAGCCAAGCTTTATGGAAATCCTACCATAGATGCTCAAGAACCTAGTACTAGTTCAAATCCAACGCCACCCAACGATTTGCATATTGAACGGCCTACTGCTGACCCAGTGATTCATCCCCCCAAAGGGACACTTCGACGCACGACTCATAACACCTCTGCACGTGTAGCCCAAAACTACAACATTGTAGAAGATTTGGCGCAAGCACTGTCAGCTATGTCTGCTCTCGAAGTATTACAAACCTGTCCAGCACAAAGGAAAGCCTTGCTTTCGGCCATTGGTGGAATAGACCCCTAGGATTCCATGCTATCTATCTTTGATATGGAAAAGTCTAAACCTCGCCTCTCACACCAACTCGCATTCCAGGTGCAGGTTGTGTCGAAATGGAGACAAATCCATCTCACTATCATAGACGAAGGTGCTTCGACCTACGTTATGTCACAAGCTTGCTGGCTTACTTCAGGTTCTCCTACCTTAACACCGCCGTCAAATTCCCTCAAAGCTTTCGATGGCCACACGTTCCTCCCAAAAGGATACCTTGCTAGCTTTCCCATCACTCTGAGTGGGAAAATGGTAAATGTGGACATTGAAGTCGTAGATTGCCATCTCGACTATAATCTATTGCTTGGTCGCAGTTGGTCTTATGCCATGACTGCCATTGTTTCTTCGGTCTTCTGACTCATCCTATTTCCATTAGATGGGAAAATAGTCACAGTGGATCATTTATCCTTCTGCACCCCTGATGATTCCACGTTACCAAGTAGCATTGTACCCCTAATAGGAGGCTTTCCTGACTCTTACGTCAGTATTGGTACCGGTCTTCTGAAGGCATCTTCCCTACTGGATTTTTTTCCTCTCCCACCACCAGAGATCCCAAATACGGTTGCATTGATATCCACCACTTTCGATGGCTCTATCGACCCATGGATCCTCTCGGCACCTTCAGAAATTGATTCCTATGGAGATCAAATGCCGCTCTCACCAGCCGAGTTGGCCTACCAAGCCATCGAAATTACATCTGAACCCTCCACTGCTATGGTTTCGACCAAAGGTACAAACCTCCCACCCATCACAGTTCTCTCTAAGGATCTCCTTAATGAAGTCTTAACTACAGACGAAGCTATTCGAGAGATCATGTCTCTAGAAGAATGACCTTGGGGAGAGTTTCACCATCACACTTCGACGATTGACTCGGACGTGATAAAAACTGAAATCCCATCCTTTGACTCACCTGAGATGGTTCCCTCCATTTATACAACTTCAAACTATCGATTCAGAAGGGAACATGGGTAATCTTTCTAAGACAATGCTCATTGATATCTCGGTCAAAACGGGTATCGTGGAAAATATTCAGATTGGAGAAGCTTGCAATCCTGAGGAAATTGCGCACTTCACATCCATTTTCAAAGAATTCCGCGATGTGTTTGCTTGGTCTCACAAGAAAATTCCCGACATAGATCCTTCTATTGACGAGAAAGAGATCAAGAAATTTCGAGCATTCTTTTTACGGTATTTTTCTCGCTCGTTAATCCGAAAAACCTCGAGTCCTCTTCGTCGGGCTCGTTAAACTTACACGACGAAGCTTTGAGCATTCTTTTTATGGTATTTTTCTTGCTCGTTAATCCGAAAAACCTCGAGTTCTCTTCTTCGGACTCGTTAAACTTACACGAAGTTGGCATCGAGCGTTCTTTTTTGGTCTTTTCTTGCTCGTTAATCCGAAAAACCTAGAGTTTTCTTCTTCAGGCTCGTAAAAACTATGGAGAAGTACTGAGCATTCTTTTTAGGAATCTTTTTCTCGCTCATAAAACCGAAAAAATCCCGAGTCACCTTTGTCAGGCTCGTTAAACTTTTGAGACAAAGAACAAGGAGCCATTCTTTTCCTCTTTTTCAAAGCTCTTTAAACAGAAAAAGTAAATCGAGTTTTCTTCGCGTGACTCGTTAAAATTTCACGGAGGTACCGAGTTTTCTTTGTTGGACTCGTTAAAATTTCACAAAGAATATTGAGTTTACTTTGTCTCCTCGTACTCATAACAAAATGAGGTAGACGTCCATTGAACATAGATTTCTCACTTTTCCGGATTCGATGGACTAACTTACGGAAAATGAACTGTTTCGGGCTTACTATTATCCCTTTTCCGTGCCCAGTTATCAAGACATGACAAAGGTACCCCAATGGAGTCGTCTTTTACGACATTTTTCAGACTCTCTAAACATGAAAAATTCACCGAGTTTTCTCATCTGGACTCGTTAAACCTAATCAGATGGGGCACAGAGTTGTCTTTCCTGACATTTTTCAGACTCTCTAAACATGAAAAATTCACCGATTTTACTCGTCTGGACTCGTTAAACTTAATCATACGGGGAAAAATTTGGACAAAATGGATACTACCTCTATCATATTTTCAAAAAAGGTCAATTTGGCAGCAAAATTCTTGAACATGGCACTTCCCAGAAAACTCTTTCGCAGTTAGCCGAACCCTACCATCTATGAGTATTAGCCTTCATTTCCTAGTGTCCCTGCACCGGTAAAATCCTAACACACTCTTTGGTGTTCATCAAGCTTCAGCTACCTAGTACCCTGCTAGAGTGCCTTCTATTGTTCAAGCATATCTCGCTATCTACTGCTCCTGTTATCAACCAAACCGCTCATTATGCCAGAAATTATTTGTCGTCCGACGTTCCCATTTACTCTTCATTATCTCAATCATAAACAAAATCAGTTGGTTTCCGTTTCGTGTTGACTGATGTAGGACACCTCAGTGCCTACCTTTCAACAGATCACTTCCTATCGACTTCAACACCTTATCTAGGAAGTTGATCCAGAAACCCATCAGTACCCAGATACTTGCAGACATCAGTGGTAGGTAGTCTTGTGTTTGATCAGGGGTCTTCATCATTGGCTCCTGGTCGAATGATTCTACGAGTGTTCGACTTCAACTCATTTTTCACACTCGCTAGATTGTACTGTGCATCTTAGGGACCATCATCATTATCGGTGGCCGCCTTCGCGTCTGTTAACAGTTTTCATTATCGACTGGTAATCAGATGATTTCTCACATGTTCGATGACAACTCCTTCATTCACATGTTGAGGAATATGCAGTTTAAGTGAATCGGCGGTCAAGACCTTGGGGAAAAGGCTACATCATTAAAGTTGTGTTTCCTTCCCCAAGTTGCGATATTGTTTATGGAGACAGCTTCTTCAGCCTGATCCTGTTATGACAGACACTTCCACATTGTGCTTATCGGTGGACAGATTCTTCATATCTCTATTCTAGATAAATCATGTTGTTTAAGCTACTGAGCATGGGAATGCCCGACTCAAGGCAGATACTATATTTTCTGACATATGTTGTTGTTTCAGGTTTTCCTCAGTCTTTCAATCTCTTTATCTCTACTACACACATTGTAAAGTATTTCAGCCATCATCTTCATCTCTGACCTCACACTTTAGGGGGCATCTGTTACAGGTCAAAATACCTCCTCATAAGCTCAGAGGAGAAGACAAATATGGAAGGAATACAAAGACCTAAATTAAACCTATTTCTGCCAAGGTAACGCCTCTCTATAACAACACAAGAGAGTTATAACGCAGCTTATCAGTGAATGGGCCCCGTTAGTGGCTAGAGAAATGCTTTGTTTACATTATAGGGCAGAGTTACCCATGTTTTAAGTTTGAAATGGGAAAAACCCGCGGAGAATGATTTGAATCTCCAGCTTTTTCTCACAAGAGAGTCAGTACAAAAAGGAAACTACAAAGCACTGATCTCTTATTGGGCCTTGCCATAAACAACTGAACTCTCAAAGAAGGAAAAAGCATGGAGGTTGGAGAAACATCTTGGTTTTTTCTATTAAGAACTGGTGGAAAGATAAGGGCAATGATTGCTCTCTCCATCTCCTATAAAATGGAGTTGAAAGCTCTTTGTTCAAGATCGAAGGATTGCTAAAGTTTTTTCATACTTGTGAAGTAGGGATCATTGTTGTAGTGTGAAGGTCAAAGGTCAAAGAGGTTCATTGAGAACTTTTTGATCAAGACATCACCACTTTGAGAGGTAGAGAGATTGGAAGGCTGAGGAGGGCTTGGTGCAACCGACGGTTGTAATCCTCCTTTTTATAAATCAATAGAACTGTATCTGTTTTGTCCATTCTATGCATTGATATTGTCATTATTATTTAATCACTTATATAGCATGAGATGAATGGATTAGATGTGCATATTTTAAATGTTTATTATATATTGGCTTAATTGATAGAAGATATATGTTGTGTTAGAAATTACACGGGTTCTTTGATTGATTGCAGGACCAAGATTTGGAGCCGGTGAAGAAGAACCACTGCTTTGCTGCCTAGTGCTCTCCAAAGGACTCCAATATCTTTAAAGAGGTAATCCTCTAGCTTATTCTATCAAGTGGTTTTAAGTTAATATGAACATGTATATTTCGTCTTTGTGAACCGTACAGCTAATCTTACTGTCTGCCTCAGGCACTGGAAAGCCCTGAGAGGGATATACGATAACCAACAACCCAAGCATTTTACCCTATAGCAATACCCCAATTATTTTTGGAAAACAAGCTTGAAGGGGATAGCATATGCTTGTCATGTAAGTTTGTCCTTTGGAATAATCCATCCTAGTACATTTTACAAGCCCTAGGAAGGAGGAACTTGGTAAACGTCATGATGACGATTTCTGATGTCATTTAGGATTTAACGAGTCTGACAAAGGGAGAACTCAGCGTCTTTTCATGTTTAGAGAATTTGAAAAGAAGAAAAAAAGAAAACTCCAGAAGTCCCTTTTGGTAGATAGTCTCACAGATCTGAAAAAGCAGAAAACGGTGTCTGAGAGAACCTCTTAGTCGCGATAGGCTAAGGTATTCCTTTTTCGTAAATAATCTATCCTAGCCCGAAAAAGGGGTAAACATTTACTGGGTAGATATCGTTTCGCAGCCATTGAACGAGTTCAAAACGACAAGAGTATTGGCAATATTTTTATGTTTAGAGAGTTAGAAAAGAGTTGAAATATGACTCCAACAATGGCCCTTTTTTGTTTTTACTGAGTTTGGAAAAGTATAAAATACAACTCGTTACTTCATTGCTGTTACGTTAAAACACTTGTCGTTGCACAAGAGACAAACGTAAAACCCATTTCTCAAAATAGCATAGTGAAACAATCGAAAAATACGCTTTAAAACCTAATTAGGGTTTTGAAAAGTTATATAATGCCAAAAATGGTAAAAAATGATTACTTTTCACTTTTACCTCTTGTGAGCAATAGTTACCCTTTTTACACTGTGATTTTGCGGTGGAAATAGCGGGCAATCCAGAAGACAAATCTCAAATCCATCAGTTCCAGGTAAGAGCTTACATCCTTCCCTGCGTTTTGATTCCTTTTTCATTGTTTGCAACCCCAATTTTATATGTTTATGGGGGGATTTGGAAAAATCTAGGGTGCAGCAGTGTGCACGGGTATGAGGCACGGAATCATGCCAACTGACCAAAATTTTAAATTGGGGCACACCCATTGGCGCGACTATTTCTAAAACATTCGTGCCAACCACGACGCAAAATTTTAGCATGTAAATGTAAACAAACACGCCCATTTTAACCAACCAAGAGCTTTGAATTTAGCTAATGATAGTCATATGAATGTTTTTGGAGGTGTGAAGCGGAAAAATGGTGATTGAATGGAAAGAATGAGAACATAGTGAAGACGATGAACTTACCATGAAAGATGCATGGAAGCTCTCAGAGATTGTGGAATCAAGAAATTCTTCATGACACCATGCCTCGGAGCTCAATCGGAGCTGTTGCAGTATCTGATCAGTGTCTGGGACGTTGATCAGGAAAACTTCATTTTTCATGACCAAGAACTCGAGATTCAAGTTTCAGACATCTATTTCATAACCGGACTGTCGCGGAGGGGGGCGGTACCAATCCTGACCAGTATCCAGCCCTCAATGGAGAACATGAGTATGGTGATTGACAGGGTGTGCCTAGGGGCAAGGAAAGGATAGGGAAGCAGAAAATTTGATATCCAAACTATTCCATACTTGGCACTAAAGGTGGTGTTGCACACCATCACATGAGCTGCAGGATCACAGGCGTTACACGAGGCCACAAAGACACATCTACTTCTTGTTGTAGATTCCATGACATCGACCCTCTACAACTAGACAGAGACAGTGAAAATCAACATGAAGCATCAACTGACAAAGTGCAAGAAATCAAAACTGAAGCAGTTTGGTTATAGGTCTATTCTAGTATCGTTTATCTTGAAATTACTACCAATCTTTCAGTGACAGGAGGTGATAGTCTCTACACCACTAGCACAAGAGCCACAAATGCCCTGTTGGGTTGCACTGATGCCAAGGGTAGGGGGTGGTCAACAGATGTCCTAGAGACCAGAGTTCTTTGAGTGGCTCCACCGACAACTAATCATCATGGAGGATTGGCCCTACTCTGGCACAGATTTTACTGGTGATGCACATCTCTCGCTCATAGAAGGAGAGGATTGGGATGAAGTACTAGGTAAGTCTCATTTTTTATTTTCATGAGTATTATGATTTTTTTACTATGCATGTTCTGACATTAAATCCATGTAATTGGAGATGTCGGCCCAGAGAGACCTGTAGGTATGTCTCCGATAGCAAGGCATATTCCTCGCAATTTTTAAATAGCCCCTCATCGTGAAGGAGGCGAAGAGGAGGAAATCATACACAACTTGGAGGGAATCTCACGTGGGATTCCAGACTATGTGCGATTCGATGATGTTCCTCGTGCATACCAGAGACACATTGCAGGGGTGTCAAACTGAGTTCACTGCTTGCTGAGGTGGCTTGTGCGAGCAGTGATGTGCTATCATGAGCGTCATGCCAAGTAGACACCTAGGTTTTATTTCTGCATATTTTTGAGAGACATGATGTCTCAGGATGTAACCGAAACATACATATTTTTTGAACTTATGATGCACACTGATGCAAACATTTGATATATATATATATATATATATATATATACACACACACATCTATTTTCCTGTATGGATACTTGTCATGTGATGATGATTTTTACAAATTACGCAAATGTCTATCTAATAAAATGTTAGCTACTGTATCAGTCAATGTGTTCATTTGTCTAGGAATATGTTGATATCTAATATAATCAAAATGTCTTTCCAATAAATGAACACGCAAATACAACCTCAATATGGAAGGGTTTCTAACAGAATAATGTCCATTAAGTTGAAGAACAACAAGCTGTGAGTCTAGGTTAACAATCAATGCATGAATTTCAAGGTTAATCGCCTTGATTAATAGTTCAATAACAACACTATATTCAACGACATTATTTGTAGTTCATCCTAGATAGATACCTTGAAGGTCTATCAACTCACCAACAGGATCATAAATCACCCAGGCTGCTGAAGACATGTTCTGGGTACTACGGGAAGCACCATCCACGAAACTGACATAAGGAGTAATAGACATTTGCATAATAAGCAATGATCCAATAAGCAGGAAAATGCTTAGAAAGCACACCAAGCCAAAAATGTACAAAAAATAAAAGAACACCTATGTACACAAAACATGCACGAATGAGTCATGCATAATATTTTTTAAGATACAACCCATTTCTCGGCTGATCCAGAAGTTGACCTTCATAATCAATGAGCTCATAGGTCCCATTCCGCAAAACACGTTTAACAATGTAGGGCCCATGCCATATGGGTTGAAATTTTCCTGCCCCCAACTTATCGTGATCTTGCTCATACAGGAGGATGAGGTCTCCTTCTATGAAGGAACGAGGGGAAAGCAGCTGGTCAAAATGGGCTTTGACCTGCTTTTTCTGTGCTTCAATGACCAAAGCAGAAAAGTGGCAAGTTTCATCTAGCCTTTCTAAGTAGAGGAGATGCTCTTCTTCCGGTGAAGTATTCGGTAGCAATTCAACAGCTAACTTGATCTAAGGTATTTCACATTCAATCGGAAGGATAGCTTCCAGACTGTAAACAAGAAGAAATGGAGTGAATCCGGTTGCATCCTTTACTAAGGTTCGATATGCCCAAAGAGCCGAGAACAACATGAGATGCAAGTTTGATTTGTGCATCCCAATTGTACGTTGAAGCATAGTGACGAGAAATTTTTTCACGACTTCAACCTGGCCATTGGCCTGAGGATAGTATGGCATTGAGCTGTCATGACGCAGACCCAACTTTGAGGTCAACTCCGCCACCATATAATGCCAAAAATGGGAACCATGATCGGTAACGATGGCTTGAGGGACACCAAACCTTGTAATGACATGATTAAATAGAAACTAAGTTGCTGCCTTACTGTCAGCCATAAGTGTAGACATTGCTTTGGCCCATTTGGTGAAGAAGTCAATGACTATGATGATATAAGCATGCCCCCCGGCCGAGTGAGGGTTACATGTCATAAAATCGATGCCCCACTTTGCAAAGGGACCAACGGTAATGACAGGGTGGAGGTGGGAAGGCGGCGCATGCATCTTGCGCTGATAGATCTCGCAATCATGGCACTTATGAACAACAATAATGCAGTCTTTGAATATGGTGGGCTTAAGACTGGGCCTTTCAATCTAAAGAGGGCCAGTAATAGGCAGAGGAGGAGGACCATCAGTGATCTCTTTCCCCGCTGTCTGACATAGTTCGGCATAATATTTCGACCGGGTGGCTATGGAAATGGATGCAGAACGGTTCATCATGAAAACCTGAGAGCCAAATGGGGCAGAGGACTGAGGTTTCTCTACCAACTGAGTCTGCTGCGATGAAAACAGTTCCTTAAGAACAACCAGAGTTCCTTGGGTGCCTTTGAGAAATTGACTCACTTCAGCCCGTCAAGGATAGTCCTTGGTGTAATGCTCTTCGTCACATATCAAGTAAGGATACTTCAGTTTACGTTGTGAACCATCATCAGCACGAGATTTTTGAGAATCCTATTTCGTGGTATCGGCTTTGGCCTTACCTTTACCCTTCTTTTTACCTTTGGAATTTTTATCCGCTGGATTGGCCTGAATGGCATTGAATTCCGTGATTTTACCAGAATTCGAGATTGGCTGAGAAGCAGTATCATTGGAAGAAGTATATTTTTACTTCCTATGATTCGGGAAGAAG